>JBBBDQ010001038.1:557500-907500 GCA_037127315.1 Ascarosepion bandense | reverse complement strand
AGAGATCGAGCTTCTGCCGATGCTAACAGCTCTATACTAACAGTTTGTTGTCCTGCAATTCTCGCTGTTCCGGCTTTTTGCTTTCTGGTCCACTTTGATCTTCAAAAATTTAAATGCAAGATTAATCTTTATCTTTTGTTTTATCCGAGCGTCTTGCTGGGAATGAAAGGATTAAAAACTGATTGGAGGTAATGTAAATAACAAAATGAATGGCTATTATGACAGAGGTAAATAGATGGTCCATCAACATAGTCGATAACTGGATATTTATCCAAATACTCCCTACTGAGATGAGATGTGACACAAGGCCGTTTTTTACGTGGGATTTCCGAGCGCATACGCTCAAGTAACATTCTATGTAGACCCAGTCTAAACAAGAGCTGAAGAGTCTTTGCTGTTAGTCATAGCCTTGTTTGGTTTCATTTGTACTCCAAGTGTAAGTCGGACAAGTTTGATTTCAATTGAAGAACTGGTTACATGGATGAAATCTGATGACATTCGCAAGTTCATCGATGAACATAAGAAATATAGCCTTAATGTGAGATAATCTTGAAGTGTGACCGATCAACGCGAACATCATTACCTGATTTATTATGAACGATTGGATTATGTCCAATATATGGCTATCGACACCATAGCACTTGAACTTGTGCGGCAAAAGTTGATTTATCCTCGTGAATTGCTTCTGTTTGTCTTGCCAGCGGGTTAAGAACGCTTAATGACCAATAGAAGTATGTGATATATGTTTTATTTTGTTTTTGTTTTTTTTATGGGAAATTGCCTTATTTTCCCGGATTGCAACTTTTAATCACTTCGTTTCTCATCTGTCTTCAACGGAGATATCACTCAGTACTGTTTTTTCTCACTGTCTTGTTTGGCATTAAAATTGTGAGTCTTATACAAAAACAGAAATCAGACTCTTCTTGCATAACTTCAGGCCGAATTTTGATTGGTTGATTTTGTTAATGATCATGAGTTTTTTAATCCCGACATAAAAATGGCTGTATGTAATTTGATATTGTCTGAGTAAAGGTATGCTTTTTAGAAAGACAGGCTGTATCAAAATTACTTTTACACATTTTGGTAGCGGATTTCTTACACAAAAACAAGGTCAACAGCGTGTTCTTATACCTGGATCATCTCCGACAGCATGTAGAATGTGTTCTTAGGCCTCGTCTTTCGATCCATAGTTTGTGGTGTCACATATCCTTTTCTCAGCAACGCAACGATAAACAGATGCAAACTTTCGATGATTCGGTTGCCTTTCGGTTGGGAAACGCAATTTGATAAAGCCACGCAGCCTCGAGTCAATTAACATTCTCGCGGCCGTATGTCAAAATCATATCTGCCTGCTCGCGTTATAAATATTCTGACAGTGTTCAACGCAATATTTGTCAGTTAACTCACTACTAGACACGTTCAACTATGAAGACTGAATCGTCATGAATGTACACGAATGATAAATGTAACTTAGTCCTTATAGCAACACAGCACCATCTACAATAAAATTTCTTTAAAATGAATAACTAAAAGCTGAAGTATTTGTAAGCATATATGGACTTTGTCATTGTTTTATTGTGGGGAACCCTACCTAAAGTTTGTAAACGTATTTTTGATAAACGTTATATATATTGTGTATTTAGGCAACAAACACTTTTTCATATAGGTTTCATTAAAATAACAGAGAAGCTATTATCATAATTTTACAAAAAAATTTATTATACGAACACATGAAATGTTATATAAAAAACTTAATGATAAAACCTTGTCTGTCATTAATGAAACTTATGTATATGAATAGAATAAGTAAATAACAGGTAAAAAAGTCTCTTTATTCTAACATGTTGCACATTAACAAGCTTCATCAGATATATATATAGTTTAAATGCACTTGACACATGCGTTTTTGCATAGATACACTTACATTTAAAATAAAAAATAAACTACCATTGCTTTTGTTACTCGTGGTACACACATATGAACAGGCATAAGTTATTTGTACATTTTAAACTGTTTATTTGTTGCTTTATTACACTTGACACGTATTTGACTAAAGAAATTAAACCTCAGTCAACATACTGTCTCTGGAGTTTTTTTTAAAAATTAATTAAAATGGAATCATTCGTCTTTCAAAGATTTCTGAAGAAGTTTGGTGACGTGAAACGTTTTAGATTAACAAAATCTTTACCTCCCTGCTCTTTACTTATTTTATTCATCTTGTCGGATTTTAATTCATATATATATATATATATATATATATATAGATAGATAGATAGATATCAAGGGACATTTGTCTGCTTCTATATTTTAAAAAAAATCCTGCTTTATATTTATTCTGTGACACATCCATTAAATTTAGTGGTAATAATTACACGTAAATAGACATTTTCAGGCACCTTAATGTCGTGTAATGGTAAGCAAGCTTTACTCGCTGGAATACTTGCATCTTAGTTGTGAGTTCGATTCTCATTAGATGCACCATACATTTAGCCTTGTACCATATCTAAGCTGCGTTTAGTAAATCGCCTTAGAAGCTTTCAGTGTCTTTTATTTCATCTTCTTTTCTATATTATGAACTTACAGAATCTGGGTGAATATGGCTCTCCACAACAGCCTTCATTTTGTTGCTCTGTATAATATTTGCACCTTTAATATATCTATTATTCTAAGCTTGCGCGTCATCCCTTGCCTTCACTATGCAATGCAAGTGTTAAAATTCTCCCATGCGTTTTACTCATAATATGTTGGAGAAATTCCCGGTAGTAAAGACTTCTTTATTACGCATATATAATGTGCATGCTATTCTCACCATTACTCTGAACAGCCCCTTTATTCTTTTAGATTTTTGCGGTTGTATAATTTGTGAAATAACAAAACGATAATAGAATTACTATGACCTAAGAAAAAACTAAGCCTATTTTCAAAATTTAATTACGTAATCCCAGCTGAAATAAACTACATTTGGAACTAATCTGTAATAGGTCCTCCATTTGTTAGTTTCAGTGATTCTATTCAATTTTTTCATGGATTTGATCAAGTTATCAACAATCGTCTGATCAATCTCCTTCTTTAGCATTGTTTTTTAAAGGGTTGCCACTGACGTGATTTTTGTTGCACTCTTTGGAGTTTTCGGTCAAAACGTGCTCTATTGGATTCATGTCAAGTCTTTGGGCTACTCATGACAGTGACTTGATTTATTGTGATTCATTCCAGGCCTTTCCTACTTTGCTAGTATGACATGGCGCTTCGTCTTCTTGAAAAAGTAGGCATTCTTGTCAATCTGATTTATTTCAAATAGCAGAAGTAATCTTTTCTGTAATATTTGATAATACCTTGAACCGTTCTACCGCTCGTCAAACCCTGCCCCACACTTTTCCTACAGTGCATCCGTGTTTCACTGTCGCCTGCAGACATTCAATGTTCCAAGTACAACTCTGATTTCTCTAAACATAAAACTGTCTCGAATTTAAATATTGGCAAAATTTACTTTCATCTGACCAAATTACAGACTGACAAAATTCATGCATGTTCTTGTTAACCTCTAAAATCAAGGGTTTCTTTCTTGCAACTCTTCTTTGATAGACGACTTCTTTCAGAGTCTTTCATATGGTGCCATTTCCCTGTTGTTAGCGACATATTTAACACTCTGACGACGGTTTCTGATTATTTCTCTCTTTAGCCCCATTTTTGTTACCTCAGACACGATGCTAGGTCTTCCTGAACGTTGAACACAACAACTGCGTTCTTCGTCAAATTTCTTGACAATTTTATTAACCGCTTGATGATTTCCCTGGAAAAACCTAGCAATTTCTCTATCTGACTTGACACACTGATGCCATTCTATTATTTCTCCTCGTTGAAATTCATCAATTCCGCAAACTTCGTTGCAAAATATAAGTCAACTCTCGTTCATAGATGTTGAATAGCTTTATACTAACATGGTATTCTCTGAAAAAAAAGAGGAGTCTTTATTACACAAGCCAAAATCGCTGTCATCAAGAGTGGCTATATCATAGCTCACTGTATAACAAAATACGGCTTTGGTTCAAAATTCTAATGCATGTCAAGGTCGGAGCTTACAACGGCTGAAACGTCGTGAATATGACAATAAATATTAGAACAACAGTTTGAAAATTGTAAATAGTGTAAATAGCTATAATATCTCTTCTCAGAAATATAGACCGATCATGAAGAAAGTCGGAGCGTACAACAACCGAAATATCCTGAATATTATAATACAGCAGCCCAAACAATGTAAATCTTGTAAATAGCTGCAATATCTCAGCTCATAAATGTAGACGGTTAATTTTTATTTTATGTCTGATAATTTAATATCAATTTTAATATTTTGGAAATAAATACAACTCGAATATAAAGGAACATTAAGTGACCCCAGATTAACTCTGATTTTAGAAATCATTTCTTGTGAAAACACCATCGATTTTTCGTTATTGCTTTTCCCAGTGTTTAACTTTATCGATGGCATTCTAGATGAAACGTAACCACTAAATTGAAAAGTGACAAAAATACACTATATTTGACCTTTAATAACGTAGATATTAGTGAAATCTTTATAAAAATTGAATTTGTGTTGCGTTCACTCAATCATCACACAGAGGAAACTTTGAAGTATTAGCTATATAATTTTGTTCCAAAATATAAAAACACATTTTTTGAACAGGCAGGTAATAAAGAAATCCGTATTTCATCTTTCAAGTGTCAGATTATTTTTGTATATTTACTCTTCGTATAATTCAATTTTAACTCATTTAATAGGAACACAAATCACTCTCTGGTGAAAATACAAACTGTCGGCTTGTATTGATACGAACTGTCGGCTTGTATTGAAACGAGCTTCGAGCGATGGCTCGTCTATTTTGATCCTCATAATATGTACTAAATGGAGACTTTGAAGCCGGTGAATAATATTCGTCCTTAGATAGCAACCATCGGAAAAGGCGTCACTAGCTCTTAACAAATAGATAAAATGTAATTATGAATTAATTATAAATGAAGAGTGACATTTCTAACTCATAGTTTGGGTTTATTTCTAAGTAATTAGATTACTATATCGCCAATCAACTTACGAAGTTGGATCAATAAGGTCGGTAGAATTTAGAACGAGTGATTAGAGCGCCCACACAACCTGGGTTCAAATCTCACCAAGGTAAATTTGTCAAGAAGGAGACTTCTTGATATTATCGGCCAGGTGAGGTGCTTTGTGGTGCAATGGATATCGGCTAGGAATGAGAAACCGGAGAGCCGAGTTTGAGTTCCAGTCGACTTCGTTGTATTTTGTTGTGGATCGTCGTCGCCAATTTGTTGTGGCGTTGTTGTGGCGAAACTTCGCCGCAAAGTTGTAGTGATGAGTTTGGCCGGAAGTAAGACACGGAACACAGGAGGTAGGTTTAAAACAGTGTATTAGTATAAACAGAACATAGGTACAAAGGAAGTGTTAGTAATCAGTAAATAAATTCCGAACGGAACATGTACGCTGCTTACTGTTTGACTAATAGCTGGCTTTAACTGCGTACTAGCTGTCGTCCTTAACTACGTTCCTAACTGCTTCCTGAAGTCACACAGATAATTATATATAACCAGAGGAAGAATCCATTCCTCGTAGAAGGGCAGCATAATACATTCTGTTACTCAAAAATACCTTTGAGAAAGGTATTAATCCAGCTCTTTACCATCCAGCTATAGATTAAATAGCAGTACAGATTGTTTTTTCTTAGGCTTGGTTGGTAACCGGTGAACCGCAGAAAAAATAGCAATCTTCTGTTGGAAAATCTTTTGCTTTGTCAGTCATGGATCGAAATAGACATTATCGCAAAAGTCTGTATCATGTATACCAATTAAGTGACTGATTGAAATGATGACAACGTGCGACAACTTTGTAAAATGCAAGTCACCTTAAAATTTGAGCATAGTGGCTTTATTGATCATGTCAGTTAGTGATCTCTGTCTGATTAGTATAGTTGCAATAACAATCCCAGGTGGGAGCTGTTGATGTTGAACAAAAAACAATGTGTATATACAAGTGTTTGCAAAAGGCGGTGAGTAGCCGCCCTAATAGACGGATATGAGGAGCCAGCCATCAATTGATACCAGCTGGAAAAGGCTATTTGTTAGTTCATGTTAAATTTTTTGCATAGACTATATCATTCACTTCCACCCAAAGACTCTTGTGAAAGACATACATTTATTTATATATCCGAATAATTTGCATTGGCTCCAAAATTTTAGCATTTAAAATTGGTGATTATAAAAAGCCTAATATATATAGAGATACTTTAAAATAAAGGTGATAAAGAGCTGCTTCTGCTGTTTCTAATCTTAAAGGCGTTGAGTCCACGAGATTTAACCTCTTCTTTTTAGTTGTGAAGGTCTTAGCAAAGAATCGGACCATCCTTCAGTGTCAGATTAATTAGCTAGATGACCTGGCAGACGGCATCCTTGAAGCGGCTGGCTACTTTGCGCGATGTCGTCGCTAGTATCTGCACAGTGTGTTGAACTGTTAGATAACTCTTGTAGATTGGCTGTCAGGCTGTCGCAGGATGTGACCGAGTCAGCCAGAAGAGCAATGAAAAACAAAATAATATTACTGACCGCAAAAATGGGGAATCAAAATATACAACTGCTTTTGCTATATATTTAATATATAATGGTGGTTTGCGACTTTCTGACACCCCCTCTTTCTCCCTCTCTCTCTTTCTTTATCGTGCTAGATCAATGACGCTAAAGTCGAACTGAATTAATAACAACTTAATAAAAAGTGAAATGGAATTCACCATGATGAATTTAAAGTTTCACTGAACTCGGTTAATATTCCGCTTCATCAGGTTTGTTGCTGATATGTTAACTACCATCACAGAGTATATATACCAGGCTCTCGATAATACTGACGAAACTCGAGCTGATGCATTAGATATCTCGAAAGCATTTAGCAGAGTCTGGCATTCTGGCTCTCTACGCAAGATACAGGGCTATGGTACAACTGGATGCTTGTTTTACCTAATTCAGTCATTCCTTTCAAATCGCATAATAAAGTTAGTAATGAATCCATAGCTAAATCTAATGCTCGGAAAGTTGATTCAATGTGAAGGCCCTAAAAGTTTTTCCCGTTTCAATCCATCTTGAACATATACAAATATACCATCCGTCTGTGCATTGAATATTGCTGTCACCTGGTCGGTTGCACCTGCTATTCATCTCGTGCTTCTTGACAAAATCCAACGGGGAATTTGAAATGTAATTGATTCCGACCTGGTAGCTCAACACCAAAAGCTGTCCCACCGACGTAATGTGTCTTCCCTCTGTCTCTTCTAGAAATATTTTCACAGTTTCTGCCCCGATGTACCTAGACCCCTGCTGCTCGCTATACATGAATTTAGTCGACTAGCAACTAGATCCCCACACTTGTACAGTGAAACCAATCAAATGTAGCCGCAACTTCTACTCTATCCGCTTTTTTACTCGCACTTTGCACTCGTGGAAGTCACTTCTGTATACTTACTTCCCTGTTAGCTACAATCTCCAAGAATTTAAATGTAATTTCATTTGCCATCTCTAACCTCTTTGAATCGCATCCTTTCTCTGACATCATCATTTATCCATCACACTCAGATGGTGCCTAGGGCAGCAACTTTTTGTTGCTGTTTCTGTAACAAACTCTTTTTTACGGGGCAGGGTTCTTAGCCCTGCATCCAACCCCCAAACCTGGAGGACCGGTGGATCATTCTTGGTCCTTACGTTTACAGCACCTGGTATTCACAAATGGTCACACATTTAAGTACTGACCAAGCTCGATGTTGCTTAACTTCGGTGGTCGGACGGGACCCGGTGCATTCAACACGATATAGTCGTAGACCTTTCTCTGGCAACCTTTGTATTATTACTTTCTTTCTTTCCACTCTACCCTCATGAAGCCCCTTTCATACCATTGTTCTCATCCTTCTCTTATCTATTCTCTGAGACACCCTGTAACTTGTTCCTCTTTTTCATCATTTACCTCCTATGTAGACCCCTGCACACCAGGGGCAGTTCTGCCTTGCTTAGAGTGAAAGGATTAAAAAAGATATTTCACGTCACCACTTTACGTCAAATAATATTTTCTTCTCTTTCAATATATTCACCCTTTTTTTAAATATTTGCATATATTATATGATAATATCCCTTTATATAATTACTGTTTCTAAGGATATATATATATATATATATATATATATATATATATATATATATATATATATATATTGCTTTAAACAATATTGTCGTCATTGTGCTAACCTGAGGAACCTCTCGGCCAACACCTTTTAAAGGTATTCGTTGGCGTTATTATGAATAATAAAGCAGGACAAGGAAAAACAACAAAACGGTGGAAACGAAGGAGTTCGTCTAAAAGTAGATTTTAATCAAATAAGTAAAATGTAAGGGCGGAGAGTTCCGAACTATAAAATCATTACGTTTGCGGGAAGATATATATATTACCAAGCCAGATAAAGTTTCCGTTGTTGTCATAGTTGGATAAGCAGGATTATCTTGATAAAATGCATGTTATTTTGGATGATCCAGCTAAGTTTAAAGTGCTCGGTCCCGCCGATACTTTTGACAATACCAGTAAAGTAGAAGCCAGGACACAACGATGGCTACTTTCTGTGTATAAAGGCAATTTGATTTCAAAAGACATTTACAGTAGAATAAGGCCCGTTGGGTCACAACGTCCTAGAATGTACGGTCTTCCTAAAGTACATAAGGAAGGAGTAGAACTTAGACCGATTTTGTCTATGGTGGGCTCCGTACAACACGAGTTGGCCAAATGGTTAGCAGAATTAGTCCAACCTGTGTCTAACGTGCTGTTCACATGCAATATTTCAGACTCCTTCACTTTTTCCAGTTTCGTTAGAAACTTAGAGTTTTCCTCTGAAGATAAATTTATGGTATCGTAGATATAGTCAGTCGATACACAAATGCACTACTACATCAGACCATTAACATTTGTGCTGATATGTTATACAGAGACAATTTGGGCCCCGCTGTCATTCCTGAATAACAGTTTTTGGAATGCATGCGGTTAGCAACAGAATGAGTTGAGTTCAGTTTTCATGGGACAATGTACATTCAGACTGACGGCGTTGCGATGGGTAGTCCTTTGGGTTCTGTTCTTGCCAACATTTTTGTAGGTCATTTTGAGCGCTTACTCTTTGAGAAGGTCGACAAGCCCTTAGTGTATTTGAGATATGTCGATGATAATTTCTCAATATTTGATGACGCCAGTGATGCTGATATTTTTTTGACTCAATTAAATTCTCTACATCCCTTCCTCCAATTTACTATGGAAGTAGAGAAAGACAGGTCTCTCCCATTTTTGGATGTCTTAGTTCAACGCCGGGACGGGGTTTTCGTCACTACATTTTTTTGTAAACCCACTTTTACTGGTTTATATTCCAGTTCGAACTCTCTTTCGTTCCAAAGTCCCGCAAGGAGACTCTGGTTCACCGTGCCCTTAAACTTTGTTCCCCTGAATGTTTGGACAGTGAACTTGTGTACCTGCATGGTATTTTTGAGGCAAATGGTTATCCTACTAATGTAGGCAAACGTGTGATTGATAGGAAAGTCAGGCGTTATAAAGAGCCAGTAGTCTTTGGACCTAGTCGCTGTCTGATATATTTAAAATTTCCGTGGCTTGGTAGGAGGTGTCAAATTGTAACTGACAAGGTTTAGGCGTGTATTTCGTCTGGGTACTTTTCAGTGAAATTACGTGCTGTTTTACAAACTAGATCTGCGTTTCCTTCATTTACTAAAGATGGGTTGTTCTATTTTTGCAGAAATTCTGGTTATCAATTCAAATTACACTGTGACGCGGTTTACATAGGACGAACCAATCTTAGGTTGGAGACGCGGGTTTCGCAGCACGTTCCTGCAAATATCCGTTCGGGTAGCCCTCAACGGTCCATAAAACAACTCAGGCAGTCCTGGAGTCAGCTATAGGTCAGCATTTGCTCGAAAATCAGAAGTGTGCTTCTCAGTACAAGGATACATATTTTTCTGTCCTGCACAGTGCTCGTTCAGCTTATGATTTACGATCTTTGTAAGCTTTTTGCCTTATGATTCATCAGCCGAGCCTGTGCAGGCAGAAAGAGTGATTTATTCGCTCCTTACAACTACTGGAGGGTCTGTAAGTTTTATATTTTTCTATTTTATCACTCTTATGGAGCTGTGTATTTACACCCCCTTTACATTTTAATTATTTAATTAAATTAACTTTTAGACGAGCTCCTTTCCCCCGTTTTGAAAGTAAAACTTTTGTTGTTTCTCCTTGTGTTGCTTTTATTATTCATAATAACGCCAACGAATACCTTTAAAATGTGTTGGCCCAAAGGTTCCTCAGGTTAGCGCAATGATGTCAATATTGTTTACAGCAATTTGTTGTTTCTGTGGCTACAAATCTTTGTTTATATATATATATATATATATATATATATATATATATATATATATATATATATATATATGTATGTATGCGTCGACGGAAAATCAAATAAAAAATAGAAGAAATTTTTGTTTTTATTTGCGGGGTGGTGATATTTCGATCACCCATTGACCCATTGTTGTACCATTTGGATCTGAAGAGCCGTGCTAAGAACACCAAAGCGGTGAAATATGTATCATCCAAACTAATAATCAGAAATCCGTTATAAAATATTACTCAGCTAAATAAATGAATTTAACATTGAGTTCGTCTCATTTGGAATTTACCCGGATTACATACCAAGTGTACTAAATTATATATATATATATATATATATATATATATATATATATATATACTTCAGATTTGATATATAATTTTAAATAGAAAACATTTTATCATCATGTGACTCCGCATGATGACACCATGCTTCACACACACCGGACATCACGGCACTAAAATATTACCCCCATATATATATATATATATATATATATATATATATATATTACAAACAAATGAGTTAACAGTCTGGTATTAGTGTTCCTCGTTCGTAGTAATTGCTCGATAATTAGTAGAGAAATATTAAGAATAATTTTTTTTTATTATAAGTGTTTATAATAAACTTCCATATAACTTCAATCTGCCGCCATCGTTTTATACATAACCTAAAGTATAGTTAATTTATTTTCTACCTGAACTAGAGCACACTCATAATCTCACTTCCTGTACAACTATATTGATTATCCCATCCTCTGATAATTACTTTGTTGCAAATAATTGATATATTACATACTATGTCTTGTACATATGACGAACATTTCAATACATTTTCGTTCCTTATTAACAACAACACTTTATATATTGATCAAAAATGTATATTATTGTTAATAAATAAATTCGTAACCGTTCCACAAGAACATTCAATACAATCCCCAACATCTTATAATACAATTTTATACACTCAAAATTTTCACAATTGACACAAACAAATTTAGCTTTCTACAATATTTTAATTCTCTCCCCCATCTCTACCGTCTTAACACATTCCCCTACCCATCGTTGATTATTTTCTATTTTCAACCATTGAATTGTACAACTCTGGATATGACAACAACTGTGTTGTTTCTAAAATTTAAATTTCTACATATATATATATATATATATATATATATATATATATATACATTCCTCACAGAAATATATTACACTGCCTGATGAGGTACTAACAAGTAATATCAAACACGACATGTCATGTGTAAACTATGCTTATTATAAACACTAATAATAAGCAAAGTAGTTTTTATATTCTTTTCGTATATTTTTAATGATATTTTTCTTCTCAGAACTTAAATTATATAGAATGTTTCTAAATGCTTTGTTTTTCCGAGCGCTTTCTGCTATACTTTTAGACATTATCTAGGATTAAATATTTTACGTGTAACTTAGCATATGTAGAGTTTATATATATAGAGTCATATTTATGTTATATTATCAATAGGGTAAGCACATTTTTGCCGTGTTTATAACTGTTATAATTGCGTTTAGGATTTCTTTTTTTTTTCTTAATAATGCTCCCATTATTTTTAGTTGTTTTACAAATAGATGATGTTACTATGTGTGTATTATCAACAAGTATGTCGCGAATAGGGCTTGGTAGATATCCGTGTCTGTTTAAATGAGATAGGATGGAAAAATGCAATGTCAATTTTCTGTTAATGTTGTAGCCAATGTGATTATATACAAATTTAGATTGTTCAAGAACACAGTTATTCAGAAAACATAAATTCGTAAATGGCACCGGTCCTCGTCAATTTTAATCTAATTGTTATAATTGACGATGAGATTCGCATATTTAGTTACACACAAAATAAAATCCACTCTTGATAATAGCTAAAGTTTAGCCGAAGGCACTCGTTAAAATAAAACTTTTGTAGAATGACTACATAATTTGAGTTCGGAAAAAAAAAGAAATCGTAAAAACACACGAAACATCATGTAAAAAAACAATCATAATGTTACTATTTACACTATTCAGACTATTTTCCTCATTTCGTTGCCATTTTCACGACGTTTTGTTTGCAGTGCGTTCCGGCCTTCTTCATGTGCGAGAAATTTCGAATCGAACTCTTTATTTCGATCACTGGAATATACCATTCTCTTTTTGTGTGACGTTGCTTTTGGTATTTAATGAGTTATCTCCATTTCAGCCGAAATTCTGCGTTATTTGTTCACCACTGCTATAACCTGGTATTGAAGTTACAACTCTTTAGGTCAAGTCACTGGAACTAATCAACGCCTATATCCACAGTACCATGTGTCTCGTAGGACGAAGAATAAAAATGATATACTCCAGTGATCAGAATAAAAGGCTCGGCTCGAAATTCCTGTTATTTTCATCTTTGCGTAATGTATCCATTGCACCGTATATATATATATATATATACGAAGACCAAAGGGAAATTGTTCTTAGTTGACACGTTTCGCCCTGGATAAAGTCTATCAGGCGACGAAACGCGTCGTTTAAAAATAGTTTTCCTTTAGTCTTTATTTGTATTGCTTATCATTGATGATTTATGAGATATTTGAAAACCAGTTGGATGGTTTTATGTAGAAAGAATTTAAATAAATCTCACATTTTGTGATTTGATGTATGACATATAAAAGTTACACCACGTTGCTTTAATTTATATTTATGTTAACATTTTCCGATGTAATAATATTTTTGATAGCTCACAGGTATTTATTTTTCATTATTTAATTTTAAATTATTCGCTGTTAAATTTTCAAAAACAATTCAAATTTACGACAACCGTTCGTCATAGAACGATTTCTTTTTATTAAGTTTTATTGAACGAAACGAAACAAAATATTGTAGGCATTTAAATAGTTTTCATATGCTCATCTTTTTCAGTATCTGTGTGTTCATTATTCACTACAACTTAGTCTTCCTTGTAGCTCTTAATAAATGTAGTCTGTTTGATATTTCATCTCATTCCTCTTTTGCTAACCATTGACACAAATTCGTTACGTAGTTTATTCGCTGTTTTTACCTGTGCCTCATCACTTTAGCATGTACTGTGTCTTACTTTTCAAGCCATCTGTCGTCGTGATCTAGAATTGTTAACTCTCTCTTTCTGATTCTAAGTAGCAAGAAGTGACTTGGTAATTTTAACGCCACTATAACGAAATTGCTTACTTTTGATCGTCTGAAAAAATAGTTTACCTTTATTATATCAGCATGGCTAATGCTAAACTTTAGAAGAATGACTATTGCTTTCTTGGACTATGACTCTCAAGTCTAACATTCATCCTTGCTGTTAATATTGCTGCCACTTTTGGTCTGGTGTACCTGATATATATATTTAAAGATTTGTGATGAAATCAAAACAAAAATCTGCAATGTTATTGGCCTTGACCTGTAATCTTGGCTTCTGTTTCCTACTGCTGTATCATGGTTCCTTTATAAATACTTTCATGGTAGTTGTTCTAATTAACTTTCCTCCGTGGTATTTGCTGCAATATCCCATCAATTTACAGTAAATGCATAGAGTACTCAAATTACGGTTGAGCACTCTACTTATTTAATTGTTTCTGATGCAACATAAAAAAAATAGTTATAACATCTCTTTTAAAAATATGCCAACCACAAACGAACGGCATTATTTTGGCACAGCTTTTACCCAAAGCTGAAGACCTAATACGAAGGATGAAATAGAAAGCACATTCTTCCTCCATCCCCAAGAACTTTCGAATGATAAAAATACCAACGGCTTTAAAAGCTTAAAAGTCGCAACTTTCACTGAAAAGTTGTTAGATTTTGAAAATGATTTATATGATATCATAAATACCATTAAGTTTCACACGCACAAAAACCATTTCTAAAAACATTTTGATATATTTGTGAATGACATTAACTCATCCGATAAAGTCTTTGTATCTTCTGATAAAACAGCCAATTACTACAAAACTACGCCTCGAAACTACATTTCATTAATTAAAAAAAAATCTAAAAAACTATTTTTTAAAGAGTATGACAATATTAGTAATTTACTTGAAGATATAAATTTAACAAGTGAATACATCACAGATTAATGAAAAATCAGTGAAAGACTTAGTAATCTCTGCATTGTAGAGTGCTACATCACCATTAAATATAAACCGCATTACAAAATTAACTGCACCACCAGGATTATCAGCTCTACACAACCTGAAATTAGCAAAATCAGCAGAACCATCCACGATAGAATCAACTTCCAACAGATTAACACATATGATGAGACTTACTTTTTTAAGGAATAAATAATAAGGCCAATTGTTTGTTTATCCAGTTTCACATAATGAGTATTACCCTTCTATCTCTACATTGAGCCCATAGCAAATCTGCTGCTAGGAAGGTTGATTCAATGTGTAGGGCCAGGAAGTGTTTCTCTTCTGAATCACTCCTCTAGATATATAAATCTACCGTCTACCCGAGCATTAAATACTGCTGTCACATCTAATCGGTTGCCCCTGCTATTCCTCTAGGGGTTCTTGACAAAAACAATGGAGACTTTGCAATGTAATTAATCCCGACCAGGTAGCTCAACTTCAATCATCTTTTCACCGATGTAATATGGTTCCCTTTTTTCTCTTCTGCAAATACTTTCACAGCTCTGCTCCGATGAGCTTAGCTCTCTGGTGCCCAATCTGCATGGATTTACTCGAGCTACTAGATTAGCGACTAGGTTCCACCCTTTTACATTGATACCAAACAAATGTAACCGCAACTTCTACTCTAACAGTTTCTTTGCTCACACTTCCCGCCTGGGGAATTCTCTTCTGTATATTTGCTTTCCTGACAAGAATTTAATGCATTGGCAATTGCCATCTGTTATCTAATTCACTCACATTCTTCTCCTACCAACTCCTATATCATGCAGCCCTCTTCACTCCAGTGTTTTCATCTTCTCTTACCCATTTTCTGACACTCCCTGTGATTTTTTCTGCTTTCTTATCATTCACCTCTTATGTAACCTCCTGCGCATCAGTGGCAGTTCTGCCTTGCGTTGGTTGATGAAATGTATGTTAATGTAGAATTAATGCTAAGAATCATGTCATTCTGGCTACGATGTTTCATGAGGGCATTATTGTAATACCTTCACTTTTCAGGGCCATTTGTTTTTAAAGCTGGTATTTCCCAATCTTTTTGTATGAATATGAAGTTTGGTGTAATTTGATATCTTTTGTGTACGCGACTTTTTTTTCCTAATGAATGTTGTACTTTTTGTTTATCTCTCCTTTTTGTAGTTTCTTAAGTTGTGTAGGATTTGTTGAAGGGCAATGCCATTATTTTGTGCTGAGCCATTTTAAGCTTGCTTATGTATATTCTCGGATAATTTTTTTATGCTGAAATGACATCTTTTTACCGCAATAAGTGGCAAAAAGATATCAGTTTAACATAAGAATTCTTTGGCAAATATTTTAGTTGAGTGTTATGAAGAGAAGTTATGTAATGATTTATTTTGTCCATCCTTGTATTTTCTCTATGTTGATGATACATTCTGCTTATTTAATGATATCTCTATTTTTTATTTTTTCTAAAACTCAGTTGTTGCACTGTTATTCCACTCATAGTATCCTCAGCATTCTTCTGTAGAACTACATTTCGTTGCCTCAAGTTTCTTCTCTATCTGTCCAGCATTCACTCTCATACAATCTAACAAACTGTTTGGGTATTTCATATGTCATTTTATCATTATATGCATTATTTACATTGTTTGGCCTGTTGTCCTCATCTTTGCTGCCATATTCACCTTCAATACCTGTCTATATTTCTCAGATGAGACATTGTAATTATATACAATATTCACACCGTACGAAGTTTTGTCCTCATTTTTATTGTAATAATTACGATTGTTTCCCAATCCTACTGTTTCTAATTGATTAGAATTTCGAACTGAATCCTTCATTTCAATCAGTCGGGTTAGACTGTTCTCGTTCCATGTGTCATGTCAAGCACAGATGGACAAGTGGACAAAAGCGTTGATTAAATCCAGTAACTTGATCCAAAAAGGATCCTGCCACTGTTTCCTGCCTGCAACAATGGTGAAGAAAAACTTGAGTTATGGAAACAACGAACACATTCGGAACTGCTTGACTCATGGAACAAGAAAATATACTCCAGTTATCAAAATAAAGTGTTCACTTCAAAATTCTAATCATCTGAACAAATTCTAATCATCTGAACAAGGTCAGTGTATAACGGCTGAAACGCCGTAAACATCGCAACAAAGAATGATTACAACAGTCCTAACAAGGTAAATAATTAAAATACGACATCTCAGAAATATAAACAAGTCCCGAAGAAAGCCAGAGCGTATAACAGCTAAAACGTTGTGAATATTTCGATAAAGATGAGGACAACTGTACAAACCATTTAAATAAGGTATATAATACAATACCTTATCTCAGAAATATAGACAGATTTTGAAGATTTTGAAGAAGTACAACGGCCGTCACGTCGTTAATATGACAATAAAATTTAACAATGTGAATACCATGAATAATTCCAATATGTTATCTCAGAAATATAGATGATATTATTTTATCATAATAGCGCGTATGACGCATGATCCTAAAAGATTAGGTATAGCGATATATTTTATTAACTTCCGAGTGTGTACTTTACCGCCTTATACGCCACGATCAATCAATCGATATTTGTTCTAAGTGGTATTATTAATTCGAAAACCTTTCAAATCAGCAAACTGTCAAATCGAGACTAAAAAATTAACACAGCAAAGATTTTTATTCTATTTTATTTTCATTTATTTATTTATGTTTTGGTAATTCCAAATTCTCCAAATGCATTCTATTTAATTTCCATCCCACTAGTAATTGATAAAATATTTTCTAGATGTACAAACATTATCCATCTCTTATATTTCAAAAACTGACATTATGCAAAAGTGAGTCAAATGCAAAATGAGTTGTCGATATCATAATTTTACACCATTTTCCATTTCGGATACTGATTTCCTTGAACCTGACATCGCAAAATATGGTACGGAAATCCGAAAAGACTTTCGAATTGATCTTTCTTTTTATATAAGCCTCTCTCTATCTTTCACACACACACACACACACACACACACACACACACACACACACACACACACACACACACATATATATATATATACATAGAGAGAGAGAGTGAGAGATAGATAGATATAAATATTGATTGTTTAATGATTAGTTTCTAGTCATAAGAAGATTAGACCAATGCACATTTGTATTAAAGTGTTCAATACAATTATAATGTGGAACTTTTGAATATTTTCCATTTGTAAACGAGTTATTACACGATCTAGGTTTCTGAGTGGTGTCTTCAGGCGATTTTCAATAACTGATTATACCGTTTATCGTTTTTTTTTGTTTGTTTATTTGTTTGTTTGTAAGAACGTTCACGTAACGGTGTTTTTTATTTTTGAACGCTCACGTGGCAGGGAATATTTGAACGCGCAATCTTTAAAATTACAAGAAATTATAACGTTTTCATCCATGTTTGTATGAACCTAAGAAGTAGCTTTGAGTATGGTTATAGTTAGTCATAATTTCCGTTCTTTCAGTTAATAATAAAAAAAGGATCAACGGTAAAATCAATCATTGAAAATCGCCTGAAGACACCACTCATGGTAGAAACTTAGCTTGCGTAATAACACATTTACAAATGAATTTATATATATATATATATATATATATATATATATATATATATATATATATATTCAATTGAAAATGAGTTATTTCTGCAACTTAGGTTTCAACCTTTTGGTATATTCAGGCGATTTATAATAACTGATTTTATAACGTTTTTCAAACATGCAATGAGCATTTTTATGAACGTCCGACTGTAATTTTTAAACAAACCAAAATTTACAAAATTGGGGAGGAGATACTTAAAGATCTTCAAACACTTTCATCCAGGTTTGTATGATTCTAAGATGTATCTATATGTGGGATTAAATCTGGGCATTATTTATGATCTTTTATTCAGTATTTTTTTGTTCCCGAAACACCATAATGGCTAACTTTACTTCTTGGCACAATCTGCAGACATCACCACCGTTGTAAAGATTGGCTCTTTTTCTATTTTACTGTTTTAATTATCCACACGTGGCTACCCAGCTTGGTACAATTTTAATGCTTTCCATCTTAAGTGTAGATTTGAAATTGATTTTTCTTATTTAATCGGTTCACCCCAAGCAAGGTAGTACCGCCATTGGTGTGCAGGAGGCTACATAAGAAAAGAGTGAAAGTTTAAGCAGAGGGAGAGCAAAAAGAAAGATGAATCAGTTGTTGGGGGGTGTCAGAGAAAGGGCAAAAGAAGGATGGGAAGACCAGTGTGAAGACAGTTGCGTGGGTAGAGTGAGAAAGGAAAAGAACAAGATACACGAAGTGATGGGGAAATGACGAGGGAATGACTAGAGTCAAATGGACAAGATATGAGAATTGACTTGCATTTAAATTCTTGGAGATTGTAGATCGAGTAAAATCTTGTGGAGGGGGTAGTAGTGAGTTAAGGTCATCGGAACAATGAAAATATTTATAGAAAAGACAGAGAGAAGCCACATCTCGCCAATGAGAAAGTGGCTGGAGTTTCGCTGCCAGGTCAGGACCGATCACGTTACAGATTCTTCTTTGGAGCCTGTCGAGAAACCGGAAATGAATGGTAGGGGCGCCCGACCAAATATAAAAACAGTATTCAATGCACGGTAGGATGGTTGATTTGTATATGTGCAGGATGGACTCAGAGGGGAAAAACTTCCTAGCCCGACACAGTGACCCAATCTTTCTAGCAGTCGATTTAGCAATTGACTGAATATAATGGTTCCACTTAAGAGAGGGTAAGATTGATGAGGCGCAGTGTATTGCTTTCAGGGAGACTCGCTTGGTCTGTGCTTATGGGGGGTGGTAGGCGGGTCTGCCTGTGGTGGTTGACAGATAGCAGCTTATTAACGCTTTTTTAAAAATCCCTTTTGAAGAACCCAAATATAGTCAAATGATCTACAATATATATATATTAAGCATTTTTTTAATATGACTGGGCACTGGTCTAATTCATTTATGAACTAAAACAAATTATATATATATATATATATATATATATAAATTTTAAAATCATTTGTTTCTGGTGAAAGGCCGAGGCCGGTGTGAAATATCAAATATATATATATAATAATTGAAATAAATAAATACTATCAAAAAATTACATTTTTAAACATGTTAGTTTTTCCTATACATATTAAGACAGTATACGTGGATCATCATTATGCTATATATATATATATATATATATATATATATATATATATATATAATCAACGCAACAAAAACAATCAAAAGAAATTAACCATTTGAAGAACAACTCACATACAAAAATATTAAATTACACCAAGTTGATAATAAATAAAAATGCAACCGGGACACAATGACAAAATGAAAAGGCCCTAAAGAGTGAGAACATCATAATTGTGTTTTCACGAAACTTCAAAGTCAGCATGACTCTGCTCAGTTAGTGACAAATGTCTTTACATTAATCATATTAACTCTCTATTTTAATATGGAACAGTTTACGACGAAAAATGCTTGACAAAATATATTGTTATCAGTAAACCACAGAAAAAACCTGGTACTAATGATAATCACAAATTAACACTATATATATATATATATATATATATATTACGGAAATCAACGAATTTTAACGAAACTTGGTTATAAGCAACCGACGATTTGAAATGAATTGTTTGAACTTTATTTTTTATCGATACTCGTATTTAAATAGATATTCTGTTTTTAATGAAACAGTATTATATAATTATATCTACCGGCCTGATTATTTACGATAAACTTTTATTACGAAAACGTGTGCCATTCGGCAGGATTCGAACCTGCGACCCCTATCTAGATTAAAACCTCGTTTAGACTGGAGGCTATTCGTGGCCGAGAGGTCTAAGACGTTACAAGATCAAATGGTAGCTTCCCTATCTAGATAGTGGTCGCAGGTTCGAATCCTACTGAATGGCGCAAAATTTATCGTAAATAATCAGGCCGGTAGATGTAATTATATAATACTGTTTCATTAAAAACAGAATATCTACTTAAATACGAGTAGCTTTAAAAAAAATAAGGTTCTAACAATTCATTTCATATATATAAAACCAGATCTTACAATGGAATAGGAAATCGATGTAACTTATACCTTATCTTAAAACACTTAAATAACCCTAATTCACTAAATGAATTGATGGCCAGATTCAATCATAGAAATAAATATTTTCTTAAATAAGTTGACTAAGATTGATTTAGTTTCTTAAACGCATTTTATTGATTTTGTATTATTGTTCTATTTTTTTCTTTTCTTATTATTCTATTTTTTTTTCATTAATGCCCTCCGGTTTCCTCGAAAATAAAGTTAATCAGCCTTGACCCTAAAGCACAAAACGTATAACTTCTCCTCTAGAAATATACTAGTTAATTGATTTTCAATTTCAAGTTTAAGGTTTATTAACAAATTAAATTATACAATTTTGAAAAAAAAGATCTCTGCATTATAATACATAACTACCATGAACAACGCGGGAACCAAATAGTCTTGATGAATGCATAGTTCGTGATACCCCAAGTTGTGCTATAGAACATAGGAAAATATCTATCTATCTATCTATCTATCTATCTATCTATCTAATTAATGTGAAATAACTTGTCCCTTAGGTGAGCGATGTTATTTCGGTCATCCCGACTGAGATATTTTATGAGGGTATTACTGTAATGAATTCACTCTTCAGAATCATTTGCTTTTTCTGCTGCTATTTTCCAGTCTTTGCAAATTAATATAAAGTTTGGTGTAATTTGATATGTTTTGTGTATAAAACTTTTTGCTTGTTGAATGTTGTACTAATTGTTTATCTTTGCCTTTTCTGTTTCGTACGCTGGGAGTCAATTGTATTATATTGTGTTGATCTCTTTTAAGCGTGCTCATGTATATGCTGGCTTATATTGAGCTAACCTCTTTTTACCATGTTGAAGTGACCTCTTTTGACAGCATTAAGCTATTAAACTATATATAGGCTGCAGTGGATGCATTAGGCAAAAATGAAAATAACATTGGCATCTCATTTTAACAGATAAATAATTTTTAAGAATTATTTTGTGAAGTAGATTTTTGTAAGGTTTTTATTAAGAAATTTATTATTTTCAAAAATGTTTGTGTTAGCTAAAATGTTTGACTTATGGGTTTCTGTTCACTTTCTGTTTATTTATTTTTCTCCTTCTCCTTTTTCTTTTATTTTTCTTATACTTTTCTTTTTTTTCTCTTCCACTTCTTTATTCTCTTATTTAGTATGTGTGCATTGCTTCCTAACCCCTTAAAGCATATGTATAAATTCTTTTCTAAATCATGTTTGTGTGATTAATTCACTCTATGCAAAAATCTTTTTGTAAGTGTCAAGTTATTGTTTTTTGTATGTGTAATTTAATTCCTTATTCGCTATTGTATTATGTGTGTGATTTGATGTATCTATTTTCAGTTAGGTTTCGGTTTAAAATTCTTTCTGGTATAAAGTTTTAGTCTTTCAAAATATTCTGTGTGAATATTCTGTGTTATTTATTCATCAACGTTCTGAACTAGGCAATGATTGAATACCTCCTTACATTGCTGAAGTAAATTTAGGATTTATAAACATTTAATTAGGTGTTGAGTTTTTTCTCAATTTATTGTCACGCGTGATAAAGCAATGGATGAATATAAATGAAGAAAAAACGTATGTCATTCATTGCTTTATCACATGTGACACGCATCTGACCAATAAAAATATACCTCAATCAACATACTGTCCCTCGGATTTTTAAATTATTCGTTTTTAATAAATATCTGAAGAAGTGTGTTATGAGTCAAGTATGTTAGAGTAGACACTTTTTCCTACTTATTCTTTAATTATTTCATTCATCTTGTCAGATTCTGATCCATATATATATATATATATATATATATATACGAGAGAGAGAATGACAACCTGTGAAGACAAAGAGGATAATCTAAAAAAGAACTAAGATATATTACCTATATAATCTAACTACAAAAACATATATTTTGTTTTTATATATATATATATATATATATATATATATATATATATATAACGTTATATATGTTAGCTTTATTACCTGATAGCAGATTTTATCTTTTAAACCTTCTTTTTAGTGGAAACTAATATTTGCTTAGACGATCGTTTTATTTATTAAAAGTAAATATCAATTTTTTTTCTGGAAAATTAAACCAATTTCTTGCTTTTCTGCAACCTACAATCTGTAAAAAAGTAAATGCAACATCAATCATCATCTTCTGCTTTCCAGAACCTTGTTTGTTTATTGTCCTTTTCCTCACAGCTCATCACCAAAATCTTCTCTATTCTTTCCCTTCCAAGTAAAACCCCTGCATTCTGATGGTAATATCCTCTTGCTTAGGGTAGGGCACTTTAAACGCATAAACGCAGACGGAAATATCAAGCTAAGATTTAGAGGCTCAACATCATCCACCTAACAGCTGGTTGGTAGAGTACGGATAAGATATGACGGTAATTAGGCAATTATTACATAGAGTTACAAAATATAGGAATATGTGGAGGGTCATAATCACCTACGTAATAAGCTAGTGTAACTGGAATGGCAGAATACGGAAAGTGACAATAAACGAGCAATACTCCTTGTATCTACAAAAGATAGGCAATTGTGGAGGTTCATAATCATCTACCTAACAAGCTATTGTAATGGAAGTGGCAGAATAAGGCGTGGAAGTGACAGTATACATGAAAACATTGTTTAGTGCTACAAAGTATACGAAGAAATGGGGAGCCATGGTTACTTACGTAACAAGTTTGTGTAATTAGATGGCTAAATAGGAGGAGGAAGTAATGTTAAATGGCCAGATATTGCTAAGAGCTAAAAAATATAGGAAAATGGGGAGAATTATGTTCGGCAATTTTCTGAAGGGACAAGACATGTAAATGACGAAGACAGATATCTTATAGATATAGTTTCATTTTAAATTAAGTCAGTTAAGTGCCATACGTGATATACGCGTGGGGAAGAAGATTATCCCGCAGTAGGTTGTCATTGCTTTCTGCGGTAGACTGGTTTCCAACCAAGGCTACAGAACCCAATCTGTCCTATTATTGAACCCATAACTGGAGGGAAGAGACTGATTAATACCTTTACCAATGGTATTTGAGCGTAAGTGAATGCAAGGAATTCAACTGGAATTCGAACTCGGCAACCCGATTTGTCGTTTCGAGCCTATATCCCCTACACCACAACGAAAATCCTATCAAGTTAAGTATCATCTATGATTTCTCATCGTTTTCCATTTTCTTGTTATAGTCCTAGGTATGATGATAAATCACATCTGGTAGACAGGCCTTTGATCCTCAGTACACCTTTGGAATAAAATGAGCAACAAGCCATTTTATAGCAAAATTAAGCAACACTAAACAAACATATATTTTTATAGTAAAATTATCAAGAAAGTATAAAATGTATGCACATATTATATTTTCGAAAGCATAAAATTACGTAGAAAATATTTATATTTCACCATTAAATAAGCAAGAGAAGTTGATAAGCCACTAAACTAAATCAATCAACGAAACAACATCAGGAAAGAACTTTTTCATCGAAAGATTCCATATAATATCCTAAAATTTTGAAAGAAATCAAACAGTATTCCTAAATATAACTTCAACGAAACTACAACAAAAAGCACACATATCTTTGTCTATAGTAATTATATCCCCACAAAGCTGTAAATGAACAAAAGCTGAGTATCATCTACCATGTATTCGATGGTGAAAGTAGAATAACGTATATCATAATTTGTTACTTCAAAGCCTTTAAGAAAATTACATTTCGGTATTAAACGACCCATAAGAAGTTGACATGCGGTTAAACGAACAAATTGCATAAAACGCACTTTCCAGTCTTGATAGAGCTCCAAAATGCCGATGAGTCGATGTGGGTAACGAACAATTTTCTATCCTCCAACTTCTCCCTCTCTCTCAGATTAGATGTGGCAAGCTTTTTTCACAGGAAGCGCTCGAACAAATTAAATCCCTTGGTTCAACCATGCTTAACCTTCACGTTAAGGACCCACCTTTCCCCTCACATTTTAGCAACGCACCCTCATTCCCTATGTATTCCATCAATGAGAAGTAGGTTTCATTCAAACAGCTCCTTCTCACCAAGCGATTCCCAAGAAAATATTTTTCGACACTACAATCTTTCTACGTTACTTTCTCTCTTCTCTGTAAATCTGCCTCCAAACGTAACCTTCTATCGCAGGGGCACCTCTTGCATAAGTGCGACGCAAGAGCATAACAGGTGAGGCAAATTGATTGAAAAACACCGATTTAGAAGCAGTTTAAAAAATTCAGTTGCCAAAAATAAATATAATTTCAAAATTTAAAATATTATTACGGATAATTAATGACCAATTTTATGATGGTGATATTTTTGCATTATAACAAGTATTAAGAACGTAGTAACTAGGGTCTGCGAGTTGAAGGAGAGAGTTATCAATGCTCTGATTTTGAATGCACGGTTTTCTCCCTTTAGCTGTCTCTGTTTTTTATTTTATTTTTATATACTTTATATCACATAAACTTTTGCGAGAATGCAAGCAAATTTTAATTCTAGAAACGCAACATAGAGAAAAAAATTCCAGAACCACTGCTATATCACAAATAGACCCAGGGTCTTGTACAAGGCTTTACCACGAATAGACCCAGGGTCTTGTACAGGGTGAAAAATATCTATGATTAACAATAAATAAACAAAAGAAGTAAAGCTGAAAATTATTAAAGAAAACCTACGACACTTAAAATTGTTTACATGTAAATATTTAGGCTTAAATATAAATGTACTCTATTTTAACCGTCACATTATTACCCTTAATGCCAAAGTGTGCCATAAGAGAGCCATTTTCATCGCCCCACATTACCAATCAATATGTCGTTTGCACAAGAGATGCGAACAATGACAGACCTTTTTCTCATGCCAACATTTTCACCGTTTGTCAGGCTTTGCCTTTTACTTAGCTCCAAGACGCCAAACCAGAAAAGTTCTTAAACAATAGCTCGACATTAGAAAAGACTGATCGATGCTAAAAGATGGGCAACATAGGAAATGAGGTGTTGGCCGTCCAGAATTTCGGACGGTATTTATATAAATCTGTCGCTTAAAGATGGAACAAAAACAAGAACGAAGCTATAACTGGTTTAAAGAAAGTTATTGTACAACGCATTGGGTTGCGCTATTGTCCTGATATCATAATATGCTATTTATAACAGGAAAGTTTTGGAACTTTAGCTAAATGTGTATGAATGAAAAACTATTGCCCAGCTACAAACAATTCACACATGTGCACACACACACACACACACACACACACACACACACACACACACACATATATATATATATATATATATATATATATATAATCCTATAGATGTACGATAATATGTATATGTATATCTGTTAATATATATATAATACTAGTCTGTTCACACATTGAGTACTGATTTAGTAACAGCTGAATAATATAATAATGCAATACATAGTGCAACCTCATGTATATTTATTAATTCATGTTACAAAATAACGGAATTCATATATATTACGGGATCTTGCGATATGAGTCTTATTCTTATCAGCTTCTGATTAGATTCTTTGAGCATCAGCTCAGGATGAAGATCAGATCTGATAGAAAACGCTTGATATCGATAGATTTCAGCGAAAGGTGCGGAAAAGTGGCAAGCTTGGTTTGCGTGAATGGGGCCAGCCTTGATTTTGTTTTTTAAGTCCCTTATGGCACAATGGGGCGGTTTCCTGTGAAACTATCCCTGGTTGTAATGTCTTTTGTGCACCTAGTTAATATGATAAATGGGTTTCTCTTTTGTTATGATCTAAGTCAAGATTTTCAACCTCCCAATTTTGTTTTGCCCCATTTTTCATCTTGACGGGGTCAGTATTTGATTTTCCCATTCCATTATTTATTTCATCCTGCCCCACTCCCTTAACGATTGTGCTACTTGATTTCGCCGTTTGACGGAATACAGCAGCCACTCTGATTTTGTGGCATGGATGGGCCTTACTAACATTTGCTTATTTTAGTTTGAATATTTTGTTATATTTTTAGTTCGTTTTGGGTATTCCATACCCTTCTTTTTTTCATTTCATTATCATTGAACATTTTAGATATATCTTTGTAATTATTGTATACATTAACATATTTTTACGTCATGGGTTTGTTTCTCCTTTTTTAGGTGCCCCCTGTTAATAGGTGGTATTGTGGTGTGTGAAGGATTGGGAGGTGATGAATGGGTTCTGTGGTGAATGTGCACATTGTTAATGAGTGATAGGCTCGTGAAAGTGTTTAGTAAGCTATAGGATAGTTACGGAAGACCACTTTTTACCCACACCACTTTTTTTCGGCCATGTGCCACATTTTGTATGATTTTATACAAATAAATATTTATAGTTGGTTATCACACACGAGATAACGTACTGCGCGGCAATACACGACCGCGCTAGAAATTATGGTAGTAAAATTAAAGCATCCTTAAAAGTGATTCCATTGGTCTTTAAACAATAAAACAATGTTTAATGACAATCCTCATATAAAATTACTAATGAAATTATGAGATCGGCTTAAAACTTAGACGAAATGCTATACGAAGAAATGCATTGAATGACACTTTTCTTCAGACAATAATCTCATGAGAACATATTGTTTGTGTTTGGTTATTACATAACCAAATAAATAAACGGCAAGTTCTCTCTATGTGTCCATTTGTCAGAGACACCTCTAACTCGGGCCAGACTTGATCAACACAGACATATTATATTTTTGGGGTTTAGCATTGGGATTTCTATCCGAATTAGGAAGGAACAGTTAAATATTTTTAAATATCTGAAAAAACTTGTGATTTTTATAGTGATTTAAAATAACACAAAATCTTTGTGAATTTTAAAAAAATTAGTTTTAAATTCAGTATGAATATTTCCACAACTTTGTGAATTGAGGAAAACAATTTTATTTATTTAAAATTACAAGGACTTCCAGTGGGAGGTATCGTAACGACGGGTTTTTAAGTTCCTCGGAGATTAAGATTTGAAGAAACAACTCAATTAATTTTCCACAGATTTCGTCATTTAAAAAACTTGAATTTACTCCTGAATTGAAATTTTAGCGCAGATCTGTCTTTTGGCACGAATCAGAGTTAAAGTGAAGTTTTGAAGTTCCATGTTGTGAATTGATGAATTCAAATTTATATCTTCAGAATAATCATTGCTGTTTTCTAAGCTAGACCAGAGGTTCGTTTAGATTTGAGGTTAGAGGCCCAATTAGACTTCTTTAGTTGCTAGAGTAAAAGTCCTCAGATAATTAAATTTTTAAGCTCCTCAGAAATGAAGGGAACTTTAAAATATATTTAATTAATTTCCATCGTTAAAATCCAAAGTAATTATTGAGGAAAGCGTTTCCGCTAATTGTTGGTTCCCTGTTCTTGAAAAGTATTGATAATAATCTATTTAATCATCAAGATCCTATTGACGTTTTGCAAAACTTGGAAAGGCGTGAAAGTAGCTAATCTCTTTGTTTCTCACCATTTCACCCCAAGCGAGACGGGGACTGCCACTAATGCGCAGAGGGTTACAGTGAGCGAAAATACTGTGTGCAGAAGATATTGAAGAAAAGATAACAAATGAACTGAATTCAAAAATATAGAAGATGTCATTTGACATTGCATTTACACTTTTAAAGATTGTAGCTATCAAAGAAGCAATAAAAGAAAGGGAGTTCCACAGGCGGAAAGTGCGAGAAAAGAAACTATTGCAGTAGAAGCAGCGGTTACATTTATCTGTTTCAGCGGAAGAAGAGGCGTAAATCTAGTTGCACGGCTAAATTCACAGGATAAATAAGTCTTTATATTGTAATAAAATGCCCAACAACTACGCATCGGTCATAGAAGGATCATATTATTCTTTGGAAAAAATGGTTGCTTGACAAGTTCTATATACAATGCAAAACTTATGGATCACGGATAACCATTTCAATCTCACAGGTTGCAATTTCATAACACCATCAACGTGAAGGAGCTATTCCAAAATGTCTATGTGATTGAACTGTCATCCATCACGAAAGAAGTGAGTTTTCCTTGAAAATATGAAGGTATGGAAAAATGTAAGGTAAAAATAATGAATATGAGCAATAGGGAAACACTAACATTCTTCATCTTTTATGCCCCGTGTCCTATTCAGGACGTTTACAATAATAGATCCCCACAATTTTCTCGACTTTTGACGATCTTAATCAGTTTTATCATTTGTTATCTCTCGTAAAACATCTACTTTTCATTTATTCAAGCTCGATGGGTAGGATTATGCGAGGTTTTTTTGTCCTTTCCCTGTTGCTTACAATGTTTTGTGAGTATCAAATTTTCCCCTTTTCTTATTATGTTCGCTAGAAATGTAAGCCATGGTTTTCTTAGCATCCTTCTGTCAAATTACATTTCTCTTGCATCTGTGCAGATATTGTTAAGCATTAGTGCCATATACGAGAACTCATGTAAATATGAGTTTAATACCCTTTTATTTTTTGTTTCTAACAAAATTTTTATTTGAAGGCAACCTTCAATCTCTCAAGTCGCCTTTGGGTTTAAGTGTCACAGTTTCTATCCTTTGTCAAAACACTTCATACCTATTTAAATTTTTGCACTTGTATGATTTTGTTATCTTCAAATTATAATTTGCATTTTCGGCTGTTCATTTTTGATATTTAGTCTTTTCTTTCCCTTTTTATTTCGTTACATGGTGTATGATTTTTGTGACTGTTAAGTTACGGATATCAATTCCACAAAAGAAACAAATAAATAAGGTGGGTTAACCCCGAGAATAAATGACAAAGTCGATAACCTAAATATTTTGTCAGTGACATTACTTTTAGATATTTATCATTTACATATTTTGTGTTGAAACAACGGTTCACGTACAATCACCAAAGATCAGCCTGGTCGATACTTAAATGAGTGATTGCTTGGGTACGCCGCTTTTACCAGCCGGGATAGTGTAATGAATAACATTACGAAGTTCGAAACTGGCAAACAGTTCTAATTCCAGTCGAGTGTATTGTATTCGTCTACGCTTAAATGCCCTTGGGAAAGGTATGTATCTTCTCTTACCCCAATGCATGCATAAATTATTAGAACTTTTATCAGAAAATATTAATTATCTGAAAAAAAAACTGTTACCATCTAAAAGTATTTTCTGTTTTCAAATAACCTGCTAAAGATAGATAAGCGTAAAAATTAATTCATATCAAAGCAATTATTTTCATGTAAGAAGAAAGTGTCAATATGTGTGGTCGAATGCACATCTCCAGACAACAAATGTATCTGTTTAACTGACTGTGTTACTGGGATCACGTGACCATAAATAATAATTTCTTCTCCAAAAAATTATTACTAGAATTTATTCTATAAAACTGTATTTCTTCGGCGAATACTTTAGAAAAAGAGCAGGATCACTCAATTCATTACACTGAAAATTAGAAAACAGCATTCTGTACTGCTTAGAATATGTACCGGAAGCTCTAATACAAACATTTTAGGGTTTTTGTGTGTCAATCTGTGGGCAGAGCGGAAGATTCGGAAAAAGTTGGATAAAATATCCAGTCAACATCATGGTTTTTTGGAGGGAACTGTAGTGATGTCGACATTAAGCTTCTGTTCTTCTTTCGAGAGGAATTCAGACTCAAAACGGTTGCCTACATCAAGTGACTTGAGGAGGTAGTGCTGCCCTGGATCAAAAGGATTGGCTGCGGGTGCTGAAAGAACTCATATCTGGAAACCAGGACACTGTTCCTTGCGACACGAGTAGGAGAACCTAGCCATGGCCGTCAGACAATTTTAGAGTCCACGACGAACTTTACATCTGGCCACCTAATTCTCCAGACTGAGAATCCCTTTGTTTTTATGTGTGGGGCGTAGATGAGCGAGAGATCAACAATACCTCTTTCTGACACCAAAGGTGAAATGAAGACAATGATTTGGCTGCATTCACCAAAGTTACGCTTCAGAAGAGTCGCAAGAAATTCCGAAATCGTTTGATTGCCGTGTATGAGCAAATGTCGAATTTATTGAATACATTTACTATTAGTATTTCAAGATATTTTTATGTAATTCTGATAAATATATCTGTTAAAATGAGATGTTAGTGTTATCTTTATTTTTGCGTAACATAGATGACAATTCATCCATCACATTATGACGGAATCCCGGTCATTGTTTTGAAGAAATATGCCACTGAACTCTCCAACGTCATCTCTAAACTCTATAATTACTTCCTCTCTGCTTCCTGTTTGAAATGCTCTTCTGTGATTTCTACATTTAAGAACTCGAGAGAACTCTCGGAACCGTCTAATTTTCTTCCTGTCAGCCTCCTACCAATTTTCGGCAAAGTCTTCGAGGCTGTCGACAATGCTGAAATGGTTTAACATCTCAACGCCCATAAACTTTTGTTAGACAAACAGTATGGCTTCCGATTTGCCAGGTCTACTGATGATTTACTAACAACTATCAACGAATGCATATACCAGGCTCTTCATAAGAACGGTGAAGCTCGAACTGTTGCTTTGGTTATCTCCAAAGCATTTGATAGGGACTTGTACACCGGCCTTTTGTGCAAGCTACAGGGCTACTGTGTCACTGAAAGATTGCTTGGTTTGATCCAATCATTTCTATCAAACATGCATAATATGAGTTGTCTTGAACAGGTATGCCTCTCGATCTTATCATACAAACGCTAGTGCCCCCCATGTGCTCCATCCTAGGTCAGACGCTCTTTCTGATATTCATCAACGATATTCCTGACCTGATCAAATTCCAAGCAGGCATTTACACTGACGACACCATCATTTACTCCCGCCTTAGTCAGAAATCTTCCAAGGCGGACAAAGCAAACCTCGCTGCTGATCTTGAGAAATACCTCCTAACATCGTGGACTGGAGTAAGAAATAGTTTACAATGCTTACAAAACTAAGCTGCTATCCGTCAACCACCATAGAAAATACCTCCTGCCTTTCATTCACATGGATCTAGCTAATCTCCTCGAAAACAATACACTGCGCCTTCTCGGTCTCACTCTCTCAGCCAACTTCAAGTGGAATGACTTACATTGAATCATTAGCTAAATCTACCGCTGGGACTGTTGGGTTACTGTGTCGGACCAGGAAGTTTTCTTGGCCTGAGTTCATCTTGTACATATACAAATCAACTATCAGTTCATGCACTAAATACTGTTATCACATCTGGTAAGTCGCTCTTGCTATTCACTTCGTGGTTCTTGACACGCTCCAGAAAAGAATCTCTAATGTAATCGATTCCAATCTATCATCTCGACTCCAGCCACTTTCTCACTGGTGGGATGTGACTTCCATATGTATTTTCTACAAATATTTTAATAGATTCTAATCCGACGAGCTTAACTCCGTGCTGCCCATTCTGAAAGAATTTACTCGAGCAACGAGATTGGCAACAAGGTTCCACACTTTTACAGTAAAAAGAAAAACAACAAAATAAATAAATAAATAAATAAATACAGCCGACATTTTTACTTTTCAGCTTTTTCTTGCACTTCCTGTCTGTGGAACTCCCTTCCGTATACTAGCTTCCTTGAGAGCTACAATCTCCATGAGATTAAATGCAACGTCAATCGCCATCTTGTATCTCCGTTTCTCCAACACTTCTTTCATTCATTCTCCAACACCCAATGTATCTTGTTCTTCTCCCTTTTGCAGGTTACCCTTCACACTAGTATTCCCATCTTTCTCTAGCTCATTATCTGACAATCTCTGTAAGCAATTCCTCCTCGGTTCCTCTTTGTTTTCGCACTCCTACAATGTAACCCTTCACTTTCCTTTTATGTAGCCCCCTGCGCACCGGTGGCAATAATGCCTTGCTTGGAGTGAAATGATTAATATATACATAGAGTTTGTTAGTCGAGGCAGAAACAACCAAAGGGAAAATATTTCCAAGAATATGTTGAAAGATAGAATTGTGGACTTAAAAGGAAACGTGAAAAACAGCCTTGTAAAGAAGCATTTTATTATCCTTCTTGCAGCTAAGAGACGTTTTAGCAAAACTATTTTATGTTCATGCATATATATATATATATATATATATATGTGTGTGTGTGTGTGTGTGTGTGTGTGTGTGTGTAAGAGAGAGAAAGAGAGAGGTAGAATGATAGCGTGTGTGTACAAAAATGTACGTTTGTAAAGATGGATAGGATTATATGTAAATTTAACTGAGTATTTGACGAAATAGTAAATATAAGTCCGATAAATATCAAAGTAGTTTTCCGAGTTCTTGTACACACATTTGACCATGTCTACGCGCGCATACGCACGCACATAAGCTCACACACCCAAACATGCATATAATAAAATTATTAATTCAATAATACCTAAATCCGCTAGTTTATCACAATGTGTATGAGTGCACACACACACACACACACACAGACACACACACACACACACACATATATATATATATGTACAGAGAGAGAGAAAGAGAGAGAGATGTGTGCATGTGTGTATGTATGTTCATATATACACAAAATATTATTGGCTAAAACCTTTCTTCGTCCAGAGGGTGACTCTGATGTGGCCTCTTGATCGACCAGTGTCAGGTGAATAACTTTTATGTTCGCTATTAGGTTTTAGATGGCGTCTTTGTAATTTGGGGCCACTGTTCGATCACCTTCTCAACGACACCACTGTCTAGGTGATTCAAATTGGGAGAGAGTTAGATGGCCAAATATTGCCTGGTGGGCAGTAACACAACTGTTTAAATTATAGAACATCCAATACTAGGTGATGTCGTCCATATGGGCACGTTACGCAAAGGCTATCGGTGATGAAATAGAATCGGTGTGCTGAGTTCAAATTCAATTTCTAACAAATGCTGTTGAAAAGAGATATAGCTACATCCCGTTATGGGTTTTCTAGTCTTGTTTTATAACAAATTTAGAAGATGAGTAAATCTGAATTTTAAAGTAGTTGGACGTATAATTACCTTATCCGAAAACTAATCTAGCAAAACCTACTGTGGCGAAACTTGTTTAAGGAATTAAATGTTTAAGGAATTAAATGTTTAAGGAATTAAATGTTTAAGGAATTAAGTATGGTATTCAACATTTCCAATATCAATAATAGGTAAACTTCTCTTCAAAATTCTGCAAAATAAATTTTCACTTTCTGGAGAATAAAAAATTGCTATTATCAATTTCTTGATTAAAAATAATTGTAGTTATCAATTTCTGGATTATATATAACTGTAATTATCCGATTTTGTATAATAAATATTTGCTATTATACATTTCTAGATTATAAATAATTGTAATTATCAATTACTGGTTAATAAAAAATTGAAATTATCAAATTTTCGATAAAAAATGATTACTATTACCAATTCCTGGATTAAACTTATTGTAATTATCGATTCTGGATCTTAAATAATTTTAATTATAAATTCCTAGATAATAAATAATTGGAATTATCAATTTATGGATTAATAATAGCTGTCATTATCAATTCCTGAATTATAAATAACCATAATTATCAATTTCTGGATAATAAATAATTGCAATTATCAATTTTTGGATTATTTGTAATTGTTATTATCAATTTCTGGATTATAAATAATTGTAGTAATCAATTTTCAGGTAATAAATAATTGCAATTATCAATTTCTTGATTAATAATAATTCTAATTATCAATTTCTGAATTTTTAATAATTGCAATTACCATTAAAAACAACTTGATAAGAAAGATGCAGGGTACATTTACAGGTTTTCAAAAATCATATACGCTAAAAGTATTGATGTCAATAGAAAAAATCACACTTATTGATCTAACTGAAAACAAAACGCTTTAATTTTTAAATAATTTTGAAAAATTTAATACAGATAATCCAAAGAATACTGAACCAATATCAAGTTTTGATCCTAAATGTTTCAAACACTGAATGCCTGCCTGCATTCTTAGATGCTGTTTGGTGTGTCATAGACAATTTGTACGATTCTTGACGAATGGCAAAAGTTGAAAGCCTGGAGCCGCGAATAAACACACAATGTCACTTCCAAAGGCATCTCTTTTTATCGGTGCCTTACGGACTGACAATTCCATGTCAGTTGTGGGATATCTAAAACAGCTTAAAAAGAATTACTACGCGAATGTTTTGCAAACGCTTTTGCCATTTTTGACAGCACCACGTAAAAATCCTTGCGTCGTAATCTGTGAAAACCGCTCGCTTCAATTAATTGACATGAATCTAAAAGATATTAAGAAGGAGAAAAATAACAGCAGTTCGTCGTGGATTATTTTTAAGACAATCACAAAGAAATATTTTGCTTCATGTAACCTCATCTTTGGCATCAATTGTGCAACCCACGCTTATTATGGCATATATCGAAGCACTCAAATGGAAAAAAAAACATCCCTTTAGAAATTTCAAGCCCAAATGATTTAAAATGCCAAAGACATTTTTTACGATTTACTTGACGTAGATATACAACAAACGTTATCTACATATTAGATATACTTTTATCAGTTAAGTTTCAAATAATATATATGTATAAGAGATAGAGGGAGTGTTAAATTATGAGAATGATGCATGTAGTTTTAGATCGTAATAAAAAACAAAATACAAAGAATATGTGAATATAACAATAACTAAACGGAAAAAAACACACTCCAAGTCTGCAAATAAAACAAACACAAATACACACAAGAACACCTAAACTTAATCATGACCTAAAAAGTAAGCTAGCACATATATTAACAAGGTGAAAATAACAACAAAATACAGTAAAAAGACGCCAACTCAAAGTGATGGGAAGTCAATTTAGTGTAAAACAATTAAGTAGATATTCGCTTAAGCGCATTAAAAGGAAGTCAGCATATTAAAATGAGATTAAAAGCAATTACACCAATTTTCATATGAATGAGAAAAATATCAGAAAACACCTGCAGAAAAAAATCACTAATGCATGAAGACATCACAATAATGCCTTGACAAAACTTGACAAAAGATTTTATTTCGAAAAGTTATAACATGTAAATCAATCTCAATCCAGAATAATTTAAATATTATTTGCACTCACACACACACACACACACACACACACACACACACACACACAGACACACACACACACACACATATATATATATATATATATATATATATATATATAGACCTTGAATAATTTCACGCTGTTTTCCAACAGATGGCGTTCCCAGATCCTTGTGCGCGTAGTTTCAGCTGACATGCATCTAAAAAATGTATTCAAACTAAACTTGAAATTTCGTGTCTGCCATTTCGCCGAAGTGTTCTTCGCGCCTCAAAAGTAAATTTTCGTGCAATTTTACTACACTACTTTATTCAAAAGATATTTGCAGCTGAATCACAATGAATTCTTGTTGAAACATACGGTGCCAATGCTTTGTCGGAAACCACATGCAGAAATTGATTAAAATGTTTAAAAATAATGATTTTGATTTGAAGATAAACTACGCTTGGGTGCACCGAAAGAGTTTGAAGACAAAGAATTGAAGGCATTACATCCAGAAGACTCATGTCAGGTGCAAGTTGAGCTTGCAGAATCATTAAGAGTTGACCAAACAGCAGTTACAAAACGTTTGAAAGCTTTAAAAATGTTTAAAAAGCAAGAACATTGGATATCGGGCGAGAGCGAGTGAAGGTGAACAGCGTCTTGTCAAGTGTGAACAGATGATTCAACGGTAGAAAAAGAATGTTTTTTGCGTGGTATCATGAGAGACGATGAAAAATAAATACACTACGATAACCCTAATCGTATAAATTCTTGGATTAAGCTCATGCATCAACATCGGCGTGAAAGCGGATTAACCATTATTTCAAAAATTTTGCACTGCATTTGGTGGGAACAGCTGGGTGTAGTTTATTACGAGCTGATCCAACCGACTATCACAGAAAATCACTATCAATTACATTTGATGCGTTTGAGCCGAACATTGAAAAAGAATCTGCTGATATACGAGCAGAGGCATAAGAAAATGATTTTGCAACATTAGGACGCTAAACAACATGTTGCAAAACAGATGAAGACCGATATTTAAAAAATGCTTAAAGGGGAATTCCTACCTCACTCGCCGTATACATTTAATATTATGCCGTCAGATTATTACAAATTTATTCGATGGTACATGACCTGGCTGAGTAGCATTTCCTTTCCAACGTCAAATTCAAATGTTGCCAGAAAGATGAGAAAAATAGTGGTTGGTGATGAACAATAATTTCAGGGATATGTTTTTATTGATGTTTGTAAAGGAAGCATTACTTCTCAAGAACATTCCGCGACAACTTATTTAAAGGCCTAATATATATATATATATATATATATATATATATATATATACACACATATTTATACACATATTTATACACATATTTATATGTATATATACACAAATATATATACATATATTTATACACATATATGTGTATATATACACACATATATACACATATATGTTTACACACATATACATATGCAGATATATATATATATACATATATATACACACATATATGTACATATATGTACGCATGTATATATATACACATATATACACATATATATATATATACACATATATATATACGCATATACATACACATATATACACATGTATATATACACATGTTTATATAGACACATATATACACATATATATACGCATATATACATATATATATATACATATATATATACATATATATACACATATATATACACACATATATATATACACATATATATATACACACACATATATATATATATACACACATATGTATACACACATATATAGAATAAAAAGTGTGATAAGCCGTAAGCGTTTTCTTTGAAGTGTATATTTATTGTTTTTGTAATTATACATGTTATGAAACATTAATTGTCCATTGTAATGGTATTTTTGACGCTACACGTGTTTCTAGTCTAAAATTGACTCTTTTCAGGCGAATAAATTTGTGGTTTTTACCTTTGAGTTTCTTTGAATTTCTGGTTGAGAGATTGTTTTATAAATTAATAGGAAGAATAGGAAAATAAATAAAATCAGTAAAACAAAATAAAGTAAGATAAAATTAGATAAAATAAAATAAATCAAAATAACATAAATCAAATACTGGCACGTTGAACGGTCTGTTTCTATATCAGCATGTGTCAAAATTGATAAACTGATAAATAAATAAACTAATGAAAGAATCAGGTGCTTGTTCCAATTTGAAGTGGTTTTGGTCCGGGGTGAACTTTTTAGCGTGTAAAAGTTATCCTTTTGTCACCGTGGTTTATCTTTAATCGGTCATTTAGTTGTTTTTATTGCTTTGACGGTGTTTTGAATTTGGTGTGTGTGTGTGTCTGTGTGTCTGCGTGTGTCTGTGTGTTTTTTTTATTTATTTTGTCTGTATGTTTTGGATTTGTTTTTATGGGTTCCCTGTTATTGTTTGGAGTTATCTTTTGAGTTTGGTGTGTGTGTACATGGATGTGGGTTGTGTATTTGTTATTGTTTGGAGTTATTTTTTTAGTTTTGTGTGTGTTTATATGTATGTGGGTTGTGTATGTGTGTGTATGTATGCGTGTTTCTGTATGTTTTTCGGTATCAGTGTTTTCCATGTTGTTTAATTCAGCGAATGTTTGTATTTTTCTATGAATCTTTCTTCCTGTATTAATAATATTTCATAATCTGTATTTTGTTAAAGTGATGCGACAGTAAATCTGCCATCAATACATTCATGTAGATGTTGAGAAACATATAATTTCCTGTTACGTAATAATTTTATATTGCTCTCATGAAGCGAAATCCTATTGTTCAAGCATTGTGTCCCTCCCACCTATATCTTTGCGCATTTATCGCTTTTTAGAGCGTAAACTACATTGTTCGAGTTGCAGCTCAGAACCAATTTTATTTCGAATGTAGTTTCGTTTTCGAACTGGAAGTGTTTTCCTTCCATTATTATGTTGCATACTCCACATCTTTTTTGTTGTATTTTGTTACCCCCTGTATTGCGTGTTTTTTTTAATTTCGATGAGATGGGGATGTCTTTTAAATTTTGGGGCTGGCCTTTGCTGTTAATTATTTTGGTTATCTTTAAGATTTCTTTTATTGTTTCATTATTGTTGAGTAATTCCATGTGGGTTTTGGTCTTTGTGAATAATTCCGGATTGTTTTTGTTGTGAGTAGAAACGTATGCTAGAATGTTTTCTTCTTTTTCGTGTTCAGTACGTTCGTGTGCCTGACAGAAAACGCCTCCCCGAGAGGTGACGGAGAGTTTAGAGTGCACCTTCCACCCACGGCCACTGCCCCGACTTGCACGTCCGGTACGGGTCACGACGGCGAAGTGAAGTGTTCTGTTCGAAATTACAACAAATATTACCTGAAGAAGATCAGTATGTACAACAGCTGTGGCAATACAGATAATGAAAATGAATGTGGTAATACTGATAATGAAAACAGTTACAATGCCTCATCTCAGATATATAACGACTTTTCGCATTGAAGTAAAATGTGCCGTGGACTCTTTACACAGAAACACAAGAGCTACTATAGCGCGAGGTGTACCTCAATATAGGGGTAGTTGTATATCCCGTTTCCACTATATCGTGAAGTTAACCGCACCATCGAACGTTAATATAATATTGCATGTGTATACATATTTATTTAAACCTTATATCAATATTTATACTTTATTAAAGGTAGAGAGGTAAAAATAATTTTGCTATTAAATACAATACATAGATTTATTTTGGAGATGAACGCCTCGTATATTTTCTCAGAATGGTACGAATAGATTATTAGAATTTTTTCTCATCAACTTCAAGCAAAATGATCAAGATGTGACTTGTATAGTATACACATTTTATATCATCCAACAGTTAACTAAAACACACAAAGTAAAAATTGTACACTCATAAAATCGAATCCAAATGACTAAAAATATTTTGGAATATAATCCAGACCAAGTCAAATTTCACAATTCAGTTTGAAAAGTAAAATTCTGGATGCTCATTGGTTAGGAAATAGCAAATTGATCTATGACACAGATTATTTTTTTACAGATAGAAAATGAAAATGCCATTTAGAGCCGATCATATGTCTAAAATCCACTACTTAACCTCATTCCGTACCCCGTCAAAAGAAGTCAGAATGGGAGCGGTATCTCATCGCTCTGTCAGGAAGAAGCTTCAAGCCGAGGTCATGTCTCGTCGACATGCATTCATTCTACCTCTTCTTCTAATTATCCTTTCTTTGTCTTCATTCATACGCCGCCAAAGAAAACAACAACAATTTACTTCAACGGACTCCGATAAATAAAATCTTCTTCATTACCTTGACTTTCCTTTTCACTTTTTCTTCGGCCATAAAAAGGAAAGAACAGACTTTTATTGGCAATATTTTTAATTTTTTTACGTACATACATATATTCGGCTACTATCAGTATACGCCCCAGAACACTTAGCTACTTACTACCATTTCTCTGGAACATTTAACCACGTACAATTTTCTCTTTGAACATTTCACACATACAAAATAATTAACAACCTCTAAGAACATTTTTTCTTACAATAATGTTCTGTTCACAAAATTTCACTTATATTTACAAATCCATGTTATATTATTCAGTTCTATAAATAAAATTCCACTTTTTTTACAAACAAAACACATTTATTCTTCCAACCATTCATCGAAGCTTCTGATATTTAAGTTGTGGGGTCTTCGGTTGTGTTTGGTACAAGACTAATTTCACAAACATAGCCGAGGCCCCTAAACAGTTGACTATCTACACCTCGCATTTTCTTGACAATCATCCTTTTAGCATCCAACCACGGTCACTAAATTGCCGGAGCCCGTGCTGTTGTTGCTGGATCCACGTAATTGTCACGTGATATAAGGAGCACAGTAGACGATATATTGAGATAGACCTTACGCTATAGTAGCACCCGAAAACACCTAGACGGGCAATTAATACACAAAAAACATTCATTATCAATTTTCCTTGTGTATGCAATTTACTTCTAAGAAAAGAAATATAGCCAGAGATCAGAATTTGAATTTACTGGTATGTGTATATATTTTAAATAAGATTTGCCTGTTCCTAGTTTTTGACAAAAATCACTCAAAAAATTTTCTGATGTTTATTTTTATTTTTTATCGTGGATTTATTGCTCAATATAGATCGCAGTTATCTCCCTTGTCATCCATTTGACAAATAAAGATTTCGCCTGGTATATTTCAAGTATTGGCCGTTTTTTCCTACGTTTTATTCGTGTAGAAATGGCGAGTGATATAAATTGCTGAGTTTCTTTGAATAGAAACTTGTAAGAGAAAGAAAAAGATTTAAGAGATAAATAAGCAGAAGATACATAAAAGCAAGAAAATTTATATATAAAAAACACTTCTATCTTGCTGGCAAAAAAGAAGAGAAACACGCTTTAGTTTTTCATCTTATCTGCACGTCAATGACGACTGACAATATAAAAATGTCAGCTTATAAAATTTATTTCAAGGATCAACACGAACAGCTAAAAATAAATTGTAAATTCATTAATAACTTTTAACTTTGTTTTCATCTACAAAGAAATTTCCAAAGTAAAAATGTTATTTTATTAGAATATATATTCTTTTGGATTGGTTGAAGCACCAAAATCACATGGAATCAAAGTAGCAAAAGGTCAACATCATTCATTTCTGTAGTATGTTTCTTTTAGGTATTTTAATAAGTTTCCCGTTTTACAGCATAAAGTTTTTTTTTTACATTAGAATTTTACTTTGAGAATCACGTACTTGTTTCCACACATGGAAAATAACATGAAGCGTTTTATGATATAAGCACTGGATTTCTTCTTCACAATCACGGCTCTCCACGTCTTTCTATAATTTGTAGTTCTTAACAAGCCCTCTCCTGTTATTTCGCTCGCCCATCTATCTGCTCAAGTCTCTCAAGTATGTATCGCGTTACTTTTCCTTATCTCTCCTTCTCTAAATCCGTCCCGTGTACAACAGATTTTCCAAGTCATTCTTTCTCACTACATGTTCCAGAAACTACAGCTGTCTTTCCCTGGTGTTAATGTACTCCATACTCTTTATGACCTCGTCTTTGTTCACATATTCTGCTCTTGGTATCCTCAGCATCCTTATGTAGAACCACATTTCGGTTGCTTCAAGTCATTCTTTTATCTTTGATGTGATTGTCTAAATTCACAGTCATATTGAAGGAACATCATATCACAACCCAGTATTCTATTCTTTGTTTCAAACGAAATGTTTTAGTTTCTCAATACTTTATTCAGCTTCTGGAATGCATCATAGGCCATACCAATACACCTCAAATCTCAGTGTCGCAATTTCCGTCCGCTGTTGTGACACTCCCCAGGTATTTAAAGTTCTGTACCTGCTTGATTTTAGTATCCCCGACTTGTATTTGCCATTTTAGGATTCTCTTTTTACTGATTGCTATGCATTCGAAGTTTTTGTTGGTTATATGCAGTCATTTTTTTTCCTCTTTTTGTATCTACTTCCTGTAGGAGGTTTTGTAGTTTAGGTTTATGATTCATACAAACTGTCGAATTCGTGGAAGAGATTTGAATACACAAATGTATATACTAGCATTCATAGCTATAGGAAAAATGCCTCTGCTATCGGTAATTACAGTATAAAATACAGAGATTTTAAAGAAGCGAAGGCGTGAAAAAGTTCACCCAACTTCTGAACGAACATAAGACAAAATAATACTCTATTAAACTCTTCTATCAGGTTGTAACAAAAGTTATGTCATTTTGCTACAACAAGTTGAAAATCACTCTGAATTCCATCATCAATCTAGTAACTATTTTTCATGACCTTATCTGTTCTGCAAAGATCATTTTAATTCTACATTATAAAGAATATAAAATAACAGAGAATTCATGGATAGTGTATTGAATTTGAAGGTAAGAGTTCTAAGTTTGAATTTCAGTCCCGCTCGTTACATCCACTTACATGAATGGGAAAGATATGCATCCATCTCTTCTCCCCTAAGATATGTGTAAATAGCAAATTGGGTCCTATAGTCATAGGGCAACCGGTCTAGAAAAAACAAATCTTGAATTAAATTACCCCAGACAATGGTTTCAATTGTAAGGCAGTCTGGCTTCTGCAGTTTTAGCTAGCAATCAGTCTAGCAGAACAACTCCGAACACAAAACCGTATATAGCCTTGACGAAGCACATACTATTCATTTAAGAAAATAATCAGTGAATTCTCATTGACTTGAATCGTAGACTTCCATTCTAAATGCTTTATCATTTGACTTGAAATAACCTATTTTAACTTTTTCTCTTGTATTTGACCGAATATTTTTTAAATATATTTACAAACTTTTAAACACACTGTCATCCGATGAACTGCATTCTGATGAATATGACGAATGAAACATTTTTCCCAACTGAGCACTTCCATGTTTTGAGCTAGTGTCTTTTCATAGCAAAGATTGGTACACTTACTGTTTGCTTCTCGTTGACATCTTCTCTGTTCTATGTGACTTTTAAACGCCTTAATTGTTACTAGTGAAATTTGGCTGTGATTATTTGAACATAGTTTAAAAGGTCATCATAATCATCCTGTATATTCCATATAACAGCAGAGAAATCTTTCTTGGTAGTAGTCCCACTTTTCACTGCTCAGCAGGCTTCTACCACAAGTAAAATCATTAATGAATCAGCTGTTTTTAAAGATATACTTCTCATCCCTGTTTGTAAGTCTATCCAAAAATGCATTTAAAACTGATGAGAATGCAATAGTGCATAATAACAGACAGATTGTTCGTTATTCTCTTCTGAGATTTGAGGTGAGGCATATACTACAAAATTAGGTACTTTCTCAAAATTTATTTCTCGACGAGTAGTCAACTTAAAGTTTCTTGATGATTTGCTTGTCGCAGTTCAGAGAAAAAAAAGGTTATTTTCCTCAATATACGTTAAATTATATCAATTTAAGTATATGAGAGGTTATCTATCTATCTATCTATCTATCTATCTATCTATCTATCTATCTATCCTGTTGACCGGAATGCAATGATACCCAATAATAGATTGATTGTTCACCGTTCTCGGCTGAGGTGTGAGGTGGAGCATATTTTCCACAGTTAGACACTTTCTGAATCTTTGTCATTTCTCGATGATTAGTCAACGTTGAAGTTCCCGCTGAGCTCAGTGACTCTAATTGTTGGATTAGACTTAACTGTTGTTTCCCCTGCGCCAGAATCAAAACATCGTTGGCGACCTTCGCTTTGCTCCACATTTAAACTGAAGTCCTCACCTTTCTGGAACAACAAAACCATCTGCTACAACTTTTTCGCATATGTTTCACAATCATCATATATGCTTTTGTTCACAATTACTGCTGCACTATTCGCTCTGTGTATCGTACGATACAGAATGACATGAATGACATGTTCTTTACTTGCAGCGAATATGAAATCGATTTGAAAGATTCTCCTTAAACAATTGTACAAAATATGAAAGAAAACAATTACATATTAAACCTTTAGACACTGGCAAATATCAGTTAGAAATTTGAGTTCCTGAATTTTTTAGTGCGTTGCCTACTTTTATAATTTATGCAAAAGGTTTTTTCCGTGAATATTTTACAATTCATTGAATAATGCTGGTGAAATGGTGTATGCACAAAATAACAAAACTGATTGATTTGCAATGAAAGCCAACGTTTATTTAACGAAGTAACAAAAGAAACGGTTAATAGTTTTTTTTATTAGTAAATTGAATACACAACGAGAATTGTTAATAAATGTATTTTAATGTGACTTGCCTGCATAGGTGTGTTTGTATGTGAAGTGTCCCCGGCCCTTTTTGCTTCAATGTGAAACTTCGATCGCACACACTTTGAAAGGAAGAAAAATATAGGAAGAGAGACTTGCTTAAGGATTGCTTGCTTTTATACTCTAAAGACTGCTGCTACTAGTGTTATGTATATTAAGGTCTGCAGCTGATATTTTATTTATTAAGGTACTGCAATATCTTACTGAAATTATTCCGTTGAAAATCATCACAAAATCCGTAAAAAATAATCGAGTTGTATATCATTCGGTTTGAAAAATATGTTACTTTTTACCAATGTATTCTATTACATTGCCTTAGATGAATAGACATATTGCGGCTTCAAAATGCTGATTCTAGTCTCTCTAATGTATTATCATATAAGAATAAAAGGCATTAAATTCATGTTGGTGAAGTGAATGTTTCACAAAGGCTCATCAAAATATATACATTCTATAAATATTAGCGCAAAAGTAATAGTTTATATATATATATATTTTGTTTCTTCACCTTGGTAACACGTCTGGCAGTTAAAAGGTTGACACCAACCATATTTGCGATCTCTCTGTAAGATTAGTCAGTGCTTTTATACAACGTTACAATTTTTTATGGTTACTTAAAGTAACATCCATCATAGATAATGACCGAATGAAAATTTCCGAAGAAGAATGGACGTAGGACAAATAATTGACAGTCGTCTGGGTAGTATAAAAATCTGAAACAGTTATGGATGACGCAATATTTTTCAAGTTCAAACTAATTTCATCATACACCCCGAAAATAAATTTATATTACTGCACACCACTAAAAATGAGCTAATCTGAGAGAAAATAGAAATCCATTATACCGTGTCTCTCTAGTGGGTCTAAAAATGACGGAATCGTATAGAAAAGGAAACTAAAACAGCTGTTTCAATTAATTTGCACAAAGATATAATTCTGTCAGATGTTTTCTAAATTGAAATTTGATTTATTAATCTTGTTTATTCAATTCCATTTGCATTCCCGTCAGGTTCACTGGCATCAAATCAATCTTTATTTTAAAGATCCATATATAATTTGGTTTCTATCGAATTAGGAATGGCGGTGATTCGAGTGATGACAACTATTATTGAGACAATGTTTGTGATCATACGCTTTTCTATTTGGATTTGAAATAGTAAATATCGTGATATTGTCCAAAGAATCGATAACTAATTTTCTAATTTGATTTCACTGTTGATACTTTCCCTCATTTTGGAGAACAACACATGAACGTCGTATTTTTAACACTATTTTTTTACATGTTTTTGTCACTATTATATGCAGGTAACAATTATAATTAGAATACTTATAAAACACAACGTCGATAAATGCCAATATGCAGAAATTAAAATGAAAATAGAGTGCCATTCTCTAATAAGGAAACTTTACTAAATTCTCGTCATTTGAAACCATGGTACATAGCGAAAAACTTGGTAAAATAGTGAAAATCTTTGCGCTTTAAATCATAAAGATAAATACGAAATTTGAAAAATGTTTTTTCAGACATTGTCACATTAAATACCTTTAAGTAAAAATGGAGAGAAAACTTAATTATGCATTAAATTTCTTCGTTTACTTTTTGTCTGTTATTTATATCATTGCAACTTTATCAAAGATTTAAAATAACAATTTTTGGTTCATTGTTTATCGGCTCGCCATGTGTAAATCGGAGAGCCGAATTCGAATCCCAGGTAAATTCGTGACATTTATTTTGAAAATTTATTTTTTTCTCCAGTAATAGGTTGAATAGTTAGGTTGTGTTCTATAGCCTTGAGTGGTAATCAAACCCAGAAAGAAATGGTATCCTACTGCGTGAAACTTTTCTGCCTTGTCAGCCATTAACCGAAATAGACATGATCGCCCAAGCGATGTCTTGAAATAGTGATCTCTCTCCCAAAGCATGCTCAGACATCCACTTGCTCAAGCCCATCAACTATGTCTCACGTTGCTTTCGTCGGTCTCTATTTCGTTCTGTCCGTTCCATGTGTATTAGATTCTCCAAGCCTGAATAAATGAAAATCCAAAGGTGCAATGTCTGGTGAATATGATGGATGGGGTAACATATCCCACCCAAGCTGCAACAATTTTTGCTGGGTTGTCAAAGAAACACAAGGTCTGGCATGATCCTGATGGAAAACAAAATCTTTCCTATTTCCTAGTTCTGGACGTTTTTCTTGAATTATTGCCTTTAATTCATCTACTTGCAAGTATAAGTTTCTTTTAAATTTCTGCAATTGTTTGATTTTAGTATATCCAACCTTTATGAAAATTCTGGGCTTTTATTTTTGCTTATGACCATGTATTCATTTTCTTGGAGCTTATGTTAAGTCTTTTTTACTTGCTTTCACTTGCTATCGTTTATAGGAGGTTCTGTATTTTTCCGTTCTTGCTATTAGTAGTGTCCTTTGCCATATTTGTTTCTTGTTTTTTATTGACCATAATACTGTTCTAATATAGCTGGTAATAGGTGTATATATAAGGAATATGTTGCTTTCAAGTCTGATGTTATAAGCCAATTTGCGTGTAACCAAACAAAAAAAAAACGTTCTGATTATATCAGTCTTCTGTCGATCAAATCTTTAAGTTAATATACAATCTTTAACGTAAAATTGTGAACTGAATTAAAAAAACAATACTTATTTAAATTTAGGCCACTGGAATATATCAGCTGTATTTTCTACTAGGGGGTAAAGTAATCGTTAGATGTTTTATATTTCACTCGAGCCTACTAATTAATTTACTACTTCAAACGCAGACAATTTTATCTACCTCAACCTTGTTCAAAGTAATTGAAACAAAATGAATAATGTCTTCCTAAGATCTTTCACACTTTCCATGATCACGTATAAGTCGTCTCTTGGTGTCAGTTTTCTCTTCTGAACGCATTTTCCTTTACGTTCTAGACTGATGGATCAAGTTTATTTTCACCTTGATGACACGACTGACAGTTAAAAGGTTGACACCAGCAATATCTGCGATCTTTCTGTAAGTCTTGCAAGTGTTTTCTTGCAGCTTTACAATTTTTGTACGCTTACTTAGAGTAAAGTCCATCGCAGACAATGGCCGTAGGACAAATAATCGACAGTCGAGACAATAGTGCTTGGGCAATAATTGACGACGGAATATTTTTTAAGGTTTCAAACAAATTTTATCATTCACCCCGAAAATATATTCATCTTACTGTACACCACTAAAAATGACATTATATAATGAAATAATCGAAATCAATTACACCGTGTCACTCCAGTGGGTCTAAAACTGACTTTATGGTAAAAGAAAGAAAATTAACGCAATTATAAATTAGTTGGCACAAGTCTGTAATTCAATCAGTTATTTTCTAAATTGATGTTATATTTATTGATCTGGTTTATTCAATTCGATTTGAATTCTTTTTAGATTTTCTAGCATCAAATCAATCTTTATTATAAAGATCCATATATAATGTGATTTGTATCAAATGAGGAATGTCAGTGATTCGAATAATGACAATGTTTGTGATCATACGCTTCCATATTTAGACTTGAACTGTTAAATATCGTGCTATTGTCCAAAGTATTGATAACTAATTTTTAATTCGAATTCACTGTTGATATTCTTGAAATCATTTTGGAGAACAGCATATGAAAGTTGTGTCTTTAAGGCACACTACAAATTTTATCAGTTCAAATTTTTTTGTCGCTACTGTAGGCAGGTACTGAATAATATTGGAATACTTTAAAATAAACAACGTCGAATGTTCGGAGGATAAAATGTAGACAAAGTTACTTACCAAACTCACTTCATTTAAAACTATGGTATATAGCAAAAATAAAGGTAAAATAGTGAAAATTAATTAGTCAAACATATTTGGACCTAAAGTCCTAAAAATAAATAAAATACTTGAAAATGTTACTTTGGACATTGTCACTTTAAATACCTTTATGTAAAAGTGGGGACAAAAACTAATTATGTATTAAATTTATTCGTTTACTTTTTGTCTGGTATTTATGTCAGTGTAACTTCATCAAAGAATTAAAATAACAAGTTCTGGTTCACTGTATATCGGCTCGGCATGTGTAAATCGGAGACGAGTTCGAATTTCATTTGAATTCGATGCAGTCACTTTGAAAAATTATTAATCTATCTATTTTTCCACCAGCAAAAGGTTGAATAGATTGTGTTCTATAGCCTTGTTTGGCAACCAGTCTAATCCAGAAAAATATCAACCTACTGCGTGAAAATGTTCTGCTGTATCAGTCATGAACCGAAATAGACATGATCACAGATGCGTGTATCACGTATGTCATTTAACTGGCTGACTGATCTAACGTGTTAATTCAATCCGTTTAACTATTTTCTGAACATTAATTATAAATTAATAATAAATGTATACCAGTAACTTTGCTAGAATCATCCTTCGACAATTACATTTTACCGTAACTGGTAATTTCCTATTAGATAATTTCTCATTCCAACAAGCTATATATAAGTTGTCTTTTATAATACTAACCGGCAATTCTATAACACTCTTTAAACAACCACTCAATTTTATCTTAATTTTTAATACAGAGATGCTCACTCAAACAAACCAGCGATAAGAAATTCGCCAAATTTTAAAATCCATAAAAGTAATTGTTACATTCTTTCGTCAACTATTTCATACTTCATAGTTAATTACAATAGTAGGCCTTTTTTCCAAGCATTCATTAATCATGTACATTCATGTACTGGTAAAAGCTACAGAAACATTTTTGTTAAATCTTAAATAGCAATGACTCAAGATTAAAACTTGTTATTCAATTGAACGTTTTAGAAATTCAGGTCAGATTATTTTGGAAAAAGTTTCAAACAAAATAATTATTTATCCTTTTTCCGACTTATAGTCATAACAAATTTGTCCCAGTATTGATTTATTTCTTCAGATATTTCGAATAACTTAATTTCTGAAAGCAACAGATGAGTCTGTACTGTCATTAAAAGTCTATTTGTCGAATAAAAATAGAATAAAAACAGGAAATGACAAAATGTGGTTTGCTTCACACAAGTTAAATCCGAATTGCGTGTTGTTACTAAGGGTTATAATATGATACCTTGACGAATTCCAACGCAAGGCAAAAACATGCTTTGTATTTACTTGAGATTTCCTACGAAGGAGAAATGTAGCACAAGGACGATTTTTACTGTAGAGTATTCCAAGCGCCTACACCCATTATACCCTCCAGAATACTTTTACTTTTGTAACTCTTTTATATATTATTATAAAATATTGCAATGTTGTTATAAGGCAGAAGAAGAAGTGGGGAAAACTGGTCAGCATTAAATATCGTAGTCTTATTTAATCAGAATCACAACCCGTTCACCCATTAAAATTTGCTCATTCGCTACAAAAAACATCTACCACAATTTAATCATACACGTACCAGAATACCATGGATGTGCATTGTGGTACAGTGGATATCGGCTCGGAACGGGGAGCCGAGATCAAATTCCAGTTGAATCCATTGTATTCACTTACGCGCAAATACCCTTGGGAAAGGTATTAATCCGTATCTTCCTTCCAGTTATGGGTTAAATAGCAGGACAGATTGGGTTCTATAGCCTTGGTCGGCAACCAGTCTACCGCAGAAAGCAATGGCAACCTACTGCGGGATAATCTTCTGCCCAGTCAGTCATGTCTCTTTCGAGACATGATCGCCCAAGCGTGTATCACGTATGGCACCTAAACTGACTGACCAGAATACCGCATATTCAGAGGAAACCTATAATAAACTATGACATATAAATTATCCAAAAACATAAAAAATATAGCGATAAGAATAGAGGCGGGTGGCGGGGGGTGAATAAACAAAACGAAACAAAAATAATACAAAACTTTTAAACAAAAAAAAGATGTTAGTAAAACCTGTTCAACCCACGAGAATAAGAGCGGCCTCTGTAGTCTGCCCTTAAGGCAGAATCATGAAACTCACTTCCTAGCGGAGAGAAAAGAATACAAATATAAGGAGTAATAGAGTCAAATACTCACCAAGTCTTTAATTCATTTGTTAAGTCTGGAAATTTCCATCAGAATTCCGCAATATGTGCACAGATTTCCAAATCACTGTTTTCATCTGAAAAGAAGAAATTCTGTCAGTTAAGTGCGATACGTGATACATGGTTGGGCGATCATATCTTGAAAGAAACATAACTGAATGGGCAGAAGATTATACCGCACTAGGTCACTAAAATTTCTGCGGTAGACTGGTTTGCCAACCAAGGCTACAGAACCAAATCTGCGCTGTTATTTAACTCATGACCAGAGGGAAGAGACAGATTAATACCTTTCCCATGAGTACTTGCGCGTAAGTGAATGCCGGGGTTCAATTGGAATTCGAACTGGGCTTCCCGATTTCTTGTTCCGAGCCTATATCCGCTACACCACAACGCTTATCGTAAATTCTTCTTCTTCTTCTTCTTCTTCTTCTATGTGCCCTGTCCTTTCAGGACGTAGGCGATCATAGTTCTCCACGTCTTCCTCTCCCTTGTGGCTATCTAGTATGTTTGTTCCCGTTACTCCTGTCAATCCCCATTCCGTCAACGACCTGATCAGGCCCTGCAAATATGTTATCCGCTGTCTTCATCTGTCTCTCTTTCCTTCTATCTGGCCAGTCAGTATCAGGTTCTCCAGGCTCTCCTTCCTCATTGCGTGTCCCAGGAACTTCAGTTGTCTCTTGCTGATGCTCAGTATCAATTTCCTCTTTGTTGCCATTCTTTCCAATACCTCATCGTTGCTTGCATGCTTAGTCCATGATATCCGCAGCATCCTTCTGTAGAACCACATTTCCACTGCTTCCAGTTTTGTCCTCATTTTTGATGACATTGTCCAGCATTCGCTGCCGTATTGAAGAACTGACATCACGTAGCAGCCCAGCACTCTTTTCTTTGTTTCCAGTGAGATTTTCCTGTGTGTTAGTATTTTGCTCATCTTCTGGAACGCGTCATTTGCCATGCCAATTCGCCTTCGGATCTCCGTGTCGCACTTTCCATCTTCAGTTAGGACACTTCTTAGGTATTTAAATTTTTGTACTTGCTTGATTCTGGTATCTCCCACATTTATTTGGCATTTTGGGTTGTACCTTTTGCTGATGATCATGCACTCAGTTTTCTTAAAGTTTATTTGTAGTCCTTTTTTGTCGCTCTCCACCGCTACCTTCTGTATTAGGTCTTGTAGTTTCCTTTCCGTGTCCGCGATCAGCACTGTATCGTCTGCGTACCTTATGTTGTTCAAGTTGTGTCCTCCAACAACAGATCCTGGCGTGTCATCTAGGGTCCTCAAGATATTCTCGCTGTACAGTTTGAACAAATCCGGTGAAAAGTCTCATCCTTGACTTACGCCTTTTTCTATCTTTGTAAATCTACTGAGATCGTTGCCTGTCCGTATGCAGGACGTTTGCTGCCGGTAGAGATTCTTGATTACTCTTATGTCTTTGCCGAAAATGTCGAGGCTGCTGAGCATCTCCAACAATTCTTTCTGTCGTATCTTGTCGAATGCCTTTGCATAGTCAATGAAACATAGGTACACATCTTTCTTCATTTGTATTGCCCTTTCAGAGAGCATCCTAATCATGAATATGGCGTTCCTTGTTCGTGTGTCTTAGACGAACCCGCACTGTTCCTGCCCTATCTCTGGCCTGATTTTGCTTCTTGCATCAGGATTCTGGACATCAGTTTGGTAATGTGGTTCATTAAGCTGATAGTTCTGTGTAGTTTACACTCGTTTGCGCCTGGATTTTTCGGCAGTGCTATAAATATTGACTTGCATAGGTCCGCTGCTATAAATTTCGTTTATTATGTCGGTAATTTTTTCTATGCCATATCCTTCTAAGGCTGTCAGCAGCTCTATCACTATGCCGTCTGGACCAGCTGCTTTGTTTCTGTTCATTTTGGCCATTGCAGCTTCTAGTTCGGATCTTACTATTTCCGATCCATCCATCTCCTTGTGTATTCTCGGTTGTTCTCTCTTGTCGCAAAAAATATCCTTTATATATTCTTCCCATCGCTGGAGTATTTCCTCTTTCTCTAATATGATTGTTCCATCCTTGGATGTTATGCATCCTGTTGAGGAGCAGGTTTTTTGTCCTGTTAGTTCTCGTATCTCTTTATCCATCTCTGCTTTGTTGGTCCTTGCTCAGTCTTTCTACTTCTTCGCATTTGTTGTTGAGCCATTTCTCTTTGGCATGTCTGCATTTGTTCCTTATCTCCCTGTGGAGTTTCTTGTAATCTGCGCCATGTCTTGGCGTTATTTTTTGTCTTCTTTGCATCATATGGAGGATCTCTTTGGTCATCCACTCGTTTTTTCTTCTGCATCTAATTTCATAGCCCCAAAGGCTATGTTATTCGCTGAGGTCACCATCGCTTCTTTTAGTGACTCCCATTTTGAGTGCCCTTTTCCAATATGTTCTTCATATTTCTTTCTCACACTGTTATTGTATTCTTTCTGCAGGGTGAGGTTATTCTCTATCGTGTCGTATTGTAGCCTTGGTGATGTGCTGGGCTTCAGTCTTTGGAGTTTCACCCTTAGTTTGCAGATGACTTGGACGTGGTCACTTCCGTAGTCGGCACCTGGGTATGTTTTGCATTGGACCACTGCCTTCCTGAATCTCTTGTTTATAGTTATATAGTCTATTTGGTTCTTCGTGTCGCCTCATGGGCTTCTCTGTGTCCATAAACGCCGTGGGTGTTCTTGGAACCAGGTGTTCGTAATTACCTGGTCATTGGCTGAGCAGCATTGGACCCATTTTTCTCCTCGTTCGTTGCGCTCCCCTAGTCCAAAGTTGCCGCTCGTGTCTCCTCTATCTTTACCTACCTTGGCATTCAAGTCACCCATTATAATCCTAATTCCTTGGCTTTTGCATTGGGCCTTGGCATTGTCCAGTGTTGAATAGAAAGTTTCTATCTCGTCCTCCGAACTCTGGGTTGTCGGCGTATGAACTACTATAATAGTTATATTGAATGGCCTTCCCCGCAGATTGACAAAGAGGACTCTCTCTGAAAGCTGACAGTATCCACGAACACATTCCTTCACTTGTTTGTTTAGTATTACGCCGACCCCTTTTTCGTTTTTTTTACCTCCTGCATATATTATCCTGTGGGTGTCGCTACTGAAATCTCCACTATTAGGCCATCTGGTTTCGCATATGCCTAGGATGTTTATGTGCAGTCTGCCCATCTCCTGCTCGACATTCTCTGGTTGTCCACCGTTGAGTGTCCTGTCGTTCCATGTTCCGATAGTAATTTTGTCTTTGATGCGCACAGTCGCAGGGTAACGGTCCAGAGACACCTGTTGCTCATGCCGCTCTTTCCCGGGCGAGAGACAAATTTTGGGGTAAAATGTCCCCTTTACGCCGTTAGTACTAACAGTCGCCGGATGACGGTCAGGTGGCACCTGTTGCCCTTACCGAGCGAGGAGTTGTTTCCTTGGGAAGCAACCCCCTTCACGCTGTTGGCTTTAACACATTTGTCGTAATTAACCATGATTGCGCGTGGGTAAATAGTAGAGTGGTATCCCGTTGCCTTCTCCACGATGGTTATTGAGACACCACCTCTAGTTAGCTGGCCGTTGACTCCTTGAGAGTTCTTCCGCCCTTTGTAGGTTTACATGTTTCCCTACAGTGATGCTAACGTCCCAGTTGAAAAAAAATAAAATAAAATAAAAGAAATGAAATTTTTTTTTACTAAGTTTTAACTTAGTAAAAAAAATATTTCATTAGAATGTGACATTAGCCTTATAACAGAAAACTTTAGATGTCGAATCGGCCTTTAAATCAAGAATTTAGTAGAATTTAGTCCCAAAATTATATGAATAAAAACAAATATGGTAGAATGAATTAGCAGAAAATTCAATCTTGAATTACCACGTGGAGACCACTGCAATTTGAGAAAATTTCTAAAGTCATACCAAATTTGCTCTGATTTTCTTGCTTATGTCGGCTACCAGTAAATAAGCAGAGTGTGTTAGATAGATAGATAGATAGATAGATAGATAGATAGATAGATAGATAGATAGATAGATAGATAGATAGGCAAGTGTCCAGTAATCAGAGGGTGGGGAGAGAATGGCTGAATAACAAGATTTTTAAAAATTTTGAACGTTCTAGAAAGGATTAAAATTTAGTAAAACGATCAAAAATACGTTCATATTAATAAGTTACAAATTTGACGATAAATTTTGTCTTTGATTAGGATCTTTTTTCATTATGCGATGCTGTTTAAGGAAAAATTAGAAATGCCTATATAAAAGATACGGTGTTTGATTTTGGAAATTTGGAAGAAAATTTAAAGAAAAGTTAGAAGATTGGAAAGAAAGAAAGGCTATGAATAATAATAATAATAAGAAGAAGAAAAAAATTAGAAAAATACAATAAAAAACAGCATAAAAATTATTCGGAGCCAACGAGAATGTGGCAAAAGCAGACGACAGCATCTAAAAAAAGTACATTAGTAAGGTCACGTAAGTAAAGCTATTTTTATGCAGCATTTTGCCGTTGCAATCAAGTCGCAATTCCTATTTTTCTAAATTCATACAGGCAAGAAATTTTCCTACTCAAATTACATATAAAACTGGCTTTTCTAAAAATAATTTTGTCCTTTTTAATGGCTTAAAACAAAATGATGCAAAAGGGAAAAACATGAGGGACGAAAGAAAAAGGAGAGGAACTTGGAAGAACCACACAGGGAAAACAGATTAATATAGAAAATATATTCACAACCTAACAAGGTACACACACTCACAAATGTATGAACATACATACATACACACAAACATATATAAATATTTAAGTAGTGTTTTAAAATTGCTTTGTGGTGCAATGTAATCTGCTCAGAATGATAAATCAGAGAACCGATTTCGAATTCCAGTTGAATTTGTTAAATTCATTTACGCGCAAATACCTTTGGAAAATTATTAAAACAACTCAGTTACCTCAGGTTATGGTTTGAATACAAGACAGATTGAGTTCTATAGCCTTTGTTGGTAACCAGTTTAACCCAGAAAAAAATAGCAACCTACTGTGGGAAACTTTTTTGAGCAGCGAGTCATGTCTTCGAAAAACATGATCGCCCATGTCGGTATCACGTATGCCATTTAAATGACTCAGTAATATATTTAATAGGAGGAGTTGCTCAATATCAGACAAACATTTCTAGATATCAATAGTCTGGGTATCAGCGCTCTATAGAAATTTTCATTTGCTCTCTTTAAGGCATCATCAGGCCACCTGTTACTAATATTGGTGTGGGCTGTACTTTTTTTATTTACCGTTGTTTTAGTTTGTTCAACGTTTAAACTGTGAGAACTGCTTTTATTGTTAATTCCTCTAATTCAAGGCCAAATGCAATCCTAGTTATGCCTTTGATCTGGAGATTGGAAGTTTGGAAAGCGAAATCACCCCTTAGTTGTTGCTGTTCCCTTGTAGTACCTGTTACGGTTAAAACTATGGTTACATAATGAAGACGAAAAAAGGCAATTAAATCCTAACAATACAATTTTATACGTTGACTAACAATACCTGTGTAGTTGAAGGCATAACAATTAAATTTAAAGCATTTAATTGAAGCGATAAAATTCTGTTCGAAATATTTAGATTTCAGTTTTGCATAACCTTTAGAGTTTTATATGCCGCAAAACAAAAGCAACTAAAGTGGAAGAACTTTGACATCTATTCATATAATATCCTACATTTATCAAAAAACAAACTGTATTTCCAAATATAGCTTTAGCAAAACCACAACATAAAAGATGGATTACTGCTTCTAGTAATCATGTCCAGACAAACATGAATATGCCCAAAAGCTGATTATCATCTTATAGCTATTCAATTGTGAAAGCAGAAAACACATATCTTTTTATTACTCCCCCAAAATTAAATTTCGGCATTAAATGACCAATAAAGCTTTGATATGCCGTTAAATAAGCATACAAGGCCCAATGGTTAATCAGTGTAGAGGGTTACTGAGTGAGATTGTAATAAAGGAGGTGGAAGTAAGAGTGTATTTATAAGGACGAGTAAAATAGATGGAGCCTGAACATAGAGTGGTACATTTCAGGGAAATAATCCCTGGGGAATTTGTTCCAAAATAAGTTTTGAGGATGAGACTGTCAGAGTGGAATTCGCATTTCATCCAAAGAAAGGTGAAGTGAACTGAGGTCCTTTACAATCATGGACATGGTTGTTGCAATCTGGGAAAGTGCGAGCTGGTAAAACTAAATAATAAAACTCGCCAGAACATCTCAAATATTTATAATGATATAGAAGTGAAATGCTGGCAATGTAGGGCAAGAATTTTTTTTTATAATCATTTCACTCCATGCGAGACAGAAATGCCACTAGTGCACAGTGGGCTACAGTTAGAAAAGACAAGGCACAGGGGACGCCGAAGAATGAAAAAAGGATTAGAATCAACGAGACAGATGACAATGGATGTTTCATTTAATCTTTTGGATATTTAAGCAAACGGAAGAGAGTTCTACAAATGGGAAGGGCGAGAAACAAAACTGTTTGAGTAGAAGACACGGTTACATTTAATTATTTCGACGGTAGCTAAATGTGACCTAGATGACAATTAAAAAATAATTCAGAATGTTTATTTAATCATGTTCCACCACTTCGGGCGGTGAAAAAGTAATCTGACAGATTTCGTTATCTTGTTTTTAATCTAAACGATGATCACGCTTCAGACAACCTTCTGACGTCGATGAAGATGCACTGTGTACTCAGTGAGGACACTCTATCCAGTCATAATTGATCGGGAAAATAGATTTAGGTGCCACTTATATGTGGCACAATGTCGAAAGTGCCAAGCACTCAGTGAGGACATACTACTCAGTCATAATTGATCTGTAATAACAAGCACTCTTAAACATTAATTCATGTCGAAGTACCCAAAAGTGATTTTCCAAGCGTACCTTAGTTTTGGCACACCCCGGAATGTATGGGTCATCCAGTGAGAATTTAATTACGCGTGAGTATTTCTTAGAACACCTTTGACTTCTTCAAGTCAAGCCTCCATTGCTATTTACATTCTTGGTTGTCATTGATTATTAAAATTTTGAAGGCAAACATCTATCATTACTGTCTCTGGAGCTTTGTGCAGGTTGAGGTTAATTCTTTAAAAAAGGCCCAATAAAATCCTTCCTATCTTGGTTTGAATATTCCTCAATTTTGCCCTCATTAAGTATTTCTTTGGTAAGAAAGGCTTTTCACTCCGAAATCTGAGTTTCAAAAATCGCTACTTTGTTGAACAAAATCTTACTTGAGTGCTTCCATGAACACTATCAAATTAGCTTCTTTATATTTATCCACTGTATCTTCATAAACGAGGTGAGTTATATGAACGTAAGAAGATTAAGTATATCTTCTTACGTTCGTATAACTCACCTCGTTCAATAAATCTGTAACATGAATAATTCTTTGGCCTTGAATTGAGAGAAACTTAAAAAGAAATCCTTTTAATATAATGCTGATTAATCTGTTAAAACTAACTTAAATTGTTAAAAACACTATAATTTTCAACAAAAATCTTCAAATTTTAAATGTTTCGAAAAGTAACTTTCTGAAATCTATCGAAACTAGACTAAATCACTTATAATAAATCAAAAACACCTCGAATTTCAAAAATATTAGGGGTCTTCGAATCTTTACGAACCCTTATTAATTTTTTAATATATCCTTGTTTAAACTCTCAAAACTAGCTTATATTCGTCAAAAAACTATAGCTTTCAAACAAAATTTTCAAAGGTTTTGAAAATGATTTTTATGTAACTTTCTGAATGCTAAATTAACTTGAGGAAATTTGTTATCAATCGAAAACACTTTGAATTTCAAAAATGTTAAGGGTTTTCGACATTTTAAGTAGACCACTTCACTTTTAATATATTGCTTTTAAGCTCTCAAAATTTGACTTCTACTTTCGTGGTTTTTTCTTGTTCAATTATATATTTCCGTCACTTCTTTTACCATAATTATATACTGTGTGTGTTAGGTTATGTAAGCCCTCTTTCCTCTGTAATGTTTTACAGAGACATGTAATCGTTTTATTGTGGCTTTTAAATTTTTAAAGAATGCCTCAATGCCCAAATGATCAGTTCATAGACTGTTCAATATTCGTCGGTAAATTCACATGCTGTCGCTACAAATATCTTTTTCATCTGTGTAAAAACTGTTCTAGTTCTACTGACATATGATATATTTTTTGCTATTTTTTGTTGTCTCAAAAAAAAAATCCTGTTACATTTTACCAGAAAGAATATAAAAATAGTGTGTAGCAAACATTACCTCCTGGAAACATCCCCAACATAATAGTAAATAATTAGCAACAGTGGCGTCTTCATCTCTTTGTCTTACCATTCTGTGGGAGGTATGTCTAGATACTGCACCCTGTATAAGTTAAACTTTTGGCCTTTTTCATCATGCGACAAAGTTTAAGGAACAGATGGAGATATCTATATAAAAGATACGGTATTAGATTTGTAAATTTGGAAGAAAATTAAATAGAATTTAGAACATGGGAAAGAAAGAAATAAGTTCTATGAATAATGAAATTGAAATAAGAAAAAAGTAATAAGAAACAGCATAAACAATGATTCGGAGCCAACAAGAAGCTGGCAAAAGCAGACGACAGCAGCTAAACAAAAGTACGTTGGTAGTCACGTAAGCGAAGCTATTTTTGTGTACTATTTTGCCGTTGCAATCAAGTCGCAATTCCCATTTTTCTAAATTCATACAGGCAAGGAATTTTCCAACTCAAATTACATTTTTTATATCTAAAATAATCTTTTCTAAAAATAATTCTGTCCGTTTTAATGGCTTAAAACAAAATGAAGAGAAAAAATGAATGTCGATAAAAAGAGGTGAAAACATTTTGGAACCAACACAAATGAAAATGGTATTAACGTTGAACATATATATGTATATAACCTCACAAAGAACACGCACTCAGAAATATCTGAACGTACATACATATCTACATACATACACAAAAACATTAATAAATAATCAAGGAGTGTTTTAACTTGCTTTTTCGTGCAGTGGATATAGGCTCGGAATGGAAAATCGGAGAGCCGAGTTCGAATTTCAATTGTTTCCGTTACAGTCACTAACGCGAAAATACCCTTGGAGTAAGTACAAGTTAAATTTATTTAAATATTATATATATCACACACACGTTATATATATATATATATATATATATATATATATATATATATATATATATATATATTTACCTTCATTTCCAATGACTGCAGTTTAACGGGTTTGTGAATTTCGCCGAAAATATTAAGACTATTTTCAACATTTTGTTTCTTGATATTTTCCGAATTCTATTAATTGACACAAATTTAGTTAAGTATGGAGGATGTAGAAGATCTTCCAAAATAACGACCTCATTTTTATGTTTCACTAACATTCTTTTCTGACACTTCTCATCTGTGGAATATTCTTCTTTACGACCTAGAAGAATATTGAAGGACAGTAATTCCAATCGTTGTTAGTAGCCAAATCGATCGGGTAAAGAGGTGTTCTACTTTGAATAAAACGTTTTCTCTTCACCTAAGTTGGCCATGGAATGCTTGGTTACCTGGTCAATTTAAACACAATACAATAATGGATAATCGCTCAGAATTGTTAATCATGGTGCCAAGTTCCAATTCCAGTTGTTTTCGCTAAATTCACTTACGCGCAAATTCACTTTAAAGTAGTATTAATCCACCTTTTCTAACCATAGAGATATAGGTTGATCAGTAGGGTTTGTACCATTAAAACATAATTATCTCCTAAAATAAAATCATGTACAAAATATTTAGATTTCGTGACTAAATAACACATAGAAATTAATATGTCGCTAAACAAATTAAACCACCCAATCAGAAATTAATCTTTCAAATAATTTCAGCGCTAAATTGTATTTAACTACTACTAGAAGCTAAATCCAAATTCCCAAATGATATGAGTTCCAATATAAATAACATCCAATTCAAATGCATAAAATTAAACTAATATCATAATTTTAATCGAATAAAGTGTTTCGAAAAAATTCTGCAAAAATATATATATATATAAATTTGTACTGTTTTTTTAATTTAAAGTAATTTATCAAAATATCTTTTCTTTAGTCGCAGTTTGAGTCGTTGTCTTACAGGTTTAACTTTTTTAAACTCTGTTAAAGTGCTTCCACTTATATATGTAGAGACACTGAATTGAGACATTTCTTGTCTAAGCAAATACGATTTTTCAAGATAATTTTATTTATCTATAAAACCAAATAATCTTTTTTGACATATTTCGTTTTTAAAATTATATGAGGGTTTCATTTTTCATAAAATAACACTTATAAACAAATTTCTAAGTATTTTGATTGAACGTAAATTTCCAATAACTCAGACGGCGCCATTTTATAAAATATTTGATTGTTTCAGGACTCACTTAAATTACCTTACTTTTTATTTAGTCTATATTATATTACCTGATTGATTCCTTTTCATTTTTATTTTGCTTGAAAATAAATAACTTATCGTAAGTCTAAAAACAATAAAATATTATCCTTATAAGAATAAAATCCGGCTTTCATTTTGTTTTATACTGTTTAAAAGAAATGATGTTCAAATTGTGTAATAAATATCCGAGTAATAAAGTGAAATTGGCAAGATGAGTTCAATTTCTGGGCTAGTCTGTTGCGTTTATTTTTGCACTAAAACGCTTATGAAATATTTTTTATGACTTAAATAGAATTTATCATGGGGGGCAACTAATCAAAAAAATGACAGGGGGAAAAACACTCTACAATGTTCCCAAACAATGCCCCATATGAACTGATTCTTCTCATGGGATTTATTTAATGCACATTAATGACGATGTAACTGGATTTTTACAAAATCCATGTCCATGAAATATTCACTATTTTAATCTGTATTTTCAATTATTGCTTACATGTTGTATAGATTTGTCATACAAATGTTTACGCAGTACTAATTCCAAGCGATATAATAATTTAAAATTGAAAAACAATTTCCCTGAGAGGTTGTATAACCGTAAGGAAAGGAAGTTCATGATCATATACACAAAGGTAACGGTTAAACCTAGACATGAAGAGATCATGATAGCAGCGATTTGGAATGCATCCTGCGGAAATCTGTTCCACCAAACATCAGTTCTTGGGAAAAAGCTGTCCGAACTGAACTAACTTCTTACTATAGGAATACAAAAAAAAATAATAATGTTAAAGATAAGTGTTTATGTAGACCCGTAGAGACCAAGATTGTAGTGATTAGGAAAGCATCATGTCATCACCTCTTTGGAACAAACTGTCCAGTATAGGCTTATAGTGCTGACGTTAAGCAACGTCAAGTATTATTACTTACATTCTTCTTCTTCTATGTGCCCTATTCCTTCAGGACGTAAGCGATCATGGCTTTCCACGTTTTCCTATCCCTGGTTCCTCTGAGCACGTCTGCTTCTGTTAAACCATGCAATCCTCGTTCCGTCATCCACCTGATTACGTCCTTCAAATATGTTATATGCTGCTTTTCCCTGTCTCTTTTTCCCTATAACTGGCCTGTTAGTATCAGATTCTCCAAGCCCTCTTTCCTCATTGCGTTCTCCAGGAACTTCAGCTGTTACTTCCTGATACTCAGTATTAATTTTCTTTTTTGTTTCGATTATTTCCAAGACCTCATCATTGCTCACATGCTCGATCCATGATATTTGCAGCATCCTTCTGTAGAACCACATTTCAGTTTGTTTCAAGTTTTTCCTTCATCTTTGATAATATTGTCCAGCATTCACTGCTATATTGAAGAACGGACAGCATATAGCAATCCAGTACTCTCTTCCTTGTTTCTAGCGAAATTGTCCTGTTTCTTAATACTTTACTTAACTTCTGGAATGCTTCTTTCACCATGCCAATCCGCCTTCAGATATCTGTGTCGCACTTTTCATCTTTTGTTATAACACTTCCCAGGTATTTAAAATGTTGTACCTGCTTGATTCTAGTATTCCCGACCTGGTTTTGGCATAATGGGCTGCTCTTTTTACTGATGAAAATGCATTCGGTTTTCGTGCAGCTTATTTCTAGTCCTTTCTTGTTACTTTCTTCAGCTACCTTCTGTAGGAGGTCTTGTAGCTTCATTTCTGTGTCTGCTACCAGCACTGTATAATCTGCGTACCTTAGGTTGTTTAAATTGTGGCCTCCGATTACGAATCCAGGAATAACTTCTAGGGTGCTGAAAATATTCACGCTGTACAAGTTGAACAGATCCGGTGAAAAGACACATCCTTGTCTTACGCTCCTTCTATCTTTGTATATCTACTAAATTTATTGTCCGTACATAAGCGGTTTACTGCCAGTAAAGATTCTTGATTACTCTCAAATCTTTCCCAAATATGTCCAGGCTGCCGAGTATCTTCATCAGTTCTTTGTGGCGTATTTTGTCAAACGCCTTCGCATAATCAATGAAGCACAGGCATAAGTCCTTCTTCATTTGGATTGCCATTTCTGAGAGCATCTTAATCATAAATATGGCATTCCTTGTTCCCGTGTCTTTAATGAAACCACACTGTTCTTGTTCTATTTCTGGCCTAATTCTGCTTCTCATTCTATTCATCAAGATTCGGACGATCAGTTTTGTTATATGGCTCATTAAACTGAGGGTTCTGTGGAGTTCGCACTCGTTTGCTCCTGGCTTCTTAGGTAGTGCTATGAAGATAGACTTGCTGTGGTCATCTGGTATAACCCCACTATTATAAATTTCATTTATTATTTTAGTAATTTTTCCTATACCAAATTCTTCCAGGGCTATCAGCAGCTCTATAACTATGCTGTCTGGTCCAGCTGCTTTGTTTCTATTCAGTTTGGCTACTGCAGATTCCACTTCAGACTTTAATATTTCCGGTCCATCCTCATCTTTGTGTATTATTGTGTATTATTGCTCTCTTTTGTCGTGGAAATGATCTTTTATATATTCTTCCCATTTCGAACCGAGCCGTTTATTACAATCGCCATGGTATATACTTTTAGAAGAATTAATAATTTCCCAAAACAAACAAAGAAAAAAAATTTGAAGATTCAATAGTTGCTGTGAATGGACAATACAATCAATTTATTAAACTTAAAACTAATTTCGAGAATATGTGGTTTCCCACGTATTTACCATTTATAAATTTTCTTGTATATTTGTGACAAATAATATATCTAATATGAATATTAATGAAACCTGTTTGACAGGAAAGATGATTTCAGGCATTTCGTTGGGTAATAATATATACAATTTCTGAGATCGAATGGCAATTTGAACACGATTTTTTAAACTTCAAACTATTATGATAACTCTTTCATTCGTACAGAAACAATTCTAAAATAATATTAGAAAATCGACTCTATCATATTTGGAACATAAATGCTCTGTTGAGTAAACCTCAGAAGTTCTGATATCTTACTTTGAAATCTTCTGGCTAGAATCAAATAAAATTGTTGCGCAACTGACATCCCTATAGGCAATACATCATCTTAATTGAATCGAGATAAAATATATTTTGAACTGACCGATTTCAGGAAAAGAAAGATGATAAGGAGGAAAATGATTGCGTACACGTGGATTAATAAAAGAAAGAGAAATTCAATCAGGATAAAAAGGAAGAAAAATAATTGGCGGTCAAAGAGAAAGGAAAAGAAGAAAGGAAAATGATAAAATATGAAATGAGATAAAAAAAAGACACAAAATGTAAAAAATAAAAGAATAAACAAGGAAAGAAAGAAATACTTAAAGTGACCAGGAAGGTAAATCAATAAAAGGGATTATAGTAGAGAATCCAAAGATGTAAAAATGAAAGAAACTGTGAAGATCAAAGTTAGACGAAGTAACAGAGGCAAAATATTAGGAGTGAGAATCAAGAAAAGTAAGAAATACTTAAATAACGACAAAGTAAAGAGTCAAGTAAAAGAGATAAAAAGGAATTCGGACAACAAAAAGGAGAAAAATCATAAAAGTCAATAGAAGAAAAAAAAAAACAAAAAGAAGAAAGAATAAGTAATTGATTGAAAGAACAAATTAAAAGAAAAATAAAGTGAAAAAAGAGATGTGAGGAAACAAAAAAGAAGTGAAAAAAGAAGAAAGAATAATAAATTTTTAGAAGAAAAAAGAGAAAAACTAAAGAAAATGTGAAAAGTTAAATAAAAATAAAAAAGTAGCACAATGGAAAGTAGAAAAAGAAGGTGAAACGAAAAAAGAAAGAAGAATTAAAAGAAAAGAAGAAAAATCAAATGAAGGAACATAATTCAGTGAAAGAGAAAGAAAAAGAAATTCATTTCAGTAAAAAAAAAAGGACGTAAAAATAAATAAAAAGAAAAACACACTAAAAGAAAAACGCAATACACAATACAATGGAAGAGTGATATCAAAGTGAAAACGGGAAAAATAATTCATCCAATAAAAAACAAAACAAAAAACAAACAAACAGAAAACAAAGAAAAACAAGATCCTTTCATTCTGGTTTTGAAATAATGAGAAAGTTGTTTCGTGAAGAAAAAATCACCGAAATAAAGAAAAAGATACGGTAAAAAAAAAACAAAACGACAAAAATAGACAAAAAATAAATGAATGAAAAATTCTATGAAAGAAAAATAACGAACAAAAAATGAGAAATAATTCAGTGAGTGGAAAAGAGAAAATGACTCTATAGCTTAATGGAAGAAAAACTGAAAAAAAAAATAACTAAATGAAAAAAGAGGGGAAACGAATTAAAGTAAAATAAATCAATAATAAAAAAAGGAAAAAGAAAATTCAGACAAAAATGTAATAGAAAATAAGGAGAAAAATTATATAAACATAAAACATATAAAATAAATAGAAACCTAAAAGTGTCAGCTATTAAAAAAATATTTCACTAAAGCAACATTAAAAGAAAGAAAAATTCGACAAAAGAATTGTATATCTTTTAAATGAATATAAAGAGAATAAAAGAATCAATCCTAATGAATTTATGGTCAAACGAATGATTTTTTACTGAAGTACAGGAGAGAAAATAAAATGTATGTAAAAGTTGTCAGGCATGAAGTAAAGAAAAGTATTAAAAGGAAAGAAGAAATTCAATTTGCAAATAGGAAGGATAAAAATAAAACAATATTTACAGATAATTAAGTGACAGGATTAATAAAATAACTCTAGCAACAATACAGACGGAAAATTAAATAAATCATCAAAAATAGATCACGACACAAAGCAATAAACAAATATTATATATAAAATTACATTATATACACAACTTACATTATATATCAAATATTTTATTTATATAGGCATTATATCTTGTTGATTTGGCTTTGTCAAGGCAGGAAGAACCGCTTCCATTATTACTTCTACAATCGAATATCTGCTTTTATCTATTTTTCTATCTAACACACACACACACACACACACACACACACAAATATATATATATATATATTACAAAAACGTAAAAGAACACATAGATTACAAACCCACTGTTCAAGCATTTGTTTTATAAACAGTGTTAGATAAAGAGTAGAGATTAATATTGCAATTTTGTTATTACAATGATCCATAAAAGCATATAATTATGGTTTTATAAGCAATTGTAATAACATAATTACAACATATATATATATATATATAATCGAAAATCTAAGAGTGAGCTAATAACCTACCACGGTTTCGCTTAACAGCTCGTCAGGGAAAATATTCGTCTTTGGCTTTTTTTCTTTCTCACGAATGCTTGACTTAGTATTTCGTTTATTTCTTTTTTTCTTCCCCTTCTTTTCCCTCCGTGTTTGGTCCCGGTGGGTTTCAAGACAATCTCATTTGTAGTTTAAGTATTGCTAGTCTTGACAGAATTAGTTCTGTTGCTATTGGTATTATTACTATAATTAATATTACTCTCCCCCTCTCTCTCTATATATATTACTAATATATATAGAGAGAGGGGGGGGGGAGAGAGTTAATGTAGAGAAAGTTGTCACTTAGCTGAGTAATGTTATTTCATTCATGCTAATAATGGCATTATAAAATGTCTTCACTCTTCACGGTTCTTTTTTTACTCATGCTATTTGTTATTTATTATTCGTACGCACATTTCATATATATATATATATATATATATATTCAATTTTAATTGTGTTTAGCACCCAAAATTTCTATTTTTTCAGCGGTTTTCCGCTAGAAAGAGATTTTAGGCAGTTTTTCTCATGAAGTTCTCGATATGAAGACAAAGATAGAACGTTAATAGATTTAATTTGCCGAAACTTGTAACTTAGCTGAGTGGTGTTATTTCATTCCTACCTACTTCGAATTTTCGAGAGGGCATTATTGTAGTGTCTTCGCTCTTCAGGATCATTTTGATTTTTCATGGCTGCTATTTCCCAATCATTTTTGTATGCATATGAAGTTAGGTGCAATTTGATTTCTTTGTGTATTTGATTTATTTTTTCTTGATGAATGTGTTATTAATTAATCAAATGTTATTAATTAATCGAATGTTATTAATTAATAGAATGTACATTAAACGATGAATTCCTTTATATAACAACAATAACAACAACAATAATAATAACAATAATAATAATAAATAAAATATATGTTGTGATGTGTTTCTTTCTTCACGATTTCATCAGCCTAAAGTAATACTTGTGTTAATGTAACTATACATGCACATGAAGTAAAGGGAAAACTTAAATTAAATTGAAAAGTTTCAAATTTCAACTATCCAACCCCTTTGTGTGCATTACTTTAAGAGAAAGGTCACATTAAACCGATATATCTGTAAAGGAAGAAACGATTCACAATATATATATATTAATCAAATTCATGCCAAGCAAAGCAGTCAAGGAACGAGAAAAGGGAAGAATATTCAGGATTACATTAGATACCGATTGACAGTGCATTTGAATTAAAGTTGGTTGGAAAGCATAGAACCACAAGCAAGAGTTGCATGAAATGAAACTCTTAGCATAGAACTTTCGGTACGTTAAATCTAGCAACTGTAAATCGGTCAACTATTTCTGCAATTATTATCAGTACATCAGCTGTTAACCTGGTGGAACCAAAGCTGCATTGCTTGTATGGAAAGAGATGCTTAGGCAGTTCACTTTTAATCAGATCCTCTAGGAGTTTCTCACAAAAAGATAGAAGGTTAATTGACTGATAGTTGGAAAAGTTAAACTGTTCTCCCGATTTCTTAAAATTCGAACAATAGATGAGGAATATCAGCAAGCAAGAAAGCAAGAGGTAGAAAGACATTTATTATACAGTTTAGAGAGAATAGGAGCCAGCTCGGGGGTACACATCTTAATGGCTATTTCAGGAATACCATCAGGTCGACATGTTTTGTAGGGATCCAGATTAGAGATGATAGCAGGGCCATACATAGTTTGTGTGCATGCAGGAATACTGTAAATGTGTCAATAGCTGAGTTTAAAGATAATTTACAGGAGAAACATTCAGTTTATTAACAGAATAGGTTAGCACCACAAACTGGTTGAAAATAAGAGGAATAAAGAAATTATTTAATACACTATTACAGAACTTTTAGTATGTACAAGAAATAAAGATTTTAGGTGCGATATGGTGCCTCAATCTTCCAGCAAATAGATACTTAGTTCTTTTGATGATTCAAATTCCAAAAGTCTAGGTACCATGTGGAAGAACTCATCCAAACTATTAACATGAAAATATTTATAGACAAGGCAAAAGAAGGCATCTTTGAGACAGTGGAAAAGTGCATAAATCTGAGAAGCTAGATCAGAACTAATAATATTGCTAAATCTTTTGATTTTATCAAGGAACTCAAGAAAATAGCACAAGCATCAGACCATATGAGGCAATAATATTCTAAGTATGGACGAATGCTAGACCTATAGATATGTAAGGTAAATTCTGGATCGGAAAATTATCTTGCATGACACATTGAACAAAGTTTCATAGCAGCTGACCTATCAATGGATTCAATAGTTTCTTTCTACTTCATGTCAGCCGAAAACGCTATCCCAAAGATGCGCAACCAGTTTTGTTCAGAGAGGTTATCATTAGCCATGATGACGGATGGCAGATGCGTTTCTCTCAGATGATTAATAGAAATAAGTTATTCTTGTATGTGTGAACATTAACAAGCCATCATTTACCTCTTTTAACAACAGACTGAAAGTTGTTTTAATTATTATCCGCTAATATGACCCTATAAAACTGATCAGATTGACTATCAAGACAGGTTTAAATGTTTTTCTGTCAGCGTAGATACAGATTTAATCGGCAAGGTCATGGATGATTACTAAAATCAAAGTATGACCAAGGATGGCGACTTGAGGGACACCTGAGATTTATAAAAATCCAATATTAAACATGGAGTTATAAAAATATTATATTAACAATGGGTTCCTGCTTATGCTCACAGTCAATTTTGAGGCTGTGAGGTTAAATAGTTTAAAATGCGTAAAGTTTTAAAAAATTAGCGAATTTACTTGATACTTAAATTTTTTTTTAATTTATGAGCTTGATTTTTGGCTTGACGTTTTCCAAGTATATTAATTATTAAATTAATTTATTAAATTCTTGAGATGAAGAATTATTATCACCATCAACATATATTTCGATTTCAGATAATGCCCGTCTAGGTTAGACTAAAAATTCCTATCGAAAGTCAACATTTAGGAAACATTCAGTCAATTAAGTTCTATACGTGATACACGCTTTGGCGATCGTGTCTTTTTCATGACTGATTGGGCAGAAATTTTTTCAGCAGTAAGTTGCCATTACTTTATGCGGTAAACTGGTTGCAAACCAAGGCTATAGAACTCAGTCTACATTGCTATTTCAGAAAAAGATATATATAGAAAAAGATGAATTATTACCTTAATTAATGGTATTTTTGGGTAAGTAAATGCAACCAATACAAAAAGAGTTCGAACTCGTCTCTTCGAGTTTTCTTTCTGCCCCACAATGCACATCTACTAAAGTGTTACCTTCTATGCTATGTCAAAGAATGCATTTCCGCTGCCTATATCACTGGGTGAAACTCATAGATGACAAGCCAAACACATACAAGATAACTAGCATTAGATAAACTCTTCAGAATCAGATATTGATGAATAGTCATATACACTGGTTCGGTGGGCGCAATCGAGAAGCGACTCAAAAATGAATAAGATTCATGCTTATTAAATATGAAATATCACTTAAACATGGACACTTGAGTGATAACAATTAAAATTTATTGTGTTTGCTGAAGGGTTCTATTCTAAATTCTGAGATAAGGGCCTCGCACGAAGGCTGAATGGTTCGTGAGTCAACCACTGGTCCCATATATTAATTTTGAAGGTAGAATGTAAGTGAACTTATTTAAACTCTTTCTCAAAGTAAATGCTATTTCCAAGGTTAAATGCTATTTCCATAGTAAATGCTATTTTCAAGGTAAATGTCATTTTCATAGTAAATGCTATTTTCAAGGTAAATGCTATTTTCATGGTAAATGCCATTTTCATAGTAAATGCTATTTTCATAGTAAATGCTATTTTCAAGGTAAATGTTTTTTCCAGTCAAATGCTATTTTCATAGTAAATGCTATTTTCAAGGTAAATGTCATTTTCATAGTAAATGATATTTTCATAGTAAATGCTATTTTCAAGGTAAATGCTATTTTCATGGTAAATGCCATTTTCATAGTAAATGCTATTTTCATGGTAAATGCTATTTTCATGTTAAATGCTATTTTATGTTAAATGCTCTGAGGAGCTTTTATTCCATGCTGCTCCTACTAGAGGAATTTAAGTAAGCTACTAGATTAGTAGCATGTGCATTGTGGTACAGTGGATATCGGCTCGGAACGAGAAACCGGGGAGCCGAGTTCGAATTCCAACTGAATCCATTGTATTCACTTACGCGTAAATATCCTTGAGAAAGGTATTAATACGTCTTTTCTTTCCAGTTATGGGTTAAATAGCAGGACAGATTTGGTTCTATAGCCTTGGTCGGCAACCAGTCTACCGTAGAAAGCAATGGCAACCTACTGCGGGATAATCTTCTGCCCAGTCAGTCATGTCTCTTTCGAGACATGATCGCCCAAGCGTGTATCACGTATGGCACTTAACCGACTGACTAGATTGTTATCTAGCTTCCGCCTGATTACTGGTGAAATAGTTAAATGCAACTTCCATTTCTACTCAGTTTATTTTCTCGCACTTACTGTCTGTAGAATGAATTTCTCTTCCCTGATAATTACAATCTTAAAAAGATTATATACACCGTCAATCGCCATTTTCTATCAGCTTGAATCCTGTTCATCTTTTATCCTTCCTACAATCCTCCATATACACAATCTTTTTGCTCAATTTTACTTTCCGAAACCATGCGTACTAATTGCATTCACTCTTTGCTTGCGGTGAGGTTTTAAATAATATCACGCCAAGCAAGGCGGGACCACCAAGTGTGTGCAGGGGCTTACAGATAGACACAGAAGCAAAAAGGAGGTGATGAAGAAATGATAAAAGGATGGAAATCAGGGAAATATGCCAACTAAAGTTAACTTTAAAATTTAGGAGGTTGTGGCTATCAGGGAAGCAAGTAAATTGGAGGGTGTTCCACAGATTGGATGTGCGAGAAAAGAAACTATTAGAGTAGAAGTGGGTTTGTATTTGAGTGGGACTTAGATGCCCATCTAGTAGCCTCGCGTAAATTATTGTGGTCAGAAGAGTAGAAAAAAGCTCGTCAGAGCATTTGTCATGGAAATATTTATAGAAAAGCCGGAGGGAAGCCACATCACATAAGTCAGGATCGATTACATTGCTTATCACTTTTTTGATTTTGTCAGGAAACATGAGATGCATAGCAGGAAGACTCGACAAGATATAGCAACAGTATCCAATGAACGGACGAATGGTATATTTATAACTCTGCAAGATGGATTCTTACGAGAAAAAACCTTCTGGTTTGGCATAGTGGTTGAAAGGAATTTTTTTTTTGTGGTAATTTAAAGATAGCAGTTTCATTTTAGAGATATTATATATTACCAGCCATTTCCTACCATAGTCTATAACAGGGTCGTTTTCAAAAGTAGAATTGAGGTTTACTTTGTCAGCCTTGGAAGACGGGAGTAAATGGTGTCATCTGCATAAATACCTGCTTGGGTACAGAAAAGGCTCGGGGCCAAGAACAGAGCCTGTCAAGCGCTTTCGAGATATAAAGGGCAACAGCTTATTCTTGTGAAGAGATTTATATACGTATTTAGTGATGACCGTTATCACATCAGCAGTAGATCTGGTAAAGCGGAAGCCATATTTTTTGTCAGAAAGTAGGTCGTGAGATGTGAGATGTTTAACTAGTTCAGCATTGATAAAGGTCTTGAAATCTTTCTGAAAAACAGTAAAAGGCTAATAGGGGGGCATAGGGGTCAGTGGGTTCCCCGGAGTAATTGAAATAATGAACTGCTGGTGAAGACTTCTAACAAGTAGGAAATGAAGAAGCATTAACGCAAAGTTTAAAAGAACTGCATTTTTTTATTGTCATTAATTTTTCCTTTTGTCAAAAAATAAAAAAACAGTATAATTACTGTTTATTTTTAAGATAATAATTAAATGTGTTAATGGCTGTTGAATATCAAATAAAATGATGCAACGGCGTAAATTTTATTAAGGAATTTTTCAAATATAAAGTTATCTACTTAGTCTTAATGATTTGGGATAAAGTTTGTAAAGACAAAATTTGCCATTGTAGAAGAGGTTTACTGGTTTTGCATGAAAGAAAACTGGAAACCTTAAGAATGAATTGCCAATCAGATCTTTCAAATCGACATTTGGAAGAAAAAAAATTCGTAATCCTAGTTATAAATAATACAACAAAGCAAATCTTTTGAAATATTATATAATGTACCCACTTAAAAAAATAACTCTTCAGGGAGACCATGACATTTTTTCTACGAGAGTACAAAGTATTTTCATAGCTGATCTTGTTTTTCTTTTTGCACTTTCCCTGACAATATGTGTTCCAATTATACAGACACAATTCTCTGTCTATGCATAAAACAAAATGCATGCATTTTAAATTATTGAAGATACATATTAAACACTATACATTAATATTAGAATAACACATATTATAGGCAAGAAACAAATATAGTGCAGATAAAAATATCTACTGTAAGAACAGAATCAGATATTGGATATCTTAAGTTAATACGAAAAAATATAAATTATAAAATATGCGAAATGGCGGAAGAAAATAAAAACAAATAAAAAGATTGGCAATAGCAGATTATTTGCTCTTCTGAATTATTAAAAGAATGGAATTGCAGCGAAAAAACGAAAGATTGTGAAAAACAAGGGAAAGCATTAACATAAACAGATAAAAGAAAGAATTGTCGAAAACAAAAGAAAAAGAATTCTTTCAAAAAATAAAGTTCGATAGATAAGGTATCATAGGTAAGACAAAGAAATTAAAAAGAGAATGAGCAACGGAAAGAAGAAAAATTAAATTTCGAAATTCGAATGAATAAATACAACGGAACCATAGAAATATTGAATCTCTAAAAAGTGTAAAACGTGCAGAAAAAGGAAAGGGGGTGAAAATAACAGTGCAAAGAAACGGTTTACATTAGAACATTAGAGAAGTTGAAACAAAGAAAAACGTCTGAAGAATAACAATATTGTCATGAAGAATAGTTAGGCATAGAGAAAGGGAAAAGACGAAAAGAAAAGAATATATTCAAAGAAAAGACAGCAAAGAGAAACGAAAATGAAAAGAGAGCTTCTGAAAAGAGATACTGACAGTAACAAAGAGATAACGAAATAAAAGAGAGAAAGACTGAGTGATTAATGGATTATAAACAAATATCAACTTAGAGAATTATTAACAACAAATATAAAATCTAAAGAAAAATATAAATGAAGAAGGTGATGCTGTTCTGACTACGAAAGTCATTGACAGCGAGTTAGAATTTTATGAAAAGGTATACAAATGTGCTCGTTCGCTCACCCTATTTTCTTATAGCAAATTAAAATGAAACAAAAAGATAATCCCTGGTTAAAGAAAATAGCCCTGTAAGAACGAAAGATAAACGTTCGAGAAAAGATAGCAAAATAAGACAAACCGTAGATAAATGGATTATACACGCAGCATGTGGCAAACAAACTTTAGCAATATTTCTTTCTTAACCTTCGTTTATTCCAACAACGAATCATTTTAGGCCATTGAAATTGATTCGATAAAAACTGATATGACAGAAACTTTTACTTGTTGTTTTCTTTTCGTAATTGTTCTCAGAGAATCTGTGAAGGCAAAGGAAGGTTTGGAGTTATTCTTTTTGACAGAATCCGATGCAAAGATTCGCCTGTAGCTTACAAATCAAAATTCTATCTGAGAAAATAAACGTTTTTGAAGGTTTAATATTTATGAAGTATACGTCATTAATTTCCCAGTGCATACCGCTAGACGTTTGTTAAGTGTTAAAGTATACACGTACAGCTCGAAGATTTTATCACTTACCAACCGTACAAATGATTTAAAAATTGCACAACAATTTGTTTTTTTTTCTCCGCTTTACGTAATAAACATTTACACAGCATTTAAAAAATATTGTACATGAATGTGGACATGAGAATTTTGGTTAAAATATTTTTATATCCATATTGTCTATTAGATAGTTTGAGATTAAAATTTGAGCCAAAATAAAATAAAAATTCGTTTATAACTTCACTCGAAGAGGTCCTGGGTATGAAGGTAAACTGCATCCAGCAGCAAGGCCTCTTATGAAAAGATTGTGAAGAGGATGGAATCACCTCTTAATTGCTGTTGTTACCAGGTCCACCCAGACCTAGAATAGCAGCACCTGTTAGGGTCCCAGCTATGAGTAAATAGTTAACCCCCCAAACTGGGGTCAAAACTGTATGAAAGTATAAAAATACACTTATATATATATATATATATATATATATATATATATAGATAGATAGATAGATAGATAGATAGATAGATCTTTATAGATAAATATGCATTTTTAAAATGAAAGATATTACCGACAATACATGTTTTGAAGAAAAAAACTATTACCATTTCACATTTTTGAAGAAAAAAATATTGACATCATACATTTTCGAAGGAAGAAAGATTATTACCAGCAATTCATTTTTGAATACAAATTTAGAAGACATCTTCAATTTTCTAAAATAAAATAAAAATAAAAATATTTTCATCAAAATCTGGCTAAATCAACATTCTTACTATAACAGAACTTTAAAAAGATATCTTTAAACTCTCCCTTTTCGGCATGAAATAACCCACAGAGGTTGATATGCCGTTAAACAAAACTCAAACTCACTCAAAGGTTTTAGTATCTAGCAATCGTCCAAATGAAATGTGTGTTGTGTGTTAATCGGTTCAAAATAGAAGATCGGTAGAGTCAAGTTTGAAATCCTGTTGAATTCTTTTCATTAGCTTTCGAGCAAATATATTTGGGGAAGGTATTATTCCATAGCTTCTCCCTGCAGATATGCGATAAATAAGAGGAGAGATTTGGTTTTATAGGTTTAGTTGGCAATCCAGTCTACCTCAGACAGAAGTGACAACCCACTGCAAGAAAATCTGCCTAGTCACTGATGAGACATAATCACCCAAGCGTGAATCTGATGTTGCACTTAACTGTTTAATTGAATCGTACAAATTACCTAACCATTTTTTTCTCAACTTTTCTCAACAATTATACAACATTAACTCTTGGAAATGTTTTTCAATAACAAACATGTATTCTGCTGAAATTCTTGTAAAGATATGTCTACTACATGATTTGAGATTTAAGCACAGACAAATAATTAGCTAAGAACTTCACTAAAATAATTGATTTATTATGTCTTCGCAGCTTATTGTTTGCTTTACAATCATCTCGGACCTCCGAAAGAAAATAGGTACTTACAAATTCATAAAGAAATGATATGAATAAATCAGTGATTTTGCTGAATTTACTGTTGTTTAAAGACAACATGGGGTTGATAAATATTATTTTCTATCTGTTAGAAATTCTTCCACTGTAAAAATTTAACATCATTACATTATGAATGAATTCAAGCTTTATAAGCAATACTTTCGGACATACATTGGCCATTCAATGGACAGGTTTTATTTTTTCGGCAGTTGCAATTATTTTTTGAAGGTTCACTGTTGTTAGTATTAAGGTGATTAATGTTAATTAGGTGGGTCAAACATTTATTTGATATCATAATATTATGTTGTGTAATATAATTATCTATGTTCTTAATGCATTTATAACTGGCTTTAAAAATGCCTGGATACACAGAAAGCCAAGACAATAATCTTGTAACAAAAATAGATACATCGCACTGGAAGAGAGCAGTCTAAATGGTAGCTCAATTGACAGACTTGACTCTCGTTAATGTTGCAAAAAGAAAACCTGTATCCCCAAAACATATAACCTATATTTTTAAATTTTAAATGTTGAACGTCATTATGATAAATTAAACAGACACACATAATTTTATGTCTTTCCTCAAACAAATCAAGACTTTAAATAACAAGCGTATTGCACATTCAAATGTAAATCATTTTAACAACAATGAGTCGACATTGCCTGATGGCGAGGTAAAATCTCGAAACATAGAATTTTCGTGTTGCAATGTAAATTAAATTAATTTTAAATAAAAAAAGTGAATTTAATTATAATTATATTAAGCTCTACGAAATATGTTGTCCGGAGCACTTTTTAAAAAATAAATGCCAGAGAACTCTGAAACCTGAAATTATTGGTTCTCTTCATCTGGATATATATATATATATATATATATATATATATGAAGCATATTTATGCTGACTTAAAAAGTATCCACGACGAGTAAGACATCATAACAAAACATGGAAGTCGACATGAATGTGCTCTATTAAAGAGACAAAATATTTGTAATTATCAACGCTTTATCTCCACCTCGATTATGAGCACTTTATATATATATTTAGTGTATCGAGCCAGCAAGTAACTTGCCGTTGCCAAGCGGAGTTTTATGTCAACACAAAATAAAATCGTCGGTGATGGTGGATGTTATATTTCAGTTTAAACAACCTCTTTGAAGATGGCTCATGTGAGCCGAAAGCTTAGAAGAAAATCAATAAATAATTATGCAAATGTTGGAGAATTTTTGTCTTTATTTTCAACTGAAATTAAAGGAAAAATACGACGTTTAGAACGGCTCATGATTAAACATAATAGACATTCATTGTCTCTTATATTTAACAGCATATGTTTAGAAAATATATATATTTATATATATATTTATCGCTGAAAGAATGCTGTTAATAAAATTACGGTTAATAAATATGAGACCTATAAACTCTATACGAACATTCACTAAAAAGTAATGGGTCTGGTGTCAGTAACTAATTATTTAAATTCAAAACAAAAACTACATTATTTTCTATTCAATGCAGCTCTTTTCAAGTCTAATGCAGTTTCCCTATTTTATCTGCGACGCTTATATGCACTGATGAAAGGATTCATTCTTGACACCCTCAACTCACTCATTACGACTCTCTTGATGGCCTCAACGCATTCAATACTGGTCTTCTTGAGCTTAGGCAAAAGAAAAGTGTCGCACCTACAAGATTAGGGGATTAACAAGATTGTTCCAGTTTGGTGATGTTCTTCTCATCCAGGATTTGCCGGATGCTTTGGGCGTTTTGAGCAGACGCATTGTCATACTGAAATTGCAACGATTTTCCCTGCCATAGCACTTGCATATGAAAAAATTACAATGGTTTGAGAAAACTAATATTACAGTTATATACTCCCAAGACAGCACGTAAGATACTGAAACAATCCGCTAATTCATTTTCAACAAGAGCTCACAGCACACCTAGTCCCATTATTTTTCAGATTGACATCATATTAATAGATATACATTTTATGTCACTAGTTTTAAAGAAAGATTACGGTAGATGGCTCTGTGTTTTCATGTAGACAAGGTTACATTTGGCAATCATGTACATTTTTAGCTAGTCTGTCTTCAATGTGTAATGTGTATAGTAGTGAATTAAATAAGAAATGTTCCAGTTAACAATCGCATGATATTCATTTCGTGAGCAGGCTGATATTATTTTAAAATGGCCATATTGGATATCGTTTACAGGAAGCCGAGACAACCAGTCTTTGTTGTTGTTTACCGTCGTGTTGCTGAAATAGGATCCTGGGCAACACATATTATGGACCTAGGATGGCTGAGATTTGCTCGTACGTCTTACCAGAAAGAATATATTACATCCTGTAGCAGACGATCCAGGTATTAGCACACAGTAAGTCGCTTTAGAATATCTCATATGAGTGAATGATGGGTAATTCAAGAGCAGCACTTGTATCCGCATGATTTGCAAAATATTTTATTTTATCATTTCAACCCAAGCTAGGAAGAACTGCCACTGGTGCGCTCGGGGTTACAGAAGAGGCGAGATGAGAAAGAGGAACAAATTACAGAAGAGTCAGAGAATGAGTAAGCGCATTATGAAAATACAGGTGTAAAGAGGGCTGCATGAGAGTTGAGTGTAAATGAAGAAGTACATGATACAAGCGTTGTTATGGAAAAGATGTGAGGCAAGAAGATAAGAGATGGGAATTTGCTTTGCATTTAAATTCTTGTAGTATTCAAGGAAGTAAGTATGCGGAAGAGAATTCCACAGGCGAGAAGTGCGAGCAAGGAAGCGGATAGAGTAGAAATTGAGGTTACATTTGATTGGTTTCACTATAAAAGGGTAGGATCTAGTTGCAGTTGGGCACCAGGGTGCTAAGCTCGTCAGAGCAGAAACTGTGAAAGTATTTGTAGATGAGACAGAGGGTAGACACATCACATCGGTGAGAAAATGAATGGAGTTGATGATCGCTTTAATCAGTCATCACGGAGAACTTTTGCCGGTGTGATTTATTGCACAAACTACCGATCCGTTGTTTGCTTTTTAGTCTTGTTTACAAATGAAGCAACATATGGAAGAGATTGAATAATAAATTTAGAGAACCAACATTTGTCGGCGGATCGGAATTCCCAGGGGACAATACCAGTATCAGTTTACGGTTAATGTGGGAGCTCAAATTGTAGGTGACTGTGTAGTAGCTACATATGTTCTCCCAGAAGCTGTCTACAAGAATTTATTTTGGACACACTTCCACATCTATTAGTGGATGTACCCCTGCTAATACGAAAACGCATATGATTCATGCATGATGACGCTACAGCATATACAGTCACATTATTCGCTATGCAGCCACTGACATCTACCATAAAAAATGGCTAAGTAAGGGAAAAAGGTTTCATCGCCTGTGTGTTTTTTTTTAAATCAGTTATTTGGATTTTCATCTGTGGGGCAACATAAAAATAATTGGTTTATGTAGAAGTCATTAGTAATGCGGTGACGCTTCAACATATCATGGCAGCCTCGGAAATCATTCGACGCCATGAAAGGGGCCACCAGTCAATGATCCGACGTTATTTGTTATGATTGGCTGTGTTGATATCCAACGATGGCCTTTTTGAAAATATGTTTATATACACATTTTACCTTGTTCCGGTGTGAAGAATTGGCCCCTAATGTTTGTAAAAGTATTTTTGATGCACCTTGTAGGTATATATACATATATGTGCGTGTCTATGTGTGTGTGAATTCATATTGTCGTTTTACATATATATATATATTTCAGTTATATATATATATATATATGAATTTTATAAAAACTCACCCTCACAGTCACACTTACACACGCGCGCATATATATATATATATATATAATTTCTCATAAAGCAAGGCGTGGGCTGCTACTAATGTGCAGGATGTTACAGTGAAAGAGAAGATTGGGTACATGGTGAGGGTTATTGAAGAAAACATAAATAATGCATAGAAATCAAGAAGATAGGAGATGGTAATCGGGAAGTTAATAAGAAAGTTAATATATATATATATATATATATATAATTATAGGGTAGGTATGAATAAAATTCCGTATCTTACAAAAGATTCTTATAAAACAAGACACAAGTAGTGTCGAAACAAAGTAGATACTTTTGTATTAATATATATACATATATAGATATATATAATTCAAATTTTAAAATCATTTGTTTCTGATGAAGGACCGAGGGCGGTCTGAAATATAAAATATAATAATAGAAATAAACAAATACTGTCAAGAAAACAGATTTTTAAACTCAAAACGTTTTAATATTCTTTCCTCTCTCTCTCTCTCTCTATATATATATATATATATATATAGTACATCTTCTGATTATATGTATATGTGGAATGTGGAATTCGGACAGTTCTTTTACAATGTACATAAAATAATAATTAATCATTTGTCCGAATGCAAGAAAAAATCGTCTTCACACACACACACACACACCCACACACGTGAATAAAGGTGGGACAAGAGGAAAACTGGACTGATACATAGCCGACGCGTTCCGTCATACATATTCATAAAAGTAAACTTTTACAATAAGAACGTGTCTGCCAGGGATCAGATTAACCGTCACGAACAGAGACTTGGGTGTAAGATTGGCTTGATGATGAATTGGATGGAAGAACATTCCCCTGATATCTGATCGTACTTACTTTATTTGATAGTTCGTTTTTAATTTTAAAATTTATGAAGATGCTGAGTGGAGTAAATATATATAACTTTAGAGTTACCCTGGTGAATATATATGGTGTGTCTTGTAATTTTTTAAAAATCCAGTAACTATGATATTTGCTTTAGTTTGTAGTTAAATTATGCAAAATGAAATCATTTCAGTTGCTTTGAAAAAGTCCGTCAGATGACAAAATGCGTTGGCTAAGACTAAATACAGTTTTCCTTTTGCCTCTTTTCGAATTTATATTGTCTTTTCCACAAATAACATTTGGGTTTGAGACGCTGATGAGACACATGTCTCATCAGCGTTGTAAATTTATGTATTTTCTTAATTTTAAGCATGTATTTATGTTTAAAAATTTGTCGACTATTCTGAGGACTTCAAAGAAGTATATTTTTGCATCCTCTTTAACACCTCGTCCTTGCTCAAGTGCTCTGTCCATAGTATCTTTAGCATACCTCTGTAGAACCACAATTCTGTTGCCTCGAGCCTCTCCTTCATCCTTGAAGAGATTGTTCAAAAATCGCTGCCATGTAGAAAGACAAATATCACATAGATAAGATTATCTTTGGTTCGAATATTGAAAAAATGAAAATAAAATTGTTTATTCATATATATATATATATATATATATATATATATATATATATATATATATATATATAAAGTGACATGTCTTGACACCAAGACATCCTGCTTCCTTTCACAACCCAAATGTTAAAACACCATGGTTACGTAATTCTCATTTATGATTGAACAATATGGACATATCTAAAGCATCTTCTTCAACTACCATTTCCTTAATTTTTCAATAACCATGATTTCATCTTATATTTTCAAAATAATCCATTTTTGCCATTTATTTTAACATATCACCTGAAGAAGAACAGTATTATTCTGAAACATGAAAATATTTTTGTATCGTGATATTATGCTTTTATAAAGCATTGTAATAATAAAATTACAATAAATATACATACCAAAATTTAAATTATGTAATGGTCAGTCTCAACTTATCAATAGAAAATTGCGTTGCGCTTCCAGTCACCGCTACTCGAATATAAAATCTATTACAATGTGGCTAGATCAAAAGGAAAAACATAATTCGCACTAGGTTCTTGTTTTCTTTAATGGTTCTGTAGCTTGTGAGTTTCGGCGTCAATGCCATTTTTGATATCCAAGTATAGAACACGGTGATGACGATCTGGATCAAGTGAATATTCTTTAACGCTTCTATTTGACTCAAGTGTAGCTGTCGTAGAAGTTTCACAATGTCATATTGAAAATGTACCTTCCTGGCCACTTCAAATTTGAATCCTTTCTAATAATAGATAACAGGAAACATGAAAAGAAACGTAGAGCAGCTTACCCCAATACCAAAATCTAAAGATTGCCAATCGTGGATGTAATGGTCAATCTCTGTATCCATTTGTTTCCGAGTCTAAATCGACGTCCCCGAGGATGGGTCTAATTTCACTGATGTCCCCAAGGACAGTGGAAAAAAGGCGTGTCCCTTAAGGAAGTAGGCGATCATGGAATTACACTTGCCCTTATCCCGTGTCGTGCTTAATATTTTTACTCTTAGAATCTCTCGCAAACACCTTTCCACCATCCACTTGTTCAAGCTTATCAAATATATCTCGCGCTGTTTACCCCAGTCTCTCTTTCCCTCTTTTCGTTTTGCGAGTATTAGATTCTCCAGGCCTTCTTTCTCATTACGTGTCCCAGGAACCTCAAGTGCCTCTTTCTGATGTTGAATATTAGTTTTCTACTCATTTGCATCCTCACACCTCGTCTTTGCTCACGTGCTCGGTCCATAGTATTCTCAGCATCCTTCTATAGAACCACATTTCTGTTGCCTCGAGCCTCCTCTTCATCCTTGAAATGTCCAACATTTGCTGTCATACAAAAGGACAAATATCACATAGATAATACTAATGTATTTCCCGAAGAAGCTAAGTAACTAAAACGAGTCTATGTGGCGTAGTTTGTCAAATGCCATTGCGTAGTTTATATAGCGCAGATGCTGGTACTTCTGCGTTTGTGTTGCTCTTTCGGATAACATTCCCAGCATGAAGATTGCGTTCCTTGTTCCGGTATCTTTAACGAAACCTAAATGCCCCTGCTCTATTTCTAGCCCGAAACTGTCGCGCGTTCTGTTCAATCCGGACGATGATTTTTGTTATATGGGTCATTAAACTGATTGTTCGGTGGAGTCCACATTATTTTGCACCTGGCTTCTAAAGCTGTGCTATGAAAACTGATCTGCTTAAGTCTGCAAGTATATCGCCATTGCTGTAGATTATCATCACATTTTAAATCCACACACACACACACACACACACACACACACACACACACACACACACACACATATCTATCCATCTGTCTGTCATTTGACTGTCTGTCTGTCTCTCACTCTCTCTGGGTTTGGAAAATTTGTCGACAAAAATTTCTTCCTTAAATCGGAGAAATATTTAGATATTAAATGGTTCTTAGATATTTCTTTAAGAGACGTGTGCTAAAGCGAAAAACTTTTATGCTTTTTTAATATCTATGTATACGAGAAGATTCATTGTTTTCGCAATATATATATATATATATATATATATATGTGTGTGTGTGTGTGTGTTTGTGTATGTGTGTGTATATGCGTGTGTGCATAAATGGATATATTTAAGTAACAAATAAATGGCTTATATTTATCGCTATTGCGCATATGTACGTCTGTTTAATATACAATCTATCGTTAAACCAAAATCCTTATTTTTTTAATACATAAGTAAGTGTTATCTACATTTCTCTATATCCCTGCGGTTAAAATGGTAATAATCTAAAATATGTTTTACATGATATAACATTCGCTTTCCACGATGAAGTGTTTCTCAGGCTTCTGATTCACTTTTGTCTATTTTCTTCTAAGTCAGCTTTGAGCAACCGAGAATAGAAAATGATTGATTCGATGGTTCAAAAGAGGACATTAATTTTTATTCAGTAAAAGTAGAACATTTTTCCTTATGGAAGCATAATTGTTTTATCTTTCGCGTTGCAGAAAAAGTGCTTGGAATTTGTTACCATATAATATAAAACAGCCAGTTTTGAAATTTCGAGATATATTCATACGCAAAACACACACACGCTCACACAAACACACACACACAAACAAGAACGCGCGAACTTTCAAATAATTAAATGTACACGCATAATTCATATATGACGTCCTAAATCTTCCATTATGTCATGATTTTGCATTACTTCAAACATGTTTGTACAGTGGGTGATGGATAAATTGTCATTTAAATGACGCCAAAATGGAAATAAAGCAGACATCTGATTTGAATAGCTATACACATTGCGATGAATAAATTGTCATCTAAGTAATACAAAAATGAAAATTAATGTGACCTCTCATTTGAAAATAGATATTTACCAAAACAGCACAAAAACATATTGGAATATTATAGTAAATCTATACAATAAAACCGCCATTAGTTTGAAGAGATTTCGGTATTCGTTGATTATCCATTCTTTTGTAATGCAACGCATGAAATCACCATTTTTAATCTTGATTAATTTCTTTTAATGAGTTTGTTTAAGCGATATCATCAATTACAGGGCGTAATGTATACATTCTTGTCTAAGTGAGGCAAAAATAAAAATATCACAGACGTCTTCTTTTAACAGATATACTTACCAAAATTACACAAAATTAACTTGAAATACTAAAGAGTAAACTTATTCAATAAAATCGCCAGACGCTTTCGGGATCTTCCACCACACTTCTGGACGATCTCCTTGTTAAAAATTGTGAATACCGATAAAATCCTTGCTTTAAGTTAATCTTTTGTGTTACAAGGCGTTTCAATCTCTCGCTCAACTCAAGGGTGTGGTAGTGTGGAAAGTTGGTTGGCCAGATGTGTGGGTGATGTGGTCGCTGACATTGTCTTACAGTCATGACTGTGTGGCATTGTGCAGAGTTCTGTTGACAGATATTGTGTCTTCCAGCAACCACCCTCTTGAATCAGAGAAGTACTACCTCTTCCAAACAGTTGATTGATGACTCATTGTTGAGTCTAAGACCCTCACAAACAAATTCGTGATTCCTCTTCTTATCAGAACGATTAGAGTGAGTTTTCTGAGCAGCCGTACTTCCGAAATCGCTATTAGTCTCTTCCGACTATCAACACCATCATGGATTATGTTATGTTTAAATCGTCTGCCTTGTCATCAGATTGAACCCCAACAACTATGAAATCCTCATATTAAATCTTAGGCGCGAATTCCAAGCAGTACAGCATATACTTTCCAAATCTCTGGCCGAGTAAATTGCGTCATGGTGCTCTTTCGCTTACAGACGGCACCCAACTGACCTTACTATCCTATATTAATGAAAATCACATTTGATCGTCCTGTGATCATTGGATATAAACTATCTGTTTGAATGTAAATTTGGTGTACGCGAGCTTAGTCTTTACATTATGTAGCTAGCTTTTTAAATGAAAACTCAAGAAAAAATTATATCCTTAAGCGTTTTATGTTGAATGAAATGTTCTGTTCTAAATTACTTGTAGAATGTTGCTAAATATGGTAGACACCTGAAGAAAACCACTTAGTACTTGTCCTAAACGTCGTGCTTCTCACAACTAAGAGGTAGACAAGAGTTTGAATAAATCTGCGTTTAAATATAAAGAATTTATAGTTGCTTTATTTTATTATTTCAGGAATGATTCTTATGCAAGGAACTGAGCGGAATTATTGTGGACGAAGCCCAAATGATATTCCCAACGAATTTTTTTTTGCTTTTATTTAGTGGCATATCAACACATCCATGGGTTATTTTATATTTAAATGTAAATATTTTGAATGCAATTTTATGGATTCGACTAAACATATACAATAAATAGGTATTGTTTGTAATATTGCCATAAATATTTATTGTTGGTCATTTTACAATAAATATTTTTTGTTTAATTTTTAAATGAATGGATAATTTATTTCATGTTTTTAGTCAGTTAAGTGCCATACGTGATACACGCTTTGGGCAATCATGGCTCGAAAGAGACATGACTGACCAGGCAGAAGATTATCCCGCAGTAGGTTGCCATTGCTTTCTGCGGTAGACTGGTTGCCTGCCAAAGCTATAGAACCCAATCTATCTTATTATTTAACCCTTAAATTGAGGGAAGAGACAGATTAATACTTTATCCAAGGGTATTTGTGCGTAAGTGAATGCAAGGAATTCAACTGGAATTCGAACTCGGCTCCCCGATTTGTCGTGCTGAGTCGCACATCCTATTTAATGTTGTACTTTTACAATAAAAAAGTATTGCATGTAATTTTCTCATATAAAAATGTATTGCTGATATTTTTACTATAAAAATATATTTTTTATTTTCATAGTTATTTGTATTCGTTTAGGAGTTCACTATTTGCTCATGTCGAGAATGTATCCATTGCACCCAGTCATTTGCTAATATCTCTCTCTAAATTCTATTAGATTTGTAAATATTGTCGCTCTTCATAGCTTCAGTTTCAGTTTTATTGCTTCAAGCAATCTCAGACAAGAAAGTTTGGATAAAAAACAAATAGGATGAGCGCAAAACTGCGAGAGAGTCTGTGAGTAAAATGGTGAGCATTTTCAATAAGAAAATTGTAAACTGGTATATTATTTTGAAACACTGATTTGTGAAGACTCCCGGTTCTGCACCATGCTTTATGAATATACATTCATAAAAATGTGACACACATGAATATTAATGTGCACCACAGGAACAAGTATTGCTCCTTGGGTTGAAGTCTTAATAGTGTCAAAATAATCGAGATTGTAAAAATGAGGTTAGCTGATTTTGACATTGTTTTTGATAAACTCATACTAGCTTGTACAACTGACATTGCTTCAATCATGGTAAAGCTTGGAAAAGAACTCTTACCTGAACATCAACAATGTTTAGCTCGTGCAATGCTTCAGTGTAATTCCTTGGTTTGGTACCAACAGTGATTGCAAATTTACCAGCATGACAAGGATATCGGCAAACAGTTTGAAGAACCAGTAAAAAATAGTGAAAGGGAAAAAAGGAGATGAGGAAGATAAAGCTACTGTCACATCCAATGAAATTCCAAGTGAAAAAGAAAGAAGCAGATGAAGAATTAAAATGTCTTTTTTCTAACATTTTGCTTCGAGAACAGCAAAAACCTCTCATAGTTCAATACAGCTTTTATGCTATGATATATAAAGTTAGAAAAATATGTAACATTTTTCTAAGAAACTAGAAGGTCCAATATTTTTCAGAAGACAAGTTTAACGGCAAAGAACACAATTAGTCATAGATTTCAAACCAAAACGGGATGGTCTTTTAATCATAATAGAATGATTTCTTAAGCTGTAAAAGTGCATCTCCAAAGCATTGAGAGTAATTTATCCTGCTCAGAAAATCACGTCAAAATAGATGAAAATTTTAAAAACATCATTATTATGCTTCACCCCTTTTAGATGACTCTTAAGAACCTTTGTTCAAGAAATGTCACACATCGGAAAGTTGAGGTCTCCTTCAAGTTTAAATATAAAGAAAAGTTCAGGAAATCATAGCCCACTAGCAAATTAATTAATGGAGAGTCTAAGTAATTCTTACTCTTCAAGAAGAAAATCAGAGATTCTGTGTTTGCTTAAATTCTTTCAGGACCCTAAAACGTCGAAAAATCAGATTCATGTGATTTTGACACCTATTTCTGAAGTTGTCCCCAAGAAAACTGAAGAAAACATTTATGGTGCTTTTCTCCAAGTATGGTTTACAATTTGATCAGCTCGAAAAACAAAGTTTAAGTCAACCTGTTCAACATGAACATAAGACTAATATAATTCCATTACGATTACACTATCATCCACTTTCGTAGGAATTCGGAAATATCATCTTATTACTTTCTTAGGAAAATCGCCAAGACTTGTTCTGATTCCAAATTTTAGAAATATTTTCATTGCATTTAGTTCCTTCTGGCGCACTGCAAATTTTCTTCATGTTATTGTTTGACTTTTAATCTCGACAAAAATTACGAGAAAACATTTGAAAAATAACTGCAATCTTCAAAAGATTTAAATGCAACCTCAATCACTATCTTCTGTGTTCTTGAATTCTATTCATTTTTGTCCTTTTCTTAATCATCCCCGTTACCATTCATCTCATTCTATTATATTTTAATTTTCATTTCCTGTAAAGTCCTGCTTTTACTGGACTTGCTTCTAAGAATATTTCACAATGTACCCACAACTGCTTGTCCTGAGTATTATTGTCATACTCAAGACAATAGTTGATCTATGGATTGGAATTTTTGAGGAACCTGGAACCAACTCTTAACTGCTGTTGTTACCAGGTCAATCTGGCTTGGGGTTGTAGCACCTGTTAGAATCCCAATTATGGGTAAATAGTGAGTCCCGAAAGAAAAATCAGCAGTACAGTTTTTTAGTAAAATTGCCAATACATTTTATGATCTATGAAAGTAAAAAATATTTGTTGTCTGAAGCATAATTTTAGTTTTTTTAATCACTTCACCCCAAGCAAGGTGGTTTTACTGGCACTGTTGCGCAGAGAGATACATAGGAAGAAAGTGATGAAAAAGAGGAATAGGTTATAGGGGGTGTCAGAAGGTGGGTAAGAGAAGAATGAGCGTACTGGTGTGATGAGAGTGGAGTGAACGGGCAAAAGAAAAAAGATGCGAATCAGTGAGATAGGAGATGATTATGGACCTTACCTTTAAACTCTTGGAGATTTTAGCTGTCGGGGAAGCAAGTATACTTAAGGGAATTCCACATAGAATTGCATGTAAAGAAGCTGAGGGAATTAAAGTTGCGGTCACATTTTATTCGTTTCAGGTGGGACCTAGTTACTAGTCTAGTAGCTCGAGTAAATTCATACATAAGGGGTACCAATAAGCTATGTTCATTCAGAAGCCGTGAAAGTATTTGTAGAAGAGATACAGGAACGTCACATTACGCCAAGGAGAGAATGACTGCAGCTGAGCTTCCAAGTTGGGATTGATCATATTACATCATACTACAGATCCTCCGTTGGATTTTGTCAAGAACTCGAGCTTAATAACAGGGGTATCCGACTAGATGTAGCAGCACTATTCAATACACGGGCGGATGGTAGATTTATATATGCGCAGAATTGATTCAGACGGAAAAAAATTCCTGACCTTACACAGGGAACTGACCTTCTTAGCAAAGGATTTAACTATAGATTCGATATTGTCATTCCACTTGAAGTTTTCTGATAGAGTTATGCCGAGGAGGCGCAGTGTTTTGCTTTCATGGATATTAACCTGATCCATGCTAATGGTGGGTAGGAGTGATTATCTGCGATGGTTAAAAGAAAGCAGCTTCGTTTTGGAAGCATTCAAATTTATGAGCCATTTCACAAAAATATTAAATTTCGGCACTACCATGATATACTGCAAAATGAAATAGACCAACCAACATGAAATGACATCCATGACAATAATATATATATAATATCTTATAGTTTCTTAAATCAAAATTTAATCCAAAATATAACTTTAACATATTAATAATAATTAATATTAATTATAAATCTATATATACATAAAAGTTGAGTAACATCTATCATGGATATAATTGTGAAAGCATATTAACATGTATCATATTCTGTTACTTTAAACCACTCAAGAAAATTAAATTTAGGCATTAAATGACCCATAAAGAGTTAAGCAAACAGATTTATCAATCCACCGTTAATATTGTATGTACAGTTAAATGTTATCATTATGTGGTTGATGCATCTCCATCGTTTTTGTAAAAGTCCTCGTCTATTCTGCTTCTACTTATCCTGAACTGGATTGTTCTTAAATAAATAATCCCGTGTAGTGAGTGCTTGGGCAAAAACCGGACATTTGAATCTACTACAGAATTCAAACTCAGCACTTGTTATCTTCCTAAATTGTTAAACATTACGCCATCTGCACATTCAGAGAGTGTATTCTGTGTGAAATATTTCCTTTGATTGATTGTGCCTAAACGATCAAAGAAGAAACTCTTTTCTTTCGTAGAAAAAAGATTTTTACGTTAATCAAGTTGCATTATTTGAATCTTACTCTTTTCACTCCAAAACACTTGATATGTAAGAAAAATAAAGACATCTAAATTTAATAGAACTATTTGCATGCAGAAATTCACAAAGAAGAGCCTCTAAATTCAACTTCTTTTCGCCTGTTTGTAGATCAACTTCAAACATACAACATTCTTATTTAATCTAGCATTTTGCATTTACACTTTTTATGGTTGAAGATTTTTTTGCCAACTTTTATGATTCAACTTTAATGTTACCTCCTTAGAATAGTTAAAAAGCTGGTAATGTCCGAAGATGATATCTCTCAACATCTGCGATCAATATGATTAATTCATGTTCAAGAATTTATGAGGAGAAATTTATTCCCGTTGTTCAGTATATATGCATGATTTAGATAACATCTCGTTAAGATATTTCTTTTTCTTTTAGATGGGTTGCACAACGTGACAGCAGTATGAAGGAGGAATATTCTCTTGGGTGATTTTTTAAAGGTGTAAGGTGAGACGAATAAAAATCCATTTGATTTTGATGGCATTCTATTCACTAAATTCGTTTTCTTTTTCTATTTATTTTCATAGTTTTCGTTTCAATTTCAATTTTCTCTTATTCAACCATAAATCGAGAAAATGAACGTTATTGCCGGCTTGAACACAAGCTGCTTCTTTCATGTTATAGCTTCAAACGTCTTCTTAAAAAGATAGAAACTCTACAGAAGTGTCGTTGAATGTAAATATTCAGAAACACATAAGTTAACAACCTCACACTCATGATACATGCAGAGTTGTATGAAGAAACACCTGACATGATTTATTATAAAGATGTTATTATGTTAAAATCCGAGCCTATTCGAAGAAAATATGACAACATATCAGAAATACAAGAAAAACAAACCCATAAAATTGCGAAATATTAACAAAAGCTAAAATGTAAAGGATATGGAAATGACAAAATGACAAAACATAAAAAGTAAATTCAAACATTATATGATTTTATAAAAGAATCTCTTGAATTGCAATGTTTTAGAAGCAAGGTTAAATATTGCATGATAAAGCGCTACAAATTCGAGACATTACAAACGAATAAAAACAATGTGTTAAAATTATAAGATATCAAGAAGAAAGATATATTGTAACGAGATATTAAAAATAAAATATCATAAAATTACGATATATAAAAGCTAAACATTGTATGTTAAAAACACAAAGTTCTAAATTTATAAGGTATCAGAAACGCAGTGGATAAATTCATCAAAGAACAAAACAAAAAATGATGCGATTATGAAAAAATAGCATGTCTGACTAATGGATGACATACAACTTACACGGCAACCATTCCATGACTTTAAACACAGCAATGTAAATATAGTAATAAGCAAGGATAATCGTTCTATAATACAAATTCTGCACAAGTTACAGGGCTACGGTATTTATGGATGATTGTTTGATTTAATCCGATCGTTTTTATCAAATCGGGAAATGAAGGTTGTTTAGAAATGGTAAACTTCCAGATTATTTCATACGAGTGTGGGCGTCCCACAAGTTTATGTCCTAGATTTTACTTTATTTCTAATCTTCATCAATGATCTTCCTAATGTAAACAGTTCCCAAGTAAGCATCTATGCCGACGACACTACCATTTACTTCTGTCTCAATGAGAAATCCGCTAAAGTTAAAAATTTAGCCCCACTGCTGCTCTTGAAAAGAGCCTCCAGTCTGTGAAAGAATGGGTTCGGAAATGTCTCGCCAATTTTAATGCTTCCAAAATGAAGCTGCTCTACCTTATGCGCCATAGAGAAACTTTCTTACTTTCCATCACTATGGATGACGTCACTCTCCCAGAAAGAAAAATATAGAACATTCACGGCTTCACTCTCTAAACCAATTTCAAGTGGAATGACCACATTGAATCTGTAGCTGCATTTGCTGCTAGAAATGTTGGGTCACTCTATCTGGCTAAAAAGTTTTTATCGCCAGAATCCATCTTTCACATTTGTAAATTTACCATTCGTTCGTGTATTAAATACTGTTGCCATATCTAGTTGGGTGCTCCTGCCATTCATCTCGAGATTCTCGACAAAATCCAAAGAAAAACTTGCATCTTAATCTTGGAAATTTTTTCTTTGATATGATATAAATTCAAACTTGATTTTATTGGTGATGATCCTTGAAGTAATATTTATAAAAATATCCAAGAGAGATTTGTTTCATTGAACTTTTTTCTTGGGTTAAAGACACTATCCATGTTTCTGTGCCTTTTCAGTAATAACAGGCAAAAATCCATGGCTCATATCAGCCTGTTAATCTGTCATTGGCCATAGAAATCACTTTTCCGGTTGTACCTACGTGATAGTTTTGATCACAACAGATGACACATCGTCCTTAGCCAAATCATATAGACACTGAAAGGGTTCGTAAGTTATGGTACTTTCGGAACGGTTCACATTTTCCGGAGATCCCATAATATTCAGCCCGACAGACGAATATATCTACATTCATTAAAAATACGTTTTATTATTATTATAATATATATATAAATGTAAACATATCGTTATACTCGTTTTGGAAAACCATCCGAGCACAAACGCAGAAAGAAAAAATGCTAATAAAAGAAGAGCGAGCTAAGCATTTGAACATCAGTCAAAGTACGCAACCCAAAGAAAAAACCCGAGACGAGTAAGCTAAAACAAAAAGCGCTCAATACGCAAGATATATATATATATATATGTGTGTGTTTGTGTTTGTGTGTGTGTGTGAAATGTACATATATATATATATATATATATATATATATATATATATATATATGCAATTTGTTATATATATTATAATACTTAGATATAATATATGCGTAGTACTTATTTGAAAGCGCTCAATATCAGTGATAGAGCTGACATATTCGTATAGATAGATGTGAGTTTGTAACCCTGTGTTTCACGCACTTGCGATCGTCAGACAAACTGATTAATTTTTGTTTTAAAAATTATCATTATGTAGGGCTGCGTATATTGGTGTATTTTTGGGGAAGTGGGAGGAAAATTAGGAAGAAAATTTGTTGTCGTGACAGACGCAGACAAATTTCCACACTTGGACGGACACCCATTGACGTGCGCAAAGACACACACACACACGCGCGCCTACCCACCAGAGTTCACATAAACATAACTATGTGCAAACCATATTGGGCTTGGCATATATATGGACGGTTGTCGATTTCTCGTTCGTACATATGTACGTATACTGTGGTTTGTATGAAACTATAAAAATTGCTATTTGTTTGTATGAAACTATAAAATTGCTATTTGAATGTGGATGCAAACAACAACTACAATATACACCTCCGCATAGAAAATTCAAAAACAAAAAAATAAATATTATCTGGTTTAATCCGCCATACAACAAATCGACAACCGTCCGCGCGTTGACATACCTACACGTTTGAATACACGAACCAAATGCGTATGTATGTGCACAACGGCATACATGTACATATATATGCTAAGCCCCATATGGTTCACATATAGTTATATTTGTATGAGACCACGTGCGCGGGATCGCGCGTGCGTGTGTCTTTGGGCACGTCAATGGGTGTACAAGTGTGTATATATATCTGCGTCTATCACGATGACAAATTTTCCTCCCAATTTTCCTCTCACTTCCACAAATATACACCAATATACGCAGCCCTACATAGAGACAATTTTAAAAAAGTAATCATTTTGTCTGACGATCGCAGGAGCGTGAAACTCAGAGTCACATACTCACATCTATCTATCTATCTATCTATCTATCTATATATATATATATATATATATATATTGTGTACGGAACTGCGAAATAACTTTTGACATGTACAAAATATATGTCATTTTTTCCACATGCTATCGTAAAAACTCTCAAGAGATCCTCAGGCATGCTCTTTGAAGAGCTGTCTGCAGCTCACTGGTAATTTTAAATGCACTGACCTGAAGTGAAATGCATTGAATTATTGTATTGGCCTACCTCGCGATAGCAGTAGTGGTCTCTAAAACATAGTTTTAATTTTTGTTTTTGGTGTGACAATATCATCATTAGTCTAGCATTACAGAATGTGAAAAGTGAAATCCACAGTACGTATAAAACTTGATACAAGTCTGTAATATTTGTTTGTTAAGTATTTCTTCATAGTTAGGGTGTTAACCTCAAATTAGAATGGAAATTATTGGTGTAGAATGATGACTGTGCCGTAAGAACCTTTTCCGGTTGTTTGTGTGTATTTATGCGCGCTTATGAGTGTTTATAGAATCTAAATGGGGAATGAACAAGCAACAGGCACGAAATAACTGTTCCATAGTTTTTAGTCATGATAGAAATGAGAGTCCAAAAACTGATATTTTGTGAGAAAAAGAGTTGTGTTTCCTAATTAAAAATATTTTTTCTTTTAAGCAGTGTCGTACAGATTTATTTGCTTGTCATTATGAAGAGTGAGACTATATATGAGTGACTATAACTGGTACATGTCTTCTGCAGCAAAAGCGGTGTGTAGTCTTTCGTGTAGGTGTCTCGAATGGAAATTTCTCCGCCTGTTTTCATGAAGGAAAAAGAAAGCTGAGTGTAAAATTGATAGAGTAAGTAAGTCTCTTCTGCAGCCAGATTTATGACTAGTCTTTCAGGTAGGTGCCTTGAAGGGAGAATTCTTTGCTTGTTACCAAAAGACGAAGGAGAAATTAGAATGGTCATCTACTAGGACTGGAGTGTGTCTTCTGCAGCAAGGATATATGTGTGTAGTTTTCTCCTTTGGGTAGGTATTTCGAAGGGAGATTTCTAAGCTTGTTCCCAAAATGAACGATAATTCTTATTCCATTTATCTTGATATGGCACATATTTTCAGCAGCAAGAGTTGTCTTTCGAGATGAGCCTTGAACGGCCGCTGAAAGGAAAAAAGGAAAAAGATGCTAAACTGGGTTAGTTCAGCAATGTTTTGAATTCTTGGACTTGCAGTCATTCCCTGTTGATTATGTTTCTTGCTACAACGAAAGAATCGATCAGTTAACAAGTAAGATACGTATTATAATAGAAAAGGTCTAAATATTAAAACATTGAACTATAAACTATGATGAAAATTAAAACATAGTCTTGTACAGAATAGCCAATTTCAATTTTTTTAGCATAATTTGTGCCAAGCGCTTGACCACAAATGTGAGGACCCAGTTAGGACAAATTTACTTCAGCATAACACAAAGCTACGCGAATACAATGTTTATTGGCGGATAAAATTCTTCAAAAGAATGTAGAGTGTAATGCAGGGGTTCCCAAACTTTTATTTCTTCTGTACCCCTTTGTATTTTTATAGATTCCTGTGGACCCTTAAATATTGAAGGTGAAAAAGAAAAACAATAAAAATGAAATTGTGATATTTCATTATGAATTATTTTCCAGTAGAGTCAATTGCTCAAACGCAGATAATTTATAAAATGTTTTGATCCTACCTACATATTTTTATTACACATTAAAAGCAATGTACCAATAACCAAAAGTAATTGATACTAATGAGATGAATGGGCCATTTTGCAACAAGCTCATTTATTCAAGAGGAAAACTTTAGCATTAGTACAACGAATATCATGCTCAGGAGGTTTGAGTTTTGATCATTATTTTGATTTGATTACTAACAACGCTGACTCACAAAGACATGTTGATGGAAATAAAAACAGTGTTCAAATAACAGATTTAGCATGCTGTCTGTACGGATTAGAATGTGCGTTGTGGTGCAGTGGAAATCGGCTCGGAACGAGAAATCGAGGAGCCGAGTTCTAATTTCAGTCGGATTACTTGTATTCACTTCCGAGCAAATATTCTTGGGAAAAGTATTAATCATTCCCTTCCGTTCTGTTATAGGCTAAATAACAGGAAATTCTGTTCTATAGCCTTGGCTGGCAACCAGTCTACTGCAGAAAGTAATGGCAACCTATTTCGGGATAATTTTCTGCCCAGTCAGTCATGTCTCTTTTGAGGCATGATTGCCCAAAGCGTGTATCACGTATGGCACTTACCTGACTGACTATAAGAATTTAACATCCAGAATCAAAAATCACTAATTTTTCTTAAAGTACACATCACCTACAGAATCATTATTCTGGAGCCTTACCATTCTTCTTGTATACGTTTCCCAACCTTCAAAAGCTGAGCATTTGTGATAAAAAGGATTCCTAAGATAAACAACTTAATCTTAACTAAAGCTTGGGAAATCAGTCTCTTCGTCTAACTTCATAAAATATTCAGTTACGAATATCGTGATGTTGTTGCTCTCAGATTGTGGACTTTGATCTAGAAATTCTGTTACAGTACATAAACAAGATACCAGGCTTTTGCCCGAAATGTTTTGGACTTAGCTATAAAATCCCAAACTATTATTTCTGTACCCGCATTAAGCCTCAGACTTGTGTCACATCTTTAGTATGTAAGCTGGGTAAATATTAAACACACACACACACACACACACACACACACACACACACATATATATATATATATATATATATATATAGATGTGTGTGTGTGTAAGTAGTACTAGTAAAATAGTAATTGATTTAAGAATAAGCATTATACTTTTTTCAAACTATTCTTTTCTCTATGTTCGTTCTAATATTGAATTTCAGTTATGTGAAGAAGAATCTCAGGGTCGAAGGCCCAAAATATAAAAAAAGGAACCATTGATACATTTTAGATTTCAGTGCTAAGGAAATTTTTGACATTATTTACAAATGGCTTTGTCAAATTTATTGCAATTTTGCACTTCAATTTTAGGCTACTCAACCTTAAATAACATCAAAAATAGGAAGCGAGAAAGACTACGCTCAACTGTAGAAGAAATGAGAGTCTGCTTATGGCACATTCGATCGAACGATGAAGAATAAAAATTGAAAAATACCCAGGCACAGGTTTAAAACTAAAAAATCTGTAAAAATAATTGAATAAAAACATTAAAATAAAGTAAGTTCATATTTGTGTAGTTATTTCTTTTTAATCTATGGTTTTATTTTATAAATTTAATGTGTAGCCATAAAAATGTTTCTAATTGTGCCGTGATATTTTTATTTGCACCTGGGTGTCAATCAGTTAAAGGCCATACCTGATATACGATTGGGCGATCATGTCTCGAAAGAGGCATGACTGACGAGACAGATTTTCTTGCAGTAGGTTATCATTACTTTCTGCTGCAGATTGGTTGCAAACCAAGGCTAAAGATTTATTTTATCATAGTTGGAAGGAGAAGAAACGGATTAATATCTTGCCCAAGGATATTTGCACGTAAATGAATATAACAAAACCAACCAGAATTCTAACTCAGGGCTTCCGATTGCTTATTTCAAGCTGATATCTACTGTCCCACAACACACATCCCTCCTAGGTGGTCGTTGCTTAAAAAAATTCAGAAACACCGATCTAACTCATTAAGGTGGTAAAAGTCTTTCAACATTTTTTCATTACTGCCAATGTATCTGCTGTTGGATGTAATGGATACCGACTCAGAATGAAAAATGGGAGAGCCGCATTCAAATTCCTGTTAATTGCATTCATTCACGCACAAATAACTTTACTGACTATCCAAACCTATCTCTTCTCACCCCAGTTATAGATTAGATAGTATTTCTCTAGCCGTCGTTGTCAACCAGTTAGGAGAAAAACAATTCTGAATTTAAAACCGTAGCCACTGATTATGTCTATCACTCTCAGCAGCAATGATGGGAAGAAACACCATGCTGTGATATTATCTGAGAAAGGATAGTTTAGTTTTATTTAACATCGAACGTGCAGTTCACAGTAAGACGAGAACTCAAGAGAATTTTATTTATGAAAAGTAATGTAAATTGATACAGCTAAATTTTGATGATACAAAATCAAATTTTAGAAGCATGACTCACAACGAAATGAGTTTAAAATAGGAACACTTACTAGAAAAAAATACTGTGGATTGAATCGTTATACGCTTGCTGTGAAGATTATTCTCTGTATTATTTTTCATTGTAACAACGAGTCGGTTTATAGTGTAACGCCTTTAAGTAATATCTGCGTTCCCTAATGACTAAAGGAGTGAAAATTCTTGCTCGTCCTGTCCAGAACGTTCTCTCACTGTCATTTATATTCAAGGCACGGCATTATTGTTCAAGCATCCTGTTAATACATCATCGTACGATAAATGCATTATTGCTATAAAGAAGAACTTCGTGAGGTACAGTGGATTCTCCCTGAGGTAACGACAGGATCTCAGCTCGATGCCAAATTACTTTCGACAACAAAATTGTCTAATTCAGAGTCTCTTAACGGTTTTTAGCCATGGCACACCTCGAAGCAAATGAAAATATCACAGTACACTAAGCAAAATTTTCAAATGTTAATAAATAAAATGATACATTTCAAAAATACACACACATATGAACCTTTTATGCGTTTCTACTCAACGCTTTGTGCAGCTTATTTAGTGTGAAACCTGTGCCTAGTATTTTTTCGACATGTCTTTAATGTTTGGTTGAATATGAGTGTTTCTCACTTTTTATTTAAAAAACTGGAAAATATTAAATCAAATGCTTCATGGTTGCTATCAGAAAATTTGACAATATTAATGCTTACTGCAATATAATTTTGTAAAAAAAATAATCAAACAAAGAATACTAAATACAATTATATGAAAAAGGTTAATAATCATTTATTCAAATGAAGGAAACATTTTAAAATTTAAATTAGGCAGAGAAAAGTACTTTTTAAAAAATACATATTAAAACAAGGTATTTAAAATAACATTATTGAAGAATAGTAAAACAATATATTCGAAAAAAGTTTAATACCTATTCATTTACTTAAATTCTAGCACTGTACCATTATTATTCCCAAGTGCGCACACATATATCTATGCAATGACAATATCTCCAGGGACAATTAACACGATTTTACGATACACTAATGTGCTAAGAAACGGCACTTGAGAATCTAATGGATAAATATAAATTAAATAAAATACACGATAAGAAATGTTAAGGTAATACTTTTAAAAAATTGCGTTTAAAGGAAATATTTACCCTTCGCATTTAAGCGTAATCAATGATGAAACAGCACATCTGAGCTAAGGTGAGTTGATTTGACCTTTTCACCCTATTGCCAAAACCAACATCTACGATAACATATTGGAGATTGTAAATTTAAGAACCAAGACGGAAAAATATCGATTCAGATAAACACATTAACATAAATGGTGACATTTTAGTGAAAAAACATTAACTAAGATCCTTTGGGTAAAGAATGAATACTTTTCCTCCGAAATTTCAATCCTTGAAAATGTTCATTCATTTTATTAAATATGATTTACTGCCATATTTTGTTGAAACTACGATTTCCTTAAGATCAATGAAATCAAGCCTGATAAATACCAGAATGAATGACCTCTTAGGAATACCAATTGATGTAAGCTTGAATGTACGAGTGGTGGAATAAATTATGGAACAGAATTGTTAATTAGAGTGCAGAGTTACAATTTCCGTTAAACTCATTATGTTCATTTATGCGCAAATACTTTTGAGAAAGGCATGAAACCACATTTTTTTTCCTAGCTATGTGTTAATTTGTGAGATTTGTATCACTAAATCATTATCGTCTTCTAAAAGATCTATTCAAAAATATTTTCTGTCATTAACATGCAGTGGGGTTAATAAGCCCTAGAAATTGAATTAGTTTGCTGTTTTGCGCAAAAGCATCTCTTACAAAGCCTGTTCTTTATTCAATTACTTGATGTCCTATCGTAATTTGTTATAATGTATCCAAACAACACGATATCTGAATTTATTCGGTAATTACTAATTCTAAATCCTGAATTTTTATGATGGATTCGAAGTATGCCTTATCGTCTGCTTTCATAACAGTTCCAGTCCATAGTTTCTTTATTGAAAAGTTTTATGTTGAGTCTTATTTTTTCGGAAACTTAGTAAAGGATATTGATTTTGCTTTTTGTTATTGTATTTACCTGCAATATTTTCTTTTTTTGTAAATCATATTTGCATATGAAGTGTATATGTGAATACCTGCGTAAAGAAAGGATCACATTCATCATTATTAGTCTCATATATCTTACAATTGTATGTAATTTTCGGACAAATGCAAATGATCGCTAAATGCCCTCTACTATCACAATCCTACAGCCAACCACATGCGTGATATTAATTTCTTAGGATGTCCATATGTTCGCTGAGTGTGGGGTACGTTTTCTAATCGCTGAGACAGGTTGGAAAGACTGGCATGTGGTTGGACCAGCATCATAGCTACCACGAAGACACATAAGTTAATTACAGATATTATTGCTAACCCGTTCCTCCGTATGTATACGCAATGTGATTATTTAATAAGATGGTTTCTCTGCTATATTTGGGTAGTGGCCATCTGGCAATAGTAGACAGTTTGGTTAAGATCTTTAAATTGAATTAATACCTTCTAACAATGCGAGACAATATTATTTACCTATAAGGGACTCTGTGATACGTTAAGAAAATTTTCAATAGCCGTTCTCTTGATTTGTGACTTTTGAATTATTTCGCACCAAGAAAGGGCATATAGCCACTAAAACACACTAAGTTACTGGGAATGACAGAGAATTAGAAGGATGTTACAAGGAACCGGAGACCCAAACTTAAACATGAATAAAGGTTAAAAATCGACTCCTGTCCAATAGAATATGATAAGCAAATTTTGTGTTCAGTCGGATATTAAAAGATGTTTAGTTAAAAGACCTTCGGTTGAAAATACTAACTACCGTACATTGTCAATGTAATTTACGACGTGAAAGATATATACCTACTAAAATTTGCCCAAGAGTCGAAAAACATTTCCTCTTTTTTATTATGTTAGTCCCTTTGATGAATAATTCCCACACTAGTTAAACGGAAAATAAGATTATTCTAAATTTACTTTTGTTTCAGCAAATAAAGAATGCATATTTTATAAGCATCTGGATTGAAAGAGATCATAGCAAAATCGCAAATTATGATTATTATTGATTAAAGAATGCCAGTCTCCTTTTTTATAGGGCATAACTGGAAGGAAGTCCAAAAACTCAAACGTTTTTAGTTTTTTGAAAAGGCGTCGCAGATAGATAGATCAGAATCAGATTTTATGAAATGAGTGAGTGGGGGAGTAAGGTCAGATTATTCACCGAGGTCAATGCTTGACGAAATAAAAATGATCAGACTGAGTTGCAAATTATTCCCTCATCCAACATATTCACCAGAACATTCCGTTTAATTTTACTGGTTTGTTCAGAATTAACTTATTAAAATTTAATTCCCTGTGAGAAAACATTTCTTAAATTTATTATTTTAATCATCTGTCGTGATGCACAATTGTGATTACTCTCGTGAGAAGGTATTCGTTCGAATAAAATGTTCGCTCGGTTTATTTGCCATTTAATAAATTAAAATTATTGAAATCTAATTCATAACTTCTAGCAATACGAGACAATATTATTTCCCTATAAAGAACTTTTTGAAATATTAAGGAAATATTCGATACTCGTTCACTTGAATTAGAGGCTTTATAAATATTTCGCCCCGAGTAACGCCACTAAGTCACAGACGGTAACTCTGATTGAAAGTGAATAAAGAAAAATTAAAAGAAACTAGAAAGGCAATCCTAAACAAAAAAAAAAGGATATAAATCTATTCCTGCTTGGAATTGATTTTTAAAAAGTTAATTCTGTACAAACCAATAAATTTAAACGGAATGATCCGGTGAATATGTTGAATGAGTTAATAATGATAATTTGCAATTTTACTAGGTTCTCTTTCAGCCCAGATTCTTAAAAATATCCATTGTTTTTTGCTGAAACAAAAGTAAATCTAGAATACTCTTCTTGTTTTCGCTTAAATAATGTGGAAGTTACCCATCAAATGGACTAATATAACAGATTAGAGGAAATGTTTTTCAACACATGGAAAATCGTATATTTTTAGTATGTTATCTATTTTCTACATCGTAAATTACAATGACGATCCACGGCAGTTGGTCTTTTCAACCGCAGCTGTGCATCTTTCTAGTGAAATATTTACAATTTTTAAAACAATATTCGATTATTCTCATTACTTTTATAAACTGCATCATGTTTTTTCTATCGATTGTATTTTTACTTTTCTTAACATAAAAACGCATCACATATTGAAAATAATATTTATTTTATAAATCTTCACTTTTAAACTAAAACACGATATTTTAGTTTTAGATGTTATTTCCAAATACATAAAAGAAAGAAAAATATTTCAATGAATGTATGTTTGAAAAAAGTTAATTTAAACTAAACGTTACTGAGATCAATGTGTTTGACGATCAACTAAATACGGCAGCAAGGTGTCAGATCGAAAAATTGGAAGTTTTAAAAGCTTGGCACCACATCTAAATAGAAATATTTCCTAGGTCCCTCGTGACCCGGCAGGTACCATCTCTTTCAGCTATGGATAAATCGTGAACCACCAAGTAAAAACAAAATACTGTAATAGGATAAAAATGCATTTTTATACTAAAAATACCAACAATTTATTTTCATAGTTATACTACCTCCAATACATTGTTATAGTAAAAGTATCAATAATACTGTTGTGGCCTGTTTAGGGCCAGGATGAAAGACACGAAAACAAGAATATAGGTTGAACCAGTGTATCAGAATAACAGAACATATATAAAAAAATAAGAGTTCTCGAAGTCAGCGGATAGAAGCTTACGTCCCAACTGTATTGTTACGCTGCGTCTCAACTGCTACACGACTGCCTCTTGATTGCCTCCCAGCTGCGACCCCGGATACCTACAGTATTCACTGCAAAATTACTAACAAAGTATTTTATCTGTAATTGAAGCAATAAGATTTTGTCCAAAATATTTAGATTTAGGCATTAAATAACCCATAGAAGTGTTGATATGAAATAACACTTTCATCACATTCATATTACAATTTCTTAAATCAAATTATGTATAAAAATATAACTTCAATAAAATTACGACATAAAACAAATCTTTCGCCGTATTAAATGGCCCAGCATTTGTTATTTTTTATCTCTTTTGTTAACTTCTGTTGTAACCAGGTATTGAACTCAGAACACTTTCACTCAAGTGACTGGATGTAGCCAACATTTTATCCACTAAGCCATTTGTCCTTGAGGACATCTGTTGTATCCTATATGTCACCACCCTTTTATTGGAAGGAGAATGATTTATGGAACTAAAACAACTTATCCTAGCGAATGAAATAAATGTGTCAGTTCAATTTTCTAATCACCTGAAAAAAGTCGAAGCTTACAACTACAGGAACGCCTTGAATATAGCAGGAAAGATGACAATTGTGTCATAATGACAATACCTCATCTCTGAAATATAGACAAATCCGGAAGAAGGTCTAAGTGTACCAGGACCGACTTGTCCTGAATATGGCAATAAAGATACGGACACCATTCCGAGCAATGTAAATAGTGTAAATAATTACATAAATTCATCTCAGAAATATAAACAGACCTGACGAAATCTAGAGCTACAACGACCGACACGTCATGAATATTACAATAAAAATGAGGACAACAGTTTGGACAATGTAAATAATGTAAACAATTAAAATACCTCCTCAGAGAAATATAGAGAGATCCTGAAGAAAAACTGAACTTACAACTGTCAAAACATCGTGAATATGCCAATAAATATGAGGACAACAGTCTGATGAATGTAAATAGTGTAACTAATTTTAATTCCTGATCTAAAAAATATGGACAGCTACTAGAGAAAGCTGAAGCGTACAACGACCGAAATGTCCTGAATATGACAACAAAGATGAGTACAACAGTCTGAAATGTGTAAATAGTGTAAATAATTGCAATATCTCATCTCAGAAACAGAAAAATATTTTCTCATGCTAAACTATACTACTGGCTTTCTTGTTATATACCTTAAAGTTTTCTACTGTAGTTAAAGCAATTTTGTAATGTTTGTTGATGTACTGATAGCTTTGTTTTAAAATATATGCCAACAGAGGCTAAAATCATATTTGTAAAATTGTGAACCCGTCTAATATACTGGTTTTTCGTTTCATCAAATAATGTAAGTATTTACATCAAATAATGTAAGTATTTACTGACTATTATAACATACAAGTTATATTTTCATGTTATGAAATATAACATTTTCATTCAAAGGAAGTTAAGGGGTTTAATAAGAATAGATTTTCTAGGCCCTTTACAATTTGGAAAGTAATTCAACAGTTGTGACTGACACGCAACTTCGTTTCTCAACAGTGACCTTTACCGGTAACAGATCGTTCTCGGATTGACACAGAATCAATTTCAGTTTACAAACGAATATTTAATCTTAGCTAAGCCGATTTCAACTTGACACGTCAATTTCCTCGCCATAAGCGGTATGTACCGATTGAAACCCTGGAGAAATGCCAAACATTTCTGAGCTTCTTATTTCTCCCCCCATGATAGAATTCTTAAATATAGGTGTATTTTGATGTGTGAAGAAATAAGTAGATTTTGACGAATAACTAGTTGCAAGCACTAACCCGCGTGAAAGCACAATCATAGGTACACACGGATGTCACGCAATGCACAAGGAATCTAAATGTGAAAATAGAAAAATTAGATCGAAATGAATAAAATGGTAGACAGATCGAGAGATCTAAATAAACGGGTAGATAGAAGGATCAAGAGGATTGTAACATTTAACAGGCAGATAAATTGTCACATAACCGTAGATGGAAAAGCACCTCGTCATGGTGCAAGGGTTAGTAATCTTGTCTCGTTAGATCATTTACGACTGAATAGTGAGTTCGATCCTTACTATACACTGAATACATTCATCTTAGAAAATCACCGTAACGACAGATGGGAAGATAGAAAAATAAAATAAAATAAAGATTGTATCATTTAACAGATTGACACATAACCCTAGATAGAGATATCGAAAGATGATAATAGACAGACAGACTCATAAATCAAGCGATATGAGTAGACAAGTTAGATCAAGAGATCCAAATCAGCCAAAAGATACCAATAGGCGATCAGAATATTGTGGTCGGTGGCTGGTTACTCGAATCTACTAAATTCATGAGAAATCATGATAAACAGGTTACTAATTTAAGTGAAGTGAGAGAAAAAACGCTGGTAGTATGTTAGATATTTGATGATGGAAGACTTACGAGTCAGTATTAGCCTACATTATGGTGATAGATACTGAAAGATTTAAAGAGAATGACTTCTTTTACAGTTTATCAATCCGTTGTGGGTTATATAAAGCCGAAAAATATTTTTGGATGGTAAAACTAATATTAGTGAATATTGCATTAATGTGTTTTTTAAATAATAATATTTTTTTAGATACAAGACATATTATTTAACCCATACATGGGGTAGTGTGATTCGGAAATTTCTTAACTGTATTTGCGCATGATTGAAAGTAACGACTCGACTAGGATTCAAGACCTAACCAATATCACTTATACCGTCAAAACTGCATAAATAAAGAGAGGAAGTGAGAGAGACGTTATGATGGAAAGAAAGAAAAACAAGGGGAACTGGAATCTTTGTTATAATAAACAAACAATATAATAAACCTTTTTTAGCAAACTGCGAAAATATGTCTCTCAGAATATTGTGCACATATAGAGTGAAATGGTTAAATTGTCGCCATTTTATATTCTTAATTTCTTGAAGGGGCTTTGACTTTTGACTTTGTTGACTGTGCAGAATGGTAGGTCAGTTTGGCACCGTCTGTGAAAAAAGAGCGCCATGACAAAATTCAGTTCGACAGAAATTTGGAAATGGCGCGCTGCACAGTTTGGAATCTGCGACGGAACCTCCAATACGAACATTTCAATCTATTAACAGCTCAGGGGAATTGAAAGGAGTTGAATGAGTCTAATGGTGATTACAAATGTACAGCAACTCAAGAAACTCACTGTAATTCTTCTGATTAGAAAAGAACTCCCAAATCTTTTAATGATATCCGCAGACTCAACACAGAGGCATAGATCCGGTTTCCTGAGAAGATAGTGCTACTCTGTATCAAGGGCGTGGCTGCTGAAAAGAAATGTTTGTCGTGTATTTCATAACCACGTGCTGAATTTATTTTTCGGTAGCACAACAGGTTCGATGTATTAAAAAACACTAATAAAAGCTGGCGGGTCCTTACTTTCCATTCTCGATAGAGCCTAAACCGTCCCTTTGTCCTTATGGGTGACAAATTATTTTTCACCCTCAAGTCTCTCGCAGTGAAGCGATTTCGCAAGCCAGCTGCTACTTCATAAAATGTGCTCAGATGAACTAAACTCCTTAGAAAGCTAGACTGATGGACACATTGTGTTAGATATCAATTCGCTGAAAGTGCCCAGAACAAATAGGTTTGTACGCCGATGACACCACAGTTTACTCTCGCCTCCAACAAAAATCTGGTGTAGGCGTCAAAGCTAAACTCGCAGCCGAGATTGAAAAAGACCTCCAATCCATATTGGACTGGGGTAAGAAATGGCTAGTAAATTTTAATGCTTCTAAAACGAAGCTACTGTCAATTAACCATCATCGACAATCTCACCTACCTCCCATTAGCATGGACCAGGCTTGCCTCCCAGAGAGTAAAACACTACGCCTCCTTGGTCTTACAATTTCAGCGGACCTCAAATGGAATGACTATATCGAATCCATTGCTAAATCCGCTGCTATGAAAGTCGGTTCTCTGTGTAGGGCCCGGAAGTTTTTTCCGTCTAAATCTATCCTGCACATTTACAAATCTACCATCCGCCCGTGCATTGAATACTGCTGCCATATTTGGTCGGGTGCCCCTGCTGTTCTCCTCGGGCTTCTCGATAAGGTTCAGAGGAGGGTCTGTAATGTGATAGATACCGACTTGGCAGACCGCCTGCAGTCTCTCTCCCACCGGCGAGACGTGGCTTCGCTGTGTCTCTTCTATAAATACTTTCACGGCTTCTGCTCCGATGAACTTAGATCACTGGTGCCTCCTAAATACGAATTTGCACGAGATACTAGATTAGCAACTAGATCCCACCCTTTTACAGTGAAACCGATAAAATGCAGCCGTAACTTCTACTCCAACAGTTTCTTTCCACGCACTTCCCGATTGTGGAATTCTCTTCCAAACGATTGCTTCCCCGACGGCTACAATCTCCAGGAGTTTAAATGTAAGGTCAATAGACACCTCCTAACAGACTAACCTGCTCCCATTCTATCAAGCACTCTTCCCATCTGCCCGACACTCATCCTCGCTATCCTTACTCATATATCACCTTTCTCCTGACATTCCCTATGTCTATCCACTCCTTCTCTTTACCTTCCCCTATGTAGCCCCATGCGCAATAGTGGCAGTGGAATGCCTTGCTTGGGGTGAGATGATTAAAAAAAAAAAAAAAAAAAAAAAACTTAAAGAAAGAGAATCATTTGTTGAAGTGTCAGTCACCTTATCCTTGTGTTTATTTAAACTATTTGATCAATAAAGGTTCAGATATTCTTGAATACCCTCAATAGATATAAATTATTCTCGTAAACAAAAACATATTTGTAAATAAAAAGGATTTCACTTGCAGGAGTTTTAAATTATAAAATTTTACTTGAAGAAACCTTTAAAAATCAGTTGTCGAGAATGGCCTGTTTTCCTGGTCATGTGTTTATTTTTACCTAAGAAATTTTGCGTACAATACATTTGTCGTGAGATGATATTTTTAAGTCTTCATTTCTGAACTGATTTAAAATATGACTGATTACAAATCTATTCTTAAGATAGGTGCGAGCAATTTTCGATGGTCTACATGATGAATAAATGTTTTACCATTTTGAATAACTAAGGTTTTAAAAAATACAAAAATTCTTAACTCTGTTCTTATTTTGCATTTCAATTTCATATATTATTTTCAAAATGAGAAAATGTTTGAAAAATACATACCCAGTCTCTTAAATTGATAGAAAAAAGTCTCGTCTGTTATATATCGAAGTTTCCAGTGAAAGACAGGAAATTAAAACTTACGAAAAAAATTCAACATGAAAGACAAATATTGATTTCATAATCTACACATTACTAGACATCATAGGTTTTTTACAAACACATGACAGTACGTAAATCTTTACAGGTGAAAACAAAAACACACCTAAATTTATATTGTTTCTATCATGTCTATATTGCAAATGTGATCAGGTACCAGGTTTTCTGTCTCGATCGAAGAAAGGTTTCTGCATGAATTCCTGGAATAAGAACTTATTATTTACATTGAAACTAATATTTTTATCTTTACTTATCACAAAGTTTCGGCAGTTTTTCCACTCCCATCTTCTTCCGCTGTGTCTCCATCTGTGTATCCTACAAGGATGCGCGTTGTGGTGCAATGGTATTTGGCTCGGATTGAGAAATCGGGGAGATGAGTTCGAATTTCAATTGAATTAGTTGGGAATGAATTCATTCCTTCTCCTCCAGCTATGGGTTGAATAGCGAAGCTTATTTTTTATAGTTTTATTGCGATTTTATGTTACGACTCGGAGCTGATTGTTGGGAATAGTTGTTTGAAAAAAATGGAAGATGCACATTCTCTTAGAAGTCCTGCTCTTAACTAATAGAAATATTTTTATTGTGTAATTTCAGGAAATTCATGAAATTAAGTAAGTGGTGGGATGTAACACATATAAAAATTTATTTTTTATCAAATTCTAAAACCCTGAAATGTTCATTAAAATCCGACAATTATTTGATTTGTACAAGAATTCACAATCAGTGCATTTTACATCTAAAAAAAGGCGCAAAACTTTAATTGTAAATATAACGTACTCAGTCGACGTAAAAAAAATTAAATTTCAAACTTGCTAAATAAGATTAAAAAATTAATAAGATAAACATTTTGACGATAAACTTTGTTTATATTAAGTTGTGGTCTTTTTTCATCAGGCGATACTGTTTTTATATATTAAGAATGAAAAATACAAGAGAGCGCAACAAAACCTAAAAAGAATCTTTTCTCATTTAGTAATCTGATAATCATTTTACCTTTATCAGCATGGATGATACTAAAAGTGACTCAATTAACCTTCTCATACCAACGTTTTATCTCACATGAACTGGAAAGATTATATTGAATCAATTTTTAGATCTGCTGCTAAGAAATTTGTTCCACGTTCTTAGGCAAGAAATCGGCAGCATATCCAACCCGATATTTTCACAAATGCGATGAGACATGAAGCTTTGACATTATGTTTGATCGTGAAGCCTTTAGTAGTCCGAATGTAGAAGGCTAGAAAATTCCAGTTATTGTGACCGGCCGTAAACCAACATGCTGAAAGTGTGGAGAGATTGGTCAACTTTCTCCTTCCACCGCAGTGAAGAAGGCCTCTGGAGTTCTGGCTCCTGTCGACCCAAATTCCTTTTTAGCCGAGTCTGTTATTACTGTTTCGTAGGTAATGGACATGCCAACGGCTGTGGTAAACACCCCGGTTGGGTTCATTTCCTGGCCACCATACTCTGAAGAGACAAGGCTTGTGCGGTTGAGGAGAATGAAAAGGAAGATTAGCAGGTCGTCGGTAGAACCAAAGAAAAGCTCTAGACAGCGGGACCTCTGTCTCCGGAAGCCTCCACGTGTAAAGGCAGAAACAGCTTCACTCTCTCTATCTGTTCCTAGATCGATACCCCGGACAACACCACCACACAGATTTGACAAAAACAACTGAAATAGGAGCAGAGTTTAGATAAATCTGAAAAGCTTGAGCAATTGAAGGAATTCATAAAATCAAAACTATCACAAGAAACACCAGGTAAAAAAGTTGGCACTCCTTCTTCGATGCATACTGTGGCGCAACACTCATGACCAAATCATTAATTCCAGATGAACCAAAATGACCACCCTCAAAAGAGTTCTAACAAAAAATGTTTTTAAAAACAAAATATGATTTCAGTATATTAAGTGCAAATTCCTTTTCAGTTTAATGACAACCTGTTATTATCAGAACGAGTGAATTTACGAAGGAAAACGTATATAAAAACCGAAATTTAACCATTAGACTTAACATTGTTACGACTTCAAAATGTGATTAAACTTTGAATATCAACTATACAAGAATTGATATCAACGTTTCTTTGCATTCTTGCAGATGCTTTTGATTCTTTGTGAACATGTTAGTGACCGGTGCCAGAAAATGATTTTTTCAAAAGTATAAAAACCAATAAATTCCAACTCAAAATCAAATTATATTTAAAGAGAGAGAGTGTGTGTGTGTGTGTGTTTGTGTGTGTGTGTGTGTGTGAGAGAGAGAGAGAGAGAGAGAGAGAGAGAGGTAGTATTGGGGGTGCTCGGAAGGAGGAAACAGGGATAAGAGATCAAATCTCTATTGAGTTAATTACATTTACTTACATTGTAAAAGGTATGATTCCATCATTTCTCCCTCAAGCTATGTATAAATAGATGAAGGATATATCATATACATGCTCATTACAATACATATTATATATGTCTGTTTTTCTCCAAAAAATATTTTTCGAAAAATAACAGAATATGTTCTGTGCCTGACGATTGTATTGTACATGAATATCGTCACTGAATTACTGTTAAAAAAATTAATATTAATAAAATTATCGCACTGCAAGTTAACATCAAGCACTATTTTATTAGCACAAACAATATATATATATATATATATATATATACATATCCAACTAAATAAGAACGAAGGAAATAATTGCAACGTTAAAAAATTAATTTAAAACAGTGCTCAATATAAAAAATAGAGCAATGAATATTATTAATTATTACGTTAGAACATGGACAAACTATAAACTATTACAAAATTGTATATTTTGTTTCGACATTGAAAGAGCAATGTCTCATCAGATATTTAACAATGATGATAATAAACGTTTTATTTTTTTTTTAAAACAACGCTTCTCTTTATTTTTGGAATTTATTTTTTTCGTAAGAGGTAAAAAGATATTAAAAAATGGGGAAAGAAATAGGGGAAAAGAATCAGAAAATAAGATGAGAAATCAAAAAAGAAAAAGAAACAACAAAAGAAAAGGTACAAAAGAAACTGAAAGTGAAGAGGAGAATAAGTGAGAACAGTATCGAGGAAAGAGCCAACGGCTCTAGAGAAAATACTGGAAGAGGGAAATTTTAACTCTTAGTCGGAAGTAAATTGCGGACAGATATTGATATCGGTTACAGTGTCTGGGCTAAAATCTTTGGCCATTTAAAATAAAAAAAAGAATGTTACTTCTATAAAGAAAAGGAAAAGAAAGAGGAAAAGTAAAGATACAAAAGAATTAGAAAGTGAAGAGGAAAATAAGAGAAAAAGTGGAAAAATGTAGAAACGGAAGAAAGGAGAGAGACAATGGAAACGGCTGAGAGAGAAAAACTTCAAATTTTGGCTGGAAAGGAATTTCAGACAGATATAGACATTGGTTACACTCTTTTAAGTTAAATCTTTTGGCATTTTTAAAAAAAATTATAAATTCCATACACAAAGAGAAAAATTATTTATAAAACCTAAAATAACAGATAAGTAAAAAAAAAAAAACAGTACGAGGATAGACATTCATTAGACCTAATATAATAAATTAGAAAGATAAAATAAAACAAATTTAAATTTAAAATTAAATATAAAAATGAAAATGAAATGAAATTAAAATTAAATTAAATTAAATTAAAATAAAGTAATATAATTAAATATAATAAAAGAAATTAAAAGAAACATAGCATAATTAAAAAATATATTATAAAAACAAAGCAAAAACATACGTACATATAGTCATCCATAGACCGTTCTGTTTTGCTCTATAACAGCTCATCAGTACGAAAGGACATCCGATTGCTTCTAGCCAGGATTAAAACCCGACCTATTGACTTCAGTCGGCGATTCTACCTCTGTGCTATAGCCGCTTGGTAGACGAACGCAGATTTCAGCGTTTTATATACAATGTAAACACACGCCAGTAGCCGGAATGTTTGTAACGAGGTATTGGCATCGTTTTCATACCACTCTTTTTGGATCAGCCATCCTATGAAAGTTTGTTATATTCATAATCTTTCGGCCGTTGTCTTTTTCCGTCTATTTCTGACGTCTGAATTAATAAACAAGTTTACCATAGATGTGGACCAAGCACTTTATTCAATCATGCAGCAAATATTCAAAATGTTATATTCTTAGTCAATTTCGCATGCGTCATGTTTTTTTTAATTTTTCCTCGGCTGTATTGTGTAAGTAGGCCGGTTGAGCACCGACTGTGACGCAATCCACTCCGCCAGAAATTTGGAAACATTCAGTGTTGATTGGCATTCGTGTCAAAAGCTCTAATACAAAAAATTCAGAGTCTTTCGGCTCAAACTTAGAGTACAAACGATGCTGTGTCCTCAAAGATATACCAAATCAAACATCCTGTCAACATCATGGTGTTTGGAGTGACTACTAGTGATTGTGACACTATGACTCATTCTTTTCTTCTCCATGACCTCAAACTCTACACGGAGGCCTACATCAAGTACCTTGACGAAGTAAGGATGCTCCGGGTCGAGATAGTAGCTGTTGAAAAACCTATGCCTGACAGCAGGTCTATGCACCATTCCACACAGGCAGAAGAACTCAGTTATGGCTATCATACAATTTCTTCGACCTTCTCAAACCTTATTCAAAATGTTCAAAGATGAACTGAAAACAAGCATTATGGAAGTATTCACCAAATTAAAAAGGAGACCGGCAATCAGAGTTGCAGGAGATTCTAAAATAGTTGAAGACAATGCCGATTTTATTGAATAAATTTACTCAATTATTTTGTAATTTTCATAAATATATCTGTTCAAAATTTACGTTAGTGTTTTTTTTTAAATTATCCATTGCATCCATTATATCTGTTAAAATGAGATGTCGGTGTTATTTTCATTTTGGTTTCACTGAGACAATTCATTTATTACACCCTGTATATCCATAATTTTCATGATATGAGATAGACGCCATGTCAGATAAAAATAATGATAATTATGGTTCCCCGAGGTTTCCATAAAAGATTCTCTTTAAAACACCAAGTATGAAAGACACATGATGAAGTCCCGGCAGAGGAACAACAGAAGAATGATAATAACAGTCAAGATGAGGATATTAGTCCTAATATATATAGGAAGATAAAATGTATAACATAGAATAAGAAGATAAAATATTTCAACTTGCTTGCATATAAGAATATAAAACCACATAATATTCCACTTGTCAGCTTAATTCATTTATAACAGTATAGAAAAATGAAAATACTATTTTTATCGGACCTTGAAAAATGAGTTTTCTATTTTTTATTTGATAGTTGGATGTTGGTGCAAACTTTTGGCAGAAATTGTTGCGTTAATATCTACTCGGACAATAGATATTATTGGAAAATATCGTGGCAATTAAAATATTCCATTAGGAAATATTTTTCAATTCTATTCGATATTTACGCTCGGTTGGGATTGATTGATAAATTAATGCAAAACGTGTAGGTGTTATTATACGACACGCGAATAATTGATTATTTATTTCTCTAAATGTATATCAACATTCCATTATATAGCTTCATAATATGATCATAATAGTGGCAGGAAAACATCTGATTTAAATATTTGTGTTCATCTATTAGTTTTCGCATATTCTTAATTAACTCTAACTTCAAAATTTGATAAATTCCATCAAAATATTGAGTAAATAGATGTGTATAACCGGTAAATGGAAATTAGACTAATCATTTTTTCGTAATTTAGTTTTGCTTTTACATAATATTTGTCATATCATCTGAAAATATTGACACCTTTTAAACATACATATACAGACACAGATATATATATATATATATATATATATATATATATATATATATATATATATACCTGTGTGTAAATATGTGTGAATATATATATATCAGATGATATGACAAATATTATATATATATATATATATATATATTTGAAAAATTGAAAGAACCCGTAAAACCGACTCTTCACGCATTTACTTTTACGAAGAATACTCCATACTGAGTAGAGATAATATTGTAATTTTGTTATTGCAATGGTTTGTAAAAGCATAAAATTGCTACATAAAAATCTTCATGTTTGAAAACAAAACTGTTCCTTTTCAGGTGATATGTTAAATTAAAAAAAAATCTATCACCTGAAGAGGAACAGTTTGTGAAGAATCCAAATGAGTGGTAAGATGACTTTCTAAGAGAGCTCTACATATATATGTATATAAATACATATAGAGCAAATATAAAAAAATTAAGGTAGACACGTTATTTCATGGTAAATCGGATGTATTCGTTTTTTTTTTAGGTCTTTGTGAATCTCATTCCTGTAAAATCCTTTGTATAATAAAGACGAAAGCTGATGATGGTTCGCCTGAAATAGGCCTACACCGATTGACCATGAAATAACGTGTTTGCCTTAAATTTTCTTATATGTATATAATGTGTGTTTGGGCAACAACCTTTCTTTCAACCATGTTTCATTAAATATGACTGAAAAAGAATATGAGCCATTTATTTTTTTTCTAGTATTTTTAAATTGTTCCGTTCAGCGAAGGTAAGAGTGTCCATAAAATGTCTATTGTGCGAAGCGATCTCAGGCACATTGGTCTTTTGTGAATTTATTTTTACGATTATATATATATATATATATATATATATATATATATATATATATATATGTTAGTCAAATATATATATATATGTGTGTGTGTGTGTGTGTGTGTGTGTGTGTGTGTGTGTGTGTGTCGTTAAATTTATTTGTTTGAACATTATTTTTAATGGATACTCGTGTTTCAGTGGACAGTCTCTTTTTTTTTCTGTATTTAAACGGTACATTTTAATTGTCTACCGGCATAGCTGTTCTAAAATCTTGTTTGGAAAATATCTATCTCCTGGCAGGATTCGAACATAATACTCCCATACACCTGGGTGATGCCACAATTAGATATGCTATGTTTTACTACTCAACTACAGAAGATATTATGGTAAACGAAGTTAAATTAAATTTTTAAATTTTTTGTTTGGTCGTTGGTTTGAACTGATTTGAAAGTAGAAACTTACCGACAAGCTCTTACTGTGCAAATATTTTAACTTTAAATATCGCGTTGTACAAACGAAGAGAACCATCTAATATATCGTTGTTTTACCCTAGTCCCAAAAGTATTAAAATTTTCCCATTACGATTTCCCTAGAGATTCAGTTAAGGCAAGTTTTATCTTTAAATACTTACCTGCATTGATATTGTAATATGTTATGTAATAGGATTTTAGAGAAATACTTCTATTATAAGATATATAACATATATGTATACAGAAAGACAGTATACATAGGAACCACTACGAGTGCTTGAAAGTGAAAAGGTTACAGTTTTCTGGGACGTCAACAGACATACAGACAGCAATAAAAGAGCCAATAAGGTAGATATAATTTCATAGAGAAATAGCAAATGTTTGCTCTTTGAATTAAGTTCATTAAACTTATCTAACTGAAAATGAATAAAATAATCGTTATTTGCTAATCTTTAAATCAATAAATCTTAGATTATTTGAGTTCATATGTGCAAAGATAATTCTGAAGAATTCCGCAGTAAAAAGCCATTACCGATGAATCAGTTTCTCAAAATCCATAAAATTTTCAATGAGAGTTTCTTTAATTTTGATTTAAATCTTGCTCATTCATTTTGTTCTTCCTTTTCCCGTTCGTAGGACAGGATTCTTCTCATATTTTAGTCGGCGAATGCTCCTTTTTGTTAATTATATTTACGAATAACTATTTGACAGGTATATTAATTTTAAAATGAGGACAAAACTGGAAGCAGCGGAAATGTGGTTCTACAGAAGGATGCTGCGGATATCGTGGACTGAGCATGCAAGCAACGATGAGGTGTTGGAAAGAATGGCAACAAAAAGGTAATTAATACTGAGCATCAGGAAGAGTCAACTGAAGATCCTGGGACATTCAATGAGGAAGGAGAGCTTGGAAAACCTGATACTGACTGGCCAGATAGAAGGAAAAAGAGACAGAGGAAGGCAGCGGATAACATATTTGCAGGGCCTGATCAGGTGGATTACGGAACGGGGGTTGCCAGGAGTAACAGGAGCAAACACACTAAGAGCCACAAGGGATAGGGAGACGTGGAGAAGCATGATCGCCTACGTCCTGAAGGGACAGGGCACATGGAAGAAGAAGATATTAATTTTCGCTCATGCATCAGGATACGAAGGGTTTTTGTTTGACTGAAAAGCGGGATAGACATAAGGGGCATGCGTAAATGAAAGAGGGGTGAATGAAGCGGTATAACTATTGTTAAATATTTGGGAAGTCGAAACTATTTTTATCAATTTCAAATATTTCATATACCACTATTGTTAGTTCACGAATGTAGATACTACGAAAGCAATTTTGAAAGTGAAAGTGAATCTTTAAACTTGATGAAAATTATTTACATGTTAATCGTGAAGTATTTACTTCTTACTAATATGAGCAAGAATGAGAAAAGAAAAAATTCAATGAATAATGAATTTTTACAAGAATTATTTTCGTTTTTTAAAATTTTTTAACTAATAATAAATAGAGTTTCAAAAATATTTTAAAATTTCTTCAGCCATTGGGTCTGCTTGGGTAAAAAAGTAAAGCATGAGGACTACATTTACTAATCGAAAATTAAAAAACTTAACACAAATGATTTAGCCATTGAATTTAAAACATTTTAATTGTGTGCATTTTGATTACCCGTATCTTATTTGTACGGGTGGCCGTATGTGATATCTATAATTAAAGGTTCACGTGATTTAAGGATTGTCCTCCCTTACATGAAAAAAAAAAAGATAGCAAAATTGTCTTGCATACTTGGCATTTTTGGCCGGCTACTGTAAACATGTCAGTTATCACCTCTTGATAAACGAGTTGCAGATGTGATGATAAGTATATCGTAATTGAGAAACGCTTTTTGGGAAATATTTCAGGCACTAAGCAAATAATTCTTTTGTCAAGTCAACTTAAAGTATGTTTAAATACGGTAATTTGAAAAAAATAATGTGTCATCTAGGTGTATTTTATTTTTGTAAGTTTTTTTTTTAACTTTTAAAATGGTTTCTGTTGACAACCGATAAAAAATGGCGAAAAATTTGAAATTTTAACAATTTTTTTTACTCTACAAAATTTTGATTCTGATCAATATAGTTTCGGTTTGAAATACACCAGGGTATTTTGCTTAGTGTAATTAGTAAATTTAATCAATTGGCTTTCAATTAAAGCTAAAATTAAAGCTTCAAGAAAAATGTTATTCTTGAAATGTAAATTTAAATTGAGGTATCGAAAATGAGTGGAGGTACCTACTCTTACACATTTCTACACGGTATTGCCCTGACGTCGTATTGTGATAAAAGCCTTCTGTAAGTTTAAACCTCTGTAAGCACCTTACGAACACTGCTCTTTTTCACAATTTACCCTCGTATTTTAAATAAATGATTTATCTCTGTCCTACCGAACCTCACCAGATATTCAAGCAAAATATATAGCTATTAATTTCTACGATGGTAGACTTAGTAAAAATTTAATAAATACTTAGCCAACCTCACTGTTTGCAAAAGCCGAATAAAGAGTGCTGGTGCATATCTAAATATAGGTTCCCCAAAAGGCACTCCTCACGTTTTAAAATTGGAGGTCTCTTTCTCCAAGTCCCTATTCCAATCAAGGCTCTAGAACACCAGTCTCTCCTGCTATTTAGCAATAGCTGGGGAGTGGAGAAGATCTATACTTTTTCTGAGAAAATTAGCACGAACTGAAATCGAATTAGAACTCGGCTCAGTGCCTTCTCAATCAGTACCGCTATCCATTACCCTAACATGCACCCCCCCACACACAAACTCGTGTGTGAATATGATAAGAGTTCAATGTCACAAAATAATGAGTACGAAATTATATATTTAACTAAAAGAAATGTACTTAGCAACTTACTGGAAAATATCTTAAGGTCACATGTACTAAAGACGTGCGTACATAATTATATAATGTATATGGCTGTACTTTGAAGAGCAATGACACTTTACAGTTTAAGCTATTTTATTTATTTTTCGTATTGTTGGGTTTATTTTTCGTAAAAATACGATAGACATGAAATCCGCAATCCTAAAATTCATAACAGTCAATTATCACTAAAACTTTATTCGATTTAAAGAAAAGATTAATCCCCCAATTTAAGGAACCAATTTAAGGAACCTTAAGGAGACGGTGTCTGACAAAGAGATTAAAAGTGTTTTGTGGAACTACATGTGATTTTCGACAAAATTAAAATGACGTTGCAAAACAAATATGTCGTGGTGCAGCGGATCTCGACTCAGAAGAAGAAATCAGAGAGCCGAGTTCGAATTCTAGTTGATTTTGTTGCATTCACTTACGAACCGATACACTTCGGAAACGTATTAATCCATCTCTTCTTCCACCAGCTGTGGGTTAAATAACAGGACAGACTAAGGTATATAGCTTTGGTTGTCAACTAGTTTACCTCAGAAATAAATGGTAACCTACTGCGGAAATACTTTCTGTTCAATCAATCACGGATCAAAAGAGACATGATCGCCCCAGCATGTATCCCATATAGTACTTAACTGACTGACTAGTATTTTGAAAATGATGAATGACTTTAAAATGAGATCGAAATTAAGCAAAATTTAATCAGGTGTTACATAAAATAAGGTAAGTATTAGATTAACATTGCTGCAAGAAAAGAATTTTCAAGCAGTCTCATGTGGGGCATTCTGGGATATCAAAAATGAAGTTCCCTGTGAAAATGTACGTATTTTAGCATAAAATGAACCATGATATTCAAAATTTGGTTAAATCCAGCGGTAAAGGTACCACCTGTAAACTATCGACACTAGTCTATTACTGATAAACCTTGGTCTAGGTTGCATGTTAATTAGGCAGTACATTTGAATGATGAGTTTTATTTGATTATGGTCGACAGGTTTTAAAAATGGCATGAAATATTTAAGTGTAGAAGAACTACTTTAATTGTAACTGTAAGCTTTTTTTATAAACTGTTTTACCGATTTCTGTATATACTGTAACGGCTGGAAATGGCAGGCAGTTTATTTCTAGCGATATGCAATATTTTTGCAAAATCTATGCATTTGAATATATAGCAACATCACCACACCACCCGAGATCAAATTTGAGGCTAAACATTTTCTTCATTTATTCAAAAGGTTGTTAAAGAAATCAAACACAGTGAAGATGGAAGATGCAATGCGCTAACATTTAAGAATTAGGCGCTGACCCTCTAAACCTAACACGGCATCTAGGCGCCAACATCGGAATGATAGCCAGAAATATTAAATCAGCGTATGACAAATTATTACCTGAAAAAAAAGTGGGTCTATTATAAAAATTAAGTATGAAACGTTTAGAAGCTAAAGATAATGTTGTCTTCCGGATATCCAAGGCAGGAAAAGAATGTTGAGATGCTCCGTCATCCACTTGCTGAAACCAATCAAGTATGTCTCACGTTAATTTCCCCTGTTACTGGCATATTTGGTCTATCATATCCTCAGTATCCTTCTGTAAAACCAGATTTCGCCTGTTTTGAATGCGCTTATTTTAAAAAAGAATTATGTTGAACAGAGACACTTTGATTCACTTCGTGTGAAGCATCTGCTTATTTGGTCGAGAGTCGCAAAATGGCTGGCAAGCTTTTTTCCGTACTAAATAGAGGATTCGCTGAATTGGGATTATTAATCTATGTAAGGATGTGCGTTGTGGTACAGTGGATATCGGCTCGGAACGAGAAACCAGGGAGCCGAGTTCGAATTCCAGTTGAATCCATTGTATTCACTTACGCGTAAATATCCTTGAGAAAGGTATTAATCCGTCTTTTCCTTCCAGTTATGGGTTAAATAGCAGGACAGATTGGGTTCTATAGCCTTGGTCGGCAACCAGTCTACCGCAGAAAGCAATGGCAGCCTTCTGCCCAGTCAGTCATGTCTCTTTCGAGACATGATCGCCTAAGCGTGTTTCACGTATGGCACTTAACTGACTGAATCTATGTAACTAAACCTGTTTTACTTACTTTTCGTCCAAGTATTTCCTTGGAATATTATTAACCAAGATTATAAGCATTTACGAGCATGATAACATTACTCAAGCGTGTCATTTATTTCCATTGTTAGTTTCAGTAACACGGGGTCGTATTCTTGTCAAGCTGTGTGCGTTGTGGTGTAACAGATATCGGATCCGAATGAGTAATCGAAGAGACAATTCGATGCATTCATTTACGCAAAAATAAACTTGTGAAAAGTATTAACCCATCTATTCTCCCTCCAGCTACAGTCTGAATAGCTGAGCAGATCGCCTTGGTTGGCATCCGGTCTACCATAGAAAGTAACGACAGCCTATTCATGTACGAAAGGGACATGATTGCCCGAGCGTGTATCACGTGTGTCAGTTAACTCACTGACTGTATTATCCGCCAAGAAAGACACTACTCAGTATAATATTATGAAACTATGATCAGTATATGGTGTGAAGTATAAATTAAATTCAAACTTGAGCAAACGTAATACATAAATTTACTTATTTATTTTACCTTGTGTCTCAGGTGATCACCCAATAACGGATGACACTCAATAGAAACTTAGATAAATAACAATAATAATAATAATAATAATAATAATAATAATAATGATGATGATGATGATGATGATGATGATGATTATATATATTTGAATATCTTCAAAGACTATCAAAAGTGTAAATCTGAAAAATGTGACAGATGAAGACATTAATAATTTCAGTTGTACTTGGAGCACTCAGATTGATTAAAAAGATTCTGATAAAAGCAATGAAGGAATTCCTTGTAGGGCATGTCTTAGAGATGTATAAAACATGTTCTCAAAAGTACAGCTCACACCGTACAAAAAAATATGCATTTAAAATGAGTGATATATTACGTTGCTTCATTTTTATTTTTACAAAACTGTTTAGTGAAAATGTCATGATCCCATTTCTGACGTTATGACTCTGTTTGTAACCTGCAAAGAAATGAGTATACAACATAAATGAAAGGAATTAATAATAATCATAGTAATAATAAGTGTAAAGCAAAGCCGGTGCGTACTTTCTGAGAACTCTCCGACCAAGGGAAGGAGGCAGGCTTGACTGGTGGCCCCGGACAATATTTTGTGACCCTCACTATTTAAACAACATGACCTTTTTTACACACATTAAAAATAAACTAATCACAACAATCAATTAAATAATGAAAACTTTTCATGATTTTTAACGTAATTCTTTTTTCTTTCGTCCAAATCCGTGAATTTGTTTTGTTCTTGGATAGACTCGAAAAAAACATGATATAAAGTTACTTATTTTTATCCACAATGATGTATGTGTTAAATTATTCAACTTTTGAACAAGTAAAATCTCAAGTTCATGTTAAAAAAACTACTGCAAAACATTGTTGATTTTTTTAAGTTGCATGACGTTTCTAATTTGTATTTAGATTCAATTTATTTATTTTGAAATTTTCTAATTGAATTGTCACTTATATTGCATATAATCTAGGGTAGCTCGACGTGGTCTAATGATTAGCAAGTTTGTCTCATTAGAAAAATTACAACTGAGTAGTGTGTTGACCATCACTGGGTGCCCCATACATTTGGCTTTGTGTCACTTCTAAGCTACGCTTAGAAAATCAATATTGCATTTGATCCATTATTGTACATAATTAGGTTATAATTAAATTTGCATCATATGTGAATACTAACGTATGAAATGTAAGATTTAGTAGAGTGGGGCTCCATAGCATTGGTTCGTGGGAGCTGCCTCGAGGCTTGAGAACCTCACCCTGACCGATAACTTTTATATTCCGCCTAACAAGAAAAATTTCCAAGTTGAGCATTATTGAATTATTTCAAATCGAACTATCTATTATAACATATCTCTAATTTGCATTTAGATACATTGTATTTATTGTTAATTTTTCTTGCTGAATTGCTCCCCTATATTGCATATGATCTATTATTGTATATAATTAGATAACTATTAAATGTGTGTTTTATGCGAATACTACCTTATGAAAATTAAGATGTAGTAGAGTGGGGACCCATATCATAGATTCGTGGGGATCTGTATCATAGATTCGGCAGGGGTCTACGAAACGCTTGCACCGGCCCTGATAGTGAGGAATACTTTTAACCTATACCTTAAGTGTTATGAGTTATTTTTTTTACTGAATTAAGAAATGTTGCAGTAAATATGCCGTCCGGTAGCACACATTCTTTTGCCAGTTACATGATCATGGCCAGTTGGCTATTTTCCTTGGGGCATTGTAATTGATTGTTCACGAGTGGGGGGAGAGTAGAGTTACATCTTAACCGTATATCAAGAAGATTGATATTTTTAATGTTGAAGGGTAGAGAAGCGAAGAAGACTTAAGCGAAGAAGAATAACTAAATATTTGGGAATACCATTACTCGGAGACAGTGAGCGAAATTGTTCAACAGCTGTGAATGTATTTCTAACTGCGTACGTGCTGGAAGCTTATGCGCGGCGTTTATCAAAATCTCACATATTTTGCTATGAGGTATGTACCCCGTAGACCCTTATCAGATGGAATGTTATGATGAGTATATTGGACGTGGCATATTTGTCGCTTTGTTGCTTTACACTTATGCCAATCAACAAAAGTAACAATTCACTATTATTAAAGCCTCAAGTTCTCTTTAGAAATGAAGATAAAATATTAGATAAGATTTGTATTACACTATCTACATTGTTCTTCATCTTTATTGCCATGTTTACGACGTTTCGGCCGTTGTACGCTCCGGTCTTCGTCAGTTGCTAGGAATTTCGACCCGAACCCTTTATTTCGATCACTGGTGTTTATAATTCTAAATTGAAATTCTTAGCACCTGAAGAAGGTCGAAATGTCTTAAACATTGCACTAAAGATGAGGACAATAGTCTGAACAGTGAAAATAATTTAAATACTACCGCATCTCCGAAGTACAGTGAAATACTGAAGATTTATATTGATAACAAATACAAATAAGCAGGAGAAAATGATATTTTAATGCATCTAAGGGCAATTATGGGATTAATCTTACTTAGTCTGTCAAGACGTCTACTTAGTAACGATGTGAGGGACTAGAAAACAACTCTCTTTCTTTTTGCTTTCCTGTTCTAGAATGCGTTTGGTAGAAGACTTGATCAGTATCCTTTCTAGAGGCATTTAGTCACTCTTTCACTAGGTATAACTACCAAAAACACTCTACACCTACAAATGTTTTCGCTCTTGTTTCGGTTATACGCGTTGAAGCTAGTGTGTCTTTGTTCTTTTGTGAATCATGTGATTCGTTATATAAAATATCTTCACGTTTTGAAATTTATTCATGAAAATGTTAAATTCATTTTCACTGATTGTTCTCAGCCTTAACTCTGTTTCACACAAACGCAAACTCTATATCAATGATGAACTTAAAATGAATGAAATTTTAATCGTCGTTGCCGATAATATCAGTATTAAAATAAAAATAAGAGGGAGGTGAAAATATATTTGACAATAATCACTATTCATTCAGTTTAAGAAGTTAGCCTTAATTATGTTTTCGTCTCAGCTGTTAAATTAAACGCACTCATTCATCGCTTGATTTGTACTGATAAATTCATTAAATGTCAACTTAAAATGCAGGGTAAATTGTCGCCATATTATATTTTCATTTCACACTTGCGTGTTGTTTTTTTTATTTTGTCGGATGCACAGTAGGGTCAGTTGGGTACCATCTGTGATAAAAAGAGCACCATGACGCAATAGATTTGTAAACAGCATGCAGTACTACTTAGCATTCGGTTTGGAAGCTCCAATACGAACATTTCAGAGTATCTGTGAGTCAATCTAACGACAATGCAAACGATTCAGAAAAAGGTGGATGAGACCAATGGTGATTATGAAAAAAATCTCTGTGATTGTTCTAATGAGAAAGATTTCCCGAATTCGTTAGTGAAGGCCTTAACGCAGAAACCTACATCAAGTGCTTTGAAGAGGTAGTGCATCCCTAGGTCAGAACGGTGGCTGCTGGAAGACCCTAGTTCTAGCAACAGGAATCTACACCATGTCACAAACAGACGAGAATTTGTTCATGCCTATCAGTCATTTTTTATGACCACATCACTATTACAGTTGGCTCTCTACCTGCCGAGACTCTAACTCTCAAACTGTTTGGGCGTATTTGTACGAGAGACCAACAACACTTAGTAAAGATGAACTGAAAGCAAAGATTATTTCAGCATTCGCCAACTTTAACAACGAGACCGTACTGAAAAATTACAGGAGATTCCGAAGTCTTCTGGCGACGTTATTGAATAAGACTACATTTTAGTCTTTCAAGATATTTTTTAGTACTTGTGTTAAAAAAGATGTCAGTATTATTTTAATTTCTGCGTCATTTATACGTTAATGTATCCATCGAACATGTAATTAATTTAAATTTAAACAAATTCTGACATCATTAAAACGAAGTAATCAAGATTGAAAAAAAAAGAAAAAATTCATGCGTTGCATTACAATAGAAAGTATTCCTCAAAGAACAAGAGAAATAGACCATGAACTCTTCCAATTCGAATTGGATCACAGCTCGATGATTTTAATTTGCTAGCTTGGTAATTAGTTGTGTAACTGCCCTACATAAAGAAACAACTGAAAGTTATTTGATTCATATACATACAATCGTCTTTAGATATATGCAAATATCTACATTCCAGCAAAATATCTTTATCCATGCAAATATCTATATACACGTAAACATCTACACCGTTGTAAAAATTAATTGAAACAAAACAAATACTGTCTTCCTATGATCTTTCAAACTTTCCTTGATCCTGTACGTATACGTCGTCACTTACTGTTGTTTTTCTCTCCCGACAACATTTAGACTTATGCATCCAGTTTGTTTCTTCGCCTTGATGACACGATTGACAGTTAAAAGGCTGAGACCAACAATATCCGCGATCTTGCTGTAAGACTTGCCACTGTGTTCGTGCAGTGTTCCAATTTTCGTACTCCTTTTTGGAGTATCGTTAATCAGTGGCTGTAGAACAATTGATCGAAAGTCGAGACAGTAATGTCTGGGCGGGATAAAAATCTGATGCAATCAAGGATGATGCCATATTTTAATTCCTAAACACATTACAATATTACAATTTTACAAGCCGATACAAAGATAAGTCTTTCGTGATCGAAAGAAATATACGCCTTCATAAAAATTTATAAACTCTGAGCTGTGTTATTTCTTTTGGCGTTTGTACTATCATAAACTAATTTTCAACTTTTACGTATATGAAGGTTATTTTTAAAATTCAGAAGCTGATGATATAATTGTAAATTTTCCAAGGGCTCAACGTTCAGTCTTAATCTCTTTTAGCTTTTTAATGATCTGCCTAGACACTTTATCAGATCATTGGTAAATACATCTACAAATGGTAGCAATGCTTATTAGTGCTTGTCCTGACATTAAGATGATCACAGATTTGTAGTTAATCTCTTTTCTGGTGTTACATAGGACGACAGCTACGAATGTTTGTTCACTTTGTCGTGCTTGGCAATTTTTTCGAACATTTATAAATTCGTCTCTGCATTGAATATCGCTCTCATGCCTGGACTGATGCTTCTGTTATGCGTTTAGAAATTCTTGATAAGATACGAAGAATATGCCATGTTAATGGTCTGTGCGTGGAATCTCGGTTTCAGTCACTTTTTACCGCTGTAACGTAAGTTTCCGGTGCCCTTTTTTTAAATAAATACTTTAATGCCAATTCTTTTGGTGCGCTTTTCTCTATGATAGCTAGACACTATGAATTTAAGCACAGTGCTAGGAATGTGCGATGTGGTGTAATTGATATTGGCTCGGAATAAAAAATCGGGAAGTCGATTTTAGAATTGTAGTTGAATTTATTTAATTTACTTACGTACAATTATCTTTGGCAAAAGTTATTAATCCATTTCTTTCCCTTCAGGATTGAATAGCAAGACACATTGGGTTCTATAGCCTTGCTGACAACCAGTCTACTGCGGAGAGGAATTGTAATCTATTGAGAAAATCTCCTGCGTAGTAAGTCATGTCTGGAATGAGACATGGTTTACCAAGTGTGTATCGTGTACGGAAATTATATGACTGTCTACATTGCCTGCAAAGTGTGTTTGTTTTAGAGTTGAAATGTCTAGCTATAAATGTAATCGTAAGTTCTATTATAACAGTTTCTTTACTCGCTTTAATCTTCTAGATTCTTTCATTCCAGTCGACTTTGAATTTCAAACAAATAAACGCAATATTAAAGGTTATTTTTGTCTTCTTAATTCATGTTCTTTTAAGTTTTTTTTCTCATATTCTTTCACATACAGAAACGACTTGCATCTTAGTTATTACCCTCTATTGCATAATTAAAAATTACGTCTTTTATTGAAAATGTTGTTACCTATCAAGAACAATTTAAGAAAACAATCCAAGGGAAATCAAAATAAAATGTAATCCTGACTCGTAATTATAAATATCTCTTCAGTTAAAACCATGTAATGATCCTTCAGTGAAAAATATCTATTAATCCTTCAGTTAAGATCATCTACTTGTAAGTTCCAACAATGTATTGATATTGTCTAACAACATTTTATTAAATACCTTTTGCTAAAGAAAAAAATTGTGCAAAATTTCAAGTTTATTTACCTTATCAGAGTCCATCTTTAACATTTGTGCGTGCTTTGAATATTGCTACCATATCTGGTTTGGTGCTTCTGCTATTCATCCCGAGGTTTTTAACAAAATCCAAAAAAGATCTGCAATGTAATTGATTCTGGTCTGGCAACATAATTTTAGTCAACTTTCTCACCATTGTGGCTTCTCTCTGTCATTTGTACACATATTTTCATGGCAACTTCTCTAAAACGTTTTTTTTACCTGATGCGCTACTACACAGATTTAAGCGTGATTTTAGATTGGAATCTAGATCTTACATGTTAACTTTCGAAAGAGTTAAAGGCAACCACTTCTTCTACTCCAATAGTTTTTTCGTACTTACAGCCTGTGGAAATTCCTTTCGATTACTTGCTTGTCTAGTAACTTAAATTTCCAAAAATAACGTCAATCGCCCTGTTCTTGAACCCTCTGAGTACTGGTGGCATTCCCATCCCGCTTTGTTTACAGTGTAATGATTTAACTATAAATAGAAGTACCCATTAAAATTTAATTTTTTTCCTATTTCTTTTTTCTGATGGATCTTAATTCTTAAGTTAAAGATGGCGAGTCCTACGACAATAAAGCACCCGTAGAAACTCCTGAGTTGCATCGTTAAATATTTGAGCGTAATAACTTTTACAAAATATCGCAGTAAAAATCATGATTACGAATACCGGACGTTAAGAAGTAAAAGGGTACAAATAACAAGCTTGCCATTTTCTTTTCCCTGAAACACCTCTTTCTATCTTTTATTTTTCTCCATAAAAGCAAGTAACGTGTCTCTATCTTTTATTGTTGCACTCGATGAAAACGAAGTAGTCCATTATTTGTGAGGTATTGGCATGAAAAGTTAAACTCTTTTATCTTCCTTTCTTTCGTTCTTTCTTTTTTTCACTGAACAAAGTAGCGACTTTGATACGTATTTAATCTTTCCACGTTATGAAAATAGAATGATCCATTATATATAACGTGGTGACAATAGAGACTAAACAGCTCTGTCTTCTTTTTTCTTTCTTTACATATTTATTTATTTAATTTTATCACTAAAACCAAGTAGCGTTTCTCATATATCTTTTCTGATATCAAACGGAACTTTCGAATAATTATTAGGCAGTGTTAGGGTTAGGGTTAGGGTTAGCGTAATTGTCGTGATAACTAAGGAAAATACCAGTAAATTATAAGACAGTTTTACATGAATTAGTGAGTATAACATTTTGAACAAGTATCTGATCCTGCCATGAGAAAAAATGTAGGTCAGCTTTTCTTTCCAAAATCCTTGAATAAAATTGCACACAACTGTATTCCTAAATTATTGAAGTGAATATATGTAATGTAAACCTCTATATTGGGTTGCTACACAGACCTATAGTTATGGCATATCTTGTTGCGTTTATGTCATCCTAAACTCGATTTTATCTTGTACGCTTGAAAAGGTTATTTTTAAAATTCTGACGATGATAGAAATGTAAGCTTTCCAAGGGCTCACCGTTCTATTCTATCCTCTTTCAGCTTTTTCATTATCTGCTTACATACACTATCAGATCATTGGTAAACACATATATAGAAGGTAGCAATGCTTATGAGCGCTTGTCTTGACCTTAAGATGAACACAACGTTGTAGGTATTCTCTTCTTGATCTGGCATTAGCAAATCGGATGAACAATTTGTAATTTTCAGTACCCTCCAAACCAATATCGTATCGCTATATCATTATCAAGCAGATAATGAGTTTTCTCTATACACGATGAATCCTTCCACACTCAATGATGCACTATATTTAGAATACGTTAAGTCTCATCTCAATCTCAAGTAGAATGTCAATGTATCAATGTATCCATTGATAAAGGCGCCGGGAAAAAGAGAAAGATTGATGATATCGTTCTTTGCATGTCCGTAGCTCTTTCTGACATATTTTATCTTTACAAAATTGAAATCAAACCAGAAATTGGTTGAAGCCAAACTCTCATTTTCTAAGCATGCTGGAATTCAGAATAGTTTACCATAGAGGGATGATTCTTCTTTCTCACAAATCTAACCCTCTCTTGTGACGCTATATTTACAGCAAATATTCACATCAACTCTATTTCTCCGGTTCATTTCGTCAGATATTTAAAACTAGGGTCACGCTACCCCATTTATACGGTATCAAATGACCTTAATTTCCACTGTGTTCAAAATTAACGATGGAAGTTGTAATTTTATAATATATTTCTCCCAAATAAGTGCCAATTTGTAGGTCGGAGTTACGCATAGATGTTTCACTCAGAAATTAATTCTTAAAATCTTGCTAAGGGCAAGTAGTTATCTTTTCTCCTTAGGTTCATAACCTACATATCCGAGTATCTTTTCTTCCATTCACACAGCGCCCTTTAGTCAACATTAACATTTTACCTTATACTTTAAGTTACTTTTGAACTTTGTTTTGCGTGAAACTTAGTATTGAAAATTAGTACATCCGTTAACCTGTTGCGACTATTGTCCCCATCATATAATCATATTCACAACATTTCGGCCGTTGTACTCTCCGGCTTTCTTCAGATGATTTGAATTTCGAACCAAACACTTTATTTCAATCACTGAGGTATATATTCACTTTGAGTCAAGTCACATGTCCCAGTTCGATAAAATCGTTAGCTAGGTTAGTGATTTGACCCAAAAAGTTGGGAGTTCAATATATGACTACACCAGTGGTGAACAAGTACACTAGAGAGTTGAGTTAAAGATAACTAAGATGTCCGAAAGTGGCACGGCTCATATAACGAGAACAATATAACCCAGTGATTGAAATAAAAAGCCCAGTTCGTAATTTTAATCACCTGAAGAAAGCCGAAGGATATACAACAGCTGAAACGTTGTGAGTCCGAATAGTGTAAATAATGTAAATATTACCTCATCTCAAAAATATAGATAAATATTAAATTAGTATAATGCTTGCACTACTGCTATCATCTGTAACAGCATGTCAAAATCTGACAGTTCATGTTTCCTATTCCGTCTTTCCAAATCCTCATTTTAAGAAGAACTAAACGCAATTCATAATCTTATGCACATGACGTAGTAGAATATTTTAGAATATATTCATCCTGAGATAGAGTTTACGTTTAATGCAAGACGTAATGATAATAACATTGTTTCTAATAATGCATTGCATTTTACTTGTTCTGGATACTGAACTCTAAACACACTTGATCACAAGTTTTACTGAGCAGATACGAGTGATTCCTTTTATTGATGATTGTAATGAGAATATTTTTAGCGAAGGCTGCTGAATTGGCATTGAAGTATTCAACAATTTCGCACGCACGAATCTTTTTTAAATGAAATGTTGCTGCGCATTCTATATGCTAATGGAATAAATTGAATTTGCTGCGAAAGCTGCGCATATTTAATGCTGAGGGGTTTTTTATGGAGAAGAACTTGGATGATATTGAACGGCAAAATGGCCAACGAAAATATAACTAAATGAATTATGAGTTTGATGAAGAGGAAGAGTACAAAGAGAAATGAAATAAAGGAAGTGGGAAAAGAATTAAAATATAAAGGGGAGAAAAGACTGGGCGGGAGAATGAAGAAGAAAAAGATGAAAATTGAAAGATATGAAAATGAAAATGGAAGAGATGGATTAGAAGAACTTTCCAGTAATAAAATTCTGTGGAAACGCAAAAATAGATAAGGAACAGTAGTAGAAAAATGAAAGCTAGGAAATATTAAAGCGCACAAAACTGTTCAAATCGTCTGGAATATTCTTCGAGTATTGAGGAAAAAGAATATAATTCTACCGAAGGATGCTGAGGATGCCAATAAGTGACGATATGAGGAAGGACAAGCTTTCGGTGAAAATGGAAACAAAAAGGAAAGTTTTACTTAACATCAGGACGAAGAAGTTCAAATTCATGTATTACATAAAGAGATTCATGTAGTACATAAAGAGGAAAGAGGAATCGTGAAACCTGGTACTGACAGGAACGATTGAGAGAAAGAAGGACTGAGGAAAAGAACACGAAAAATACTTGATTAGCTTGAGTAAATGGAGAGTAGATCAAAGATATTTGAGAGAGACAACCAAAATACAACTTTTATTAAGAGCTTCAATGAAGAGGAAGATGTAGAAGATCACGATCCCTTACCTCCTGAAGGTTTACGACATAAAAAAGTAGGATATAGAAAGAGCGTTAGGTTTCAGAAAAGCTACAGATATTTAATTAGATACAAAAGAATCATTGAGAAAGAAAAAGATTAAGTGGAGAAAGAAGAATCTGACAGACAATGAGCAAAAAAAGACCCTCTATCGACGAACGCCGTGTTAGATTTCAATGATAATTTTTTTCGTAAATCAGTTTAAAAAATATCAAGATAAAAGTGAGCGGAACTTTTTAGATGGTGAATTATCGTTATATGATTTGCATTTCTAAAGAGGTAAAGGCCTCTGGGATGTTAATCTCAGTTGCGAAAATAGACACTATGTTAATATCGAAATAAAGAATATACAATTCGGACTACTACGCCCATTACATGACAATCTATAGTCTGAGAAAATACAATACGGACCAGTGTATTTATCTCGGTGTTTAATTTCAGTATAGCAAACACACAAGTCGGGCAAGACCGCACCAATACAATTCGGAGCAGCCTACTTAGATTAGAAGACATTTTCTACATAGTGAATGTACAATTCCAATCAAGTATTCTAGGATGATAATCCCTGCATAGTGCACGTTGAGTTATTCGTTCCGTCGTACGCATTTAGGATTATAATCTTTGCATAACGAATACGCAAATCAGATCAGTCTACTCATCTTGGAAGATAATCTTTTAATTTTGGACATACAGTTTAAACGAGCTTATTGAATGATAATCTCTACATAGTGAACAAAAAATTCGAGCCCTCGTAAACTTTATGGATGATAATCTTAACTTAGTGGTATACAGTTCGAACCAGGTTACTCATCGAGGATGACATTCACAACATAGAGAATATGCAACACGGATCAGCGTACTCATCTTGTTTGATAATATTTGAACCAGCCAACACATTTTAGATGACAAACTCGAAATAGGGAATAACCAATTCTGATCGGCATACTCATCTTAGGCGACTATCACTTCATGGTAAATATACAGTTTGGATCAGCTTACTCAGATTGGATGATAAACTCTAGATGGTGAATATAAAATTTCGACCCACTAACCCATCTTAGACGATAATCTCTCCATGATAAATATGCAATAGGCACCAGCGTTTTCGAGGAAATTTTCTACATTGTTAATACACAATGTGGACCATCCTAATTCTATTTGATAAAAATACACAAATTATGACCAGACGATTTCCTTTTGGATGACAATCACTACAAAGTGGATATACAATTCGGACCAGCGTACTCATATTGTATGATAATTTCTTCCTAGTAAACATTTAATTAGAACCGAACTTGTCATCTTGATTGATGAACTCTACATAGTAAATATACAATTCGGATTATCGCACATGTTTCGATGATAATCTCTACAAAATTAATATACAATTCGTGCCAGCCTATCATTTTTGGATAATAATCATGACAATGTGAATATGCAATTCGGAGCGGCCTACTGGATGAGATTTTCTCCATAATGAATGTACAGTTCGAATCAAGTATTTTCGGATTATAATCCCTGTATAGTGCACATTGAATTATTCGTTCTGTCGTAAACATTTAGGAATATAATCTCTGCATTACTAATACGCAATTCAGATCAGCCTACTCATCTTGGATGATAATATTTTAATTTTGAATATACAGTTCAGACAAGCCTATTGATATTGGCTGATAATCTCTACGTAGTGAATATACAATTCAGACCAGCGTGCTCATCTTTGATAATAATCACTGCATAGGGAATATGAATTTTGAATCAGCGTACTCATCTTGACTGATAATATCTACATAGTGAATATATATATCGGACCAGCTTACGGATCTCCGTTAACAAGACTTTCATAGGGAATTACCATTTCGGACCAGCCTATTAATTTTGCCTAAAAATCTCTGCATGGAGAATATACAATTTTGAAAAGATTAATAATCTTAAAAGATAATCTCGTCATTCTGAATAATTCGAACCAGCGTTATTAACTTCGACGATAATCTCTATATAGTGAATATTCAATTCGGACCAGCCTAACTATTTCGGCTGATAATCTCCACAAAAGTGAGTACAAAACTCGGATCAGCCTACTCTTCTTGGATGATTATCCCTGGCTATCAAATCTATGATTCCAACTAGTGAAATCATCTTAATGATACATACTGAATACGCAATACTGACCAGCGTACTAATCTTGGATGACAATCTGTACATGGCGAAGATAATATTCATACTGCCTTACTGATGTTTGAAGCTAATTTCTACAACATAAATATATAATTCGGACTAACGTCCTAACCTTTCATGATAATCTCTACATAGTGAAAATACAAATCGGACCAGCCTTCCCATCTTCGATAATAATCTCCGCACTGTGGATACACAACTCAGACCAGCCTACTCATATTGGCTCATAATCTCTGCTTATTACATGTACAATTTGGGCAGGACTACTCATTTTCTATGATAGTCTGCATAGTGAATATACAATTCAAAATGACGTACTCATCTTGGATGATAATGACTGCATACTGAACATAGAATTCGGACCAGCCTACTAATCTTGGATGATAATGTTTGTAGAGTAAATAAACGATTCGGACCAGCCTGCTCATCTTTGGTGATAATATCTACCCAGTGAACATACAATTCGGACCAACCTACTCATATTTGATGATAATGTTTGCGTAGTGGATGTACAATTCGGAACAGCCTACGCAACTTAGATGATAATGTCTGCATAGTGAATATACAATTTGGACCTACCTACTCATCCCAAATGATAATGTCTGCATAGTGAATATACAACTCGGACCGGACCACTCATCTTGGATGATGATCTCAATATTGAGAATATATAAATCTGACCAGCCTCATCAATTTGTTAGTCTCAATATATGCTAAACTCAATATAGCGAATATAAAATACGAATATATGTGGATCTTTTTCAACTCAACCTGAAATCCGTATGGTGGTATTCTGTATTAGTAGATAGGATCTTCCCACATGGGAGTCTTCCAAACGATTCCAAAGGTACTGTATTCCGTTCCTGCAGCTTATAAAAAAACAACGTAGATATAAACGTTTTGACAATATCAGTTGTTTTCTTCCTTGTCTATTTATATATTTGTTTTCACTCGAGTGAACTGCCAAGTGAGCAAGAGAACGACGAACAACGACTGTTCCAGCGACAGGTTATTAAACTGTCCGCTACCGGGGAACATCTTAATTCTTTCCGCAATCGGCAGACACACGGGTCATCAACCATCTTTCACTTACCGGTATGATAACTCAATGAAACACAAGAAGACTCTCTCGGTCCTTTCTCTTTTCTTTATTCCAATACATTTTCTTTTATTTCACGCCTTTTTGTCTTGAGGAACAGCTATGCATGGAAGTCATTTATTTATTTAGAGGATCATGTTCCCGGCATAATTATAACTAGCATTGGTCGATCACATTCACCCGTGAAAACCTGGCGTGGCCCTACAAGCCACGCTGACATTTCTCACTGAGAGGCCGACTTTAAAAATCTTTTTACAGAAAAAATATCGGTTGTTTGGTGACTGGATGACCAGTGATTTACATTTCTAGTCTTGCTAAATTTTCACGCTATTTCTTTTCTTTTTTTTTCTTTTTAAAAGAATCTAATATAAATTTACTCCGAAATTTATCATATGCTATCATTAAATAATATTTCACACTTCCCGTCTCACAGAGTTTCCTTGTGTACTGCGATGCCTTAGACACTCAGTCATAAAATGCTTGTGCTTATCAAGAATTCTGGAATAGATATTAATAGAATGTAAAATGAAATATCTTTCAAATGGAGGCTATAGTTAAATCATTATCTTAACTACTAACTATGAAACCTAACTTTATGATATTAAATTTTTTAATACTATGCTTTTTCTAAGACCAAAGTCATTTTTATTGAATATCAAGTCAAATTGGTACCACAGCAAGAAAAGCATCTTCTATATAAAAGACACCAGGCCTTTTAAACAACAAAATTCCATTTACAGATCTGAACCCAGCAATCAATAAATACATTAAAGAGTGGCGTTATTTATGTAACTCCCGCTAAATAATAAACTGAAACAAAATTAGATCAAATATAGCAGAAAAATTACTAAATTAGAACAGAAGTGATTACACTCCTGATCAAAGATTTAAGACCACTTAAAAATCTTTGAAAAGAAATTGTTTTTTACGGATAGATTTTAAACTCCTCCCACTTAAGGTTACCAATACTACAATCTAAAAGGTTATGGAAACAAAAAGCTACATTCCAAACATTTTATTTAGAAATTTACATTTTTATAAAATGAGGCAATTTACACATGATCAAAATTATAAAACCAGGGGTATAAATTGTTGGTAATTCCAATGTTTTTAGTTCAGTTAGAGATTAGCAATCACTGCGTAAAGGTGTTACCATGCCTAAAGCAAGCGAACTTACCGAAGGTGAGCGTTCTCGAATTCTAAAATTCCATAAGCAAGGTTTGTCACAGCGGGCGATCGCAGCTTAGATAAATCGCAGTAAAACTGTGATTTGCAACGTTCTAAAGAACAGTGAGCACTATGGAAAAGCAACATCCTCTGGTAGGCCCCCCAAAATTTCTCCTGCGTTGAGTAGGAGAATAAGACGGGTTGTTATGAAAGACGGGGGACATTCTTCTAGTCAAATTAAGGCAGTCACTGATGCTGATTGCAGTCCCGTAACCATCAGACGACACTTAAGACAAAAGGCATGGTAAATAAAAAGTGTAAACAAATTCCTCGACTGCTTCCACGTCACAAGGTGGACCGCTTAAAGTTTGGTCGTGAATACCAAAGATGGGGCGTTGAGAAGTGGAAGAATGTCCTGTTTTCTGATGAGAAAAAATTCAATCTCCATGGTCCTGATGTCTTCCAAAGATATTGGTATAACAAAAACATGCCTCCTGAAATTTTCTCCGCCATAGTGGTGGAGGGTCCCTAATGGTATGGGGTGTCTTTTCCTACAGAGGGACAATGGAGCTCCAAGTGATGCAGGGTCGTCAGAGAGCGGCTGGTTGTGTTAACATGCTACAAAAAGCATCTTTGATGATGAAGAGCCATCGTTTGTGTGGGGATGGATGGTTATTCCAACAGGATAATGCTGCAATCCACGCTGCAAGACGGACCTTGACCTTTCTACAAGAAAATGGGATCCATCTCTTGGGACATCCTGCATGCTCACTGGACTTGAACCCAATTGAAAATGTTTAGGGATGAATGACAAGAGATGTTTATCGAAATGGCAAACAATATTCAACAAAAAATGAACTTCGTGAAGCCATCTTCAGAAGCTGGACCAACATCCCCCGCACCTTCATGGAAACGCTTATTTCTAGCATGCCCGACAGATTTTTTGAAGTCATTAAAAGCAGTGGAGGTAGACTTCATTATTAAATTTGGTTGTTGAATGTTTTCATACACTTTTTGTACAATTTGGTAGAATTTTTGTCTCTGGTCTTATAATTTTGATCATGTGTAAATCGCCTCATTTTATAAAAATGTAAATTTCTAAATAAAATGTTTGGAATGTAGCTTTTTGTTTCCATAACCTTTTAGATTGTAGTATTGGTAACCTTAAGTGGGAGGAGTTTAAAATCTATCTGTAAAAAAAATTCTTTTTAAAGATTTTTAAGTGGTCTTATATTTTTGATCGGGAGTGATATTAAGACACTATTAGGCATACAATCATAACCCGTTAATATATTCTTAAATAAGACGACTCTCCGGTATATGTGGTATGCCAAGATCTATTCATCATAATGCACATATTGACAAAATGCAGCAATTTTTAATCCAATCCGGAAAAATTACAACCAGTGATAAATTTAAAAGAAAATGTTCAAAATACTGATTCACTTTACATAATGCAGCTTTCTAGAGTAATTAAATTGATTTAAAAATATAATCATCACTAACAGTAATCTTAGTGCTTGAAATGGAAAAAATACTGTTTATATGGATGGTTTATCTAGAAAAACATTCGATTTGTCATTAAAATAACCAATCAGTTGATAGGCTGTAAAACGGATCAAACCAAGTTAATAGAAATACCTAAGTCATTTATAATGCAGATCAGATCTATCTACAACGAAAGCAGATACAATAGAAAAGAATGTGACAAATCCCGAATTGAAAATCGGCAACAAATCTGTAGTAAACTTTGATAGATTTTCCGTTCGAAAAACTGGACAGGGAGTAAACATGCACGTTGACAACAAGAGGAAAATAAATTAAATTAAGACACTTTCAAGAAATAGCAAAAGTGACAATAATTTTTCTTAGTGCTTTCGAGTTGGTAATATATTCTAAATTGATTATCAAACTGGACATAATAATAGAGTTTAATATAAGGCATCAGAAAAGCAAATATTGTGAAAATAGATAAGTCATTTATTTTATATATATATAAGTTAAAAAATAAAGAACATATATAGAACAGATAGATAGATAGATAGATAGATAGATAGATACATACATACATACATACATACATACATACATACATACATAGATAAGTATTGGTAGGTAAATAGTTAGATAAAGATCAAAGGAACACATCAAGAAAACTCTAATAGATAAAGAATAACTAGACTGATTGATACATAAAGATCATATATATATATATATATATATATATATATATAATGATTTTTCTTTTCGAATGTACAGCAGGGGTTTTAGAACGCACAACTGGAAGTTTAAATTAACTGAAATTTAGAAATAAGGGAGGAGTTTTTCAAGAATTGTAAACACTTTCATCTGGGTTTCTATATTCCTAAAATATATTTTATGATGTATTTACATCCGGACATTTTTTCGGATAAATGTTATTTCAGTTACTGTAAACTTCCAGACATACGTTCATATAACCCCTGTTGTACGTTTAAAAAATCGTTAGAGAATCAGTTGATATAAAACGCTTAAAGATTCCGAAAGTTTGAAACCAAGCTTGCTTAATCGACTGAATTTAGAATGAAAATATTTAAAACTCTACATTTTATATATATTGAGCACTTTTTATTACAACTCTATACTGGTGTGATTTAATCTAATTTTAACTAATAACTGGTCTCCAACATGAATGTTCTTTACGGTTTATGTCGATCAACGCTGTTTCCCTGTACGAATTAAGCCAAATGCTGGTTAGCATGTGTCTATTGACTCGGTGAATAATCTATCATTATTAATGAATATGGAGGCCATGACTGAAGGCAAATGTCTACACGAACATAGGTGCCTGCAAGTTGCATTGTCATCAACTCATAGGGGCTGCGTCACAACTTGCCATCAGCTCAGAACAGCAATTACTTTAACTCAGGCTGCCTTTTCTTTAATAAATTTTTAGTAACATCATTCTGATGGGTCTCTTGCTCCTACATGTAGTGAAAGATAAAGATTGTTTTGTTACCTTCCTGGAAATTTACCTGGTATCCCCTACATCAAATATAAATACAGTTTGTAATTTTTCAATCATTTCACCTCAAACTTCTCGATAATTTTACTTGGTCGTAAGGGTTTATTGCTAAAACAAAAGAACGAGAGGATGCTAATGAGGACAAATGACAATAACAGAACAGGTTTCAAGAAGAAAGTAATTTACGATTAACGTTGCATTTAATTTTACTTAATAACCTTTCTTAATCTTTTTACCAAATAGATAATTTAACCGGAATACCTATGCTCTCGAACATGAAGGATTTTGGTTGTTCACTGCGCTGTCCGTGTGAACAAGAAATACTTTCGAAAGTTATATATCCACTACTTCCGGTACCAGGTATGGTTTAATTATTTGGCTTTGTATCGATGAAGCATTATTTCAAAAAATTCGAGAACAATTTTCGGTCTTTAAATAACGGGCCAATGGTTGATAAAGCGTAAAAATTAGATCGATCAATTTTCAGTGTTGATCTAAATTACCTATTGTGCAGTGAATTTTTGTTTCATTTCTATATCTCTTATACTATTTTGGAGTAGCACAAATGAACTAGGCAAGACACCTTAAATAAGGAACTCAAACAGTTCACCGGGAAAGTTCTGGGACATTTCTGTTAATGACTTCGTTGAAAATACCGTCGGAGTCAGTCGAGGCAGAATTTTATTACCGTTAGTAGTGAGTTATAATAGTGGATACTAGAAACCGAATTTTATACCTAAGAAAAAAAATGAATTATATCTAAGTTGGTGTTATTATTTAGGTGCATAAAGAAAAAACAGATCTTTTTAAAAATGGAAGAATTATTAAATCAAAAGATAAAGATACAACAGCCACAACTGCGGTTGTTGAAAATCTAGAAACAACAACAAAAGTTAATTGAAATATTTAAGAAGAAAACGGAAATTTTTCTCATTTCATACACTCCCAACGCAATACCCATCCACTTATAACTCAGATGATGGAATTAGCTTTTCTCTATCTTCTTATTTTAAATAATACGAGAAAATTTACGGAGAAGAATGTATCGACTAGAAAGACAAGAAAAACAATACTTCTTTTGAGGAAGATAGGACCAGTAGAACATGAAAAATTGTGTAGTTTTGTACTCCCGATTACGTTATTCAATATTTATTGGAAGTGTATGAATCTGACGACAAAAAAAGCGAAGATTTTCACATATATTCTGGCATCGTTAATAAGGAATGTGAAAGATTCAAATTCAATGTAAAGTCCGACATTCTGTCATATTGAGTTTCATGGTAGAGAGTGACTCGTTCGAGGCTATATTACTGGGCAGAAATTTGACTGAGGAAAAAACAGACAAGCCCTATTAGGCTTATGGAGGATCTGGGGAATTCTTGTCTGAGCGTGCGCGCTCTGAAATTTCTTGTTAATAATGACCTTGTGTCACCTTGTGTCACATTCGATCTCTTTGGGTAAAACTTGGTTAAATACACAATGATCAACAGGATCTCAAAACCCTTCTCTCTCTTCGGGTGAATTGCGACTCAGTCGGGTGTCAGTCTACGGACTAAGATCCTTCTGACAAAAATTAGACAAGCATAGTGCCCGTATGCGTGGGTGGGTCAATTGGCTCTTGCCCCAAGTGGCTACACTCCGTTTTCCCTCGTTAAACCCGATTTTATGTAATATTCCATGTCATTGGCGTGGCTTTAGATAAATACATTGAGTTCAGCGAGAGCTCAAATATTTTCATTTTGGTCTAACGCTGTTTATCCGAGTGCGTACATTCGATCAAATTATTCACAGATATCACAATAGCACGTCTTTTTTCTCAGTCGATTCTCTCACTACACACAGCACCCCCACTGCAAAGACATAATGCTCGTCAAAAGCGTGTTTGAGCGTAATCTAGGTATTTACTGAGATGATATGCGACTCAAAATTGACAATGCATAGTCACCGGTTGCGGGAGCTGGTTAAAGTATTACATTTGTTCAGTGTGTACTCGCTCTGGTTTCCCACGTTAAACCTGACTTGTGTGACGTCCCGTCTCAGTATAGAGGCTTTGGATAAATATCCAGAATTCCGACCGTCCGCTGTCTTAGTGCAGAGTACAACTCAGTAGGGAAACTTTGTTTAAATATCCAGTGTTCCGAGAGAGTTCGGATAGAGTGTTCGTGTTAGCATTGTCGAAGTCAGTCGAGAAATAATAATAGAATGCATTTTACCGAGTTATAAAATATATTCAATTTGTTATAACTGATCTATACACCGAAAGCTTTAAAGTGTTAGTATTTATAAATTATTCATCCTTTTCCTCCATGTGCAAATAATTGCTACATATCATCTTCTATCCCAGTCATATAGCCAACCACATGCGTAATATTAATTTCTTAGGATGTCCATATCGAGTGTGTGGTACGCTTTCTAATCGTTGAGACGGGTCGGAAACATTGGAATGTGCTTGGAGCAGTATCGAAGCTGCCACGAAATCACATAAGTTATTAACAGATATTATTGCTAACCCGTTCCTCCGTATGTATACGCATGTGACTATTTAATAATTTCTCTGCTGTTTTTGGGCATTGGTCATATGGCACAAGTAGACAGTTTGGTTAAGATCTTTAAATTGTATTAATACCTTCTAATAATACAATATTATTTTCCTGTAAAATATTCAATAGACGTTCTCTTGAAATGGGGACTTTTTAATCATTTCATCTCAAGAAAGGGTATATGGCTACTAAGATGCAAACGGTTATGAAATGAAAGAGAATTGGGTAACTTTTAGAAGAAACCGGAAACCCAGTCTTTAACAGGAAACAAAGGATAAAATTTTACTTTTGTTCAATAGAAAGAGAAGATATTGTAGGATATTATTTATCAATCTATTTACTAACACTTTTTAAATTTGTTTAATTATCTATCGTGGTGCACAATTGAGATTAGTCTCATGAGAAGTTATTCATTTGGCAAAAATGTTCACTTGGCTTATTTTCTACTTAATAAGCTAACAGACTTTTTGGCTAACCCATTATTTACAATATAAACGGTCAGGATGAGTTGCTCAGTTAAGATCGAAACCCTGAGTCAATAGTAATTATCTGCATGTCTAGCTTACCAAACACCACCACTGCAAAATCCTGGAATTTTTCATACTAAAATGACATTAATAAAGGATTCTAATACCATTCAAGGTAGATAATTACAGTAAAATTGTAATGGTGAATATGGTGTGTGTTAATAAAACAGAACCAGATCAAGAGTGAAGATTATTAGGATGACATAATAGATAGTGGTAAATATTTGACTTGAAGAGTTTAAGATTATCATGTCAAAGAAGTCACTCACACATGCGGTTGCTCAAGTAAGAATCAATACTTGGGGAAAAAAAATGGAAAATTGCTTTTTACGATGGGAATACAATGTAAATTGAAGTGATTCAATATGTGAAAGTAGCATACTGTGTCTGATTGATTAGTTTGTTGATTTTTTTTACCAGCATATCAATACCTCTATGGGTTATGTAATACCGAAATTTATATAGTTTGAACGCAATTTTATGATTTCAACCAAATAAATTCTGAAAGTAATTGTATTCCCTCAACTACACATAAAAGGAATAGTTAGTCATTTTGCTACAAAATGTATTTTGGCTGTTCTGCAATTCGACTAGAAAATGTATGGTTGGTATATGTTAATATACAATGTAATGCTGGTTATTTAGTGTTAAAATTTTAATGTTTGTAATAATACTATAAATATGAATTACTGATAAATTTTATCTAAAATGCCTTGCTGGTAATTTTACAATAAAACTATTTTTATAATTTTATGTTGTTTCTTTTTGTTTGAGAGTTCACTATTTTCCCTTATCTGGGACCCTAACAGGTGCCATCAGCGTGTTCATGGTAACAAGTGCAAATAAGTAAATCCACAATATTCAATCAGAGGCCTTGCTGCCCGAGTAGTTTGTCGTCATACCCAGTACTGTGTCTGATTTGTTGAAACTAACGAATCTAGCTTATCTATAAACTGGCAATGGAAATAGTAAGATTATCATAATAACAACGCGACTTTACGAATGCGGCAAAGAAATGTCAAAAGCAGAAAATGTCACTCTCCATAAGACCTCGTCAAAGATTTTGAACTCTATCAATTCTGGAAATATAGGATTGGGCAGCTCCAGTCGAGATATTGCAACAATTTATATATTATTGATCTAATCTATTTCTTGAAAGTAAGTCATGATAGAAGTTAATTCCTGTATCGATTGAATAAATATAAACGGTAGAAATATCTTTTAAATGTTTCTTAATATATACTGTGTAGGAAATCATATAAATTTTGAGCTATGATTAGAATTTTTCTTTTCGAAAGGATAGATTTGACAAGCGGCAAGAAAATTAAGCTGGTATCAATCCCACTAAGAATTTGTGAACATTCATTACAGATCGTAACAGAAATTGCTCTTAGACTTTCTCAAGGAATAGTCAAATTTCACACAGAATCTGATGCATGTGATTACGAAGATACACAAAAATAGAAAGGGTGAAAGACATACATTATTGGCGAAAACAATCTTTAATATTTTCAGATGACCAGAGTCGAACGCAGACGCAGAAAGGAAACTACAAATGGTCATAAAGAAGGAAAGAATGGAATAAGTATAAACTAAAGAATGCATTTTTATCTGCAAATGAATGAGTCTGAAATGCAATTACAAATCGGGGATAGCAAAATCCCACTTCTTCATTAAAACATAAATAAATAAAACTAACAAAATTGAAGTATATGGGAAGTGTTCTAACAGTGTACGGAAAGTGCTACACAGAGATCAAAAGACGTAATGGGATAGACAAAGATGCATTCCAAAAGCTAAGCAGAATAATGAGAAATAGGAAAATATCTGGGAAGTGATTTAACAGAGGACGGAAAGTGTGACACTAAAATCCGAAGACGTATTGGGATAGCCAAAGATACATTTCAAAACCTAAGCAGAGTAATGAAAAATAGGAACATATCTGGGAAGTGTTTTAACCTCGATAATGTTAATCAAATTGGCCTTATACGAAACATAACTGAACTACCCACAATTCATAGGTGCAGAGTCGTTAAGGTTAAGGTATCAAAGAAAACAATAAATCTTTCTTTCATAACAAAATAGATTAATTACTCAGAAAAATTATGTTTTTAATATAAATAATAAGTGTGTGTTTAAAGTTCATTGGAAGTTTTTTTTCGCAATATTTCTTAAAAGTTATATTTTCTTGAATTTCCGAAAAATATTTTTGAAGAAAGTTTTATACTTATATGTTTGCATTTCCATGGATAGCAGTAAGTATCTTACGTTGATTTCTTCGTCCTTTCTTTTTTGTTACTGTTGACTGAATATAAGGATGAAGAATTGTTAAAGAGAAAGAAAAATAGATATAGTTAAAAATATTTTCCTGTTATCTGCTTTTTGAGGGCCAACGAAAACAACTCTTATTCTTTCTTTCGTTGCATGAGAAAAAAGGTGAGATAGTAAGAAAAATACGTAGCTGACTCTTTTTTACACGTCATGAGTGCGAAGGTGAGAGCGTCAGAAATACGTCACCGAGGGACAAATTTGTTGTTTTATCTGACAGCAGAAGAAAGGATCTCCAAGAAAATGAAAATATTTCATGGGATTTAGAAAGTCAAATTAGAAATTATATTAAAGAATAAAATATATAGAAGACAAAAAATAAACATCTAGTAATAAATGCAATAAATATTAGGTAAATAATATAAGAAATATTAAAACATTAATTTTGCAAATTCTCCCATTGGAACAAGATAAGACAGAAAGAAAAGAGGCAACAAATAGAATACATAATGAAAAAGTCTATGTAATTATGGATTAAAATATAAAGTGTCAGTGGGAACTTTTTTTAATAGCTTAAGACTGTATTTCATTTCTCTGGTTCGGTTTCTTCTAATCGAATCAGATTTTCTTCTAATAGGATCAGAATTTCCAAATTCCTAAAGATAAACTTGTAACAAAAATTAAGGAGTAACCGACATTCTCCAGCTAGAAAAGTTCGTTCACTGTTTTGTGCTAAACAAATTTTCTTTTCAGAATCTCTCATCCATATTTATATTTATAAACTATACATCTACGTTTACAATATTACTGCCACTTCTGGCCTGGTGCTCTCGCTATATAGTTAAAGGTTCATGACAAAAAGACAATTAAGAATCGCAATTTTATTGGTTTTGGTCTGACATCTCGACTTCAGTCACATTCCCGCCGATGTTACATAGGTTCCATGTGCCCTGTTTAAAAAAGCTTTAATCAATATTTCCTAGAATTTATGAATCTAAGTTCAATAGCAGATGTACGTTGTGCTGCATTGGAACAGAGTTCGATTCCCATTTTAATACCTTACATTCACCTACGCAAAAATACTCTTGGTAAAAGTAATGGACCGTCCCTTCTCCCTCCAGCTATGGGTTAAATAACAGGGCAGATTGGGTTTTATAGCCTTGGTTGGCAACCAGTCTAGAGCAAAAATATGGCAGCCTAATACGAAATAATCTTCTGCATAGTCAATCATATCTCTTTTGAGGCGTGATAGCCCAAACTTGTATCCCTTATGGCACTTAAGTGATTGAGTGACTAGACTGAAGAAAAAGTCACAAGTATTTACAGTTGAATTGGTGAAATGTAACCATAAGTTCTATATATCAGTTACTTCTTTCGTACTTCTTGAGGAAATCATTTCTGGTCTCATGCTTCCCGTTAACTTTGATCTTCCGACATTTAAATGCAATGAAAATCGTTATCTAACATCTACTTGACTCCTCTTCTTTTTTGTTCTCGCTCTTTAAAGATTTTAATGTTTTTTTTATTCTTTAAGACTCAGAATATTAATGAATTTACTGCTTTGCTTGGGGTGAAATAATTGTTAAAAATATACTCAAAACGGTAAGAAAAATAAAAAAAATGTTTTCTTTTGTTAAAGAAACGAGGTTTCAAAGAGAACAATGAAAATGTTTAAAGAAATGTGGTTAGAAAGGAAAAGCAAGCAAAATAGAAGAGAAAAGATGAGGTTGCATAAAAAAGAGGAACAGAAAGGAAAGGAGAAATAAGGAAATAAGAAAATGAAAACTAATCAGAGTGATTGGGTTAAATTATGAGAACGATATAGTTTTATTATAAAAACAAATTTTAAGAAGCACAAGAAAGAAAAGCGAGAAAATTTAAAATAAAATCTAAAGAAAAGAACCAAGAATATTAAAAGAAATACTGACAAAGAAGAAAAAGGGGAACTTCAAAGAGAACAACAAAGAGAAGACAGAAAGTGAAAAACAAAAGCATCAAAGTAAAAAAGGAAGAGAGGAATAGAAAGTGAGATCGAAAAAGAAAAAAAAGGAAAGGCTGAAATTGAAATAAATACCCATAAAGAAGAAACGAAAGTTTGAAATATAAAGAAAGATTAGTGAAGAAAAGAAAGTTTCGAATAGAAAGAAAGATAAAAAAAGAAATTAAAAAAGAGTGAAGATGAAAGATTGACGAAGAAAAGAACGGTTAAAATTGATAGAAAGATAGACGATAAGAAAAGAAAGTCTGCAATTATAAGAAAAATAGGTAAAGAAAAAAAAGAAAAAAGAATTGAAATTGAAACTGAAAAAAGACAACGAAGAAAAAAGGCTGAAATAGACAGAAAGCTCAATAGCAACAAACAAGGGAGAAACGGAATGATATATCAACAAAGAAAAAAAGGTAAAATTGATAGAAAGATCGACAATAAGAAAAAGGGTGTAATAGAAAAAATAAAAAAGAGGGAAATTGAAAGAAAATCGACAAAGAATAAAAAAGAGTAAAAAAAAAAATTGGTGCTCTCGCTATATAGTTAAAGGTTCATGACAAAAAGACAATTAAGAATCGCAATTTTATTGGTTTTGGTCTGACATCTCGACTTCAGTCACATTCCCGCCGATGTTACATAGGTTCCATGTGCCCTGTTTAAAAAAGCTTTAATCAATATTTCCTAGAATTTATGAATCTAAGTTCAATAGCAGATGTACGTTGTGCTGCATTGGAACAGAGTTCGATTCCCATTTTAATACCTTACATTCACCTACGCAAAAATACTCTTGGTAAAAGTAATGGACCGTCCCTTCTCCCTCCAGCTATGGGTTAAATAACAGGGCAGATTGGGTTTTATAGCCTTGGTTGGCAACCAGTCTAGAGCAAAAATAGTGACAGCCTTGAAAGAAAATCGACAAAGAATAAAAAAGAGTAAAAAAAAAATTGATGAATAAAGAAAAGAAAAAGAGAAATTCAAAAAGCAGCGTCAGATCAGAAAAGACAGAGTTTGATAGAAACAAAGACCGACAAAGAAGAAAGGAAAAGTTGAAACAGAAAGAAAGATAGACAAAGAATAAAAGAATAGGTCGATCGGAAGAAAGATCACCAAATAAAAAGGGTTGAAATTAAAATCAATATCGAAAAGAAGAAGAAAAAAAGGGAAACTGAATGAAAACTCATCGATAAGAAAAAAAGAAAATTGATGACAGTGGTTTAATTAAAAAAATAAAACAGGAATTATTATCGAATTGCAATAAGGACAAGCATTATTCTAAAAAATATTAAAAATTTACAAATGTACATGAAACAATGTGAGTTTGAAAGGCAAGTGTAAAAAAAGACAAATCACATGAGAATATTACTTTTCTTCATCTGTGGCAACGTCAGTATCAAATATTGTTTCCAGCTCTTGTCCATTCAATGGTTTTTTTATATGTTCGTCTGGCATTCAGCTTAATGTTTGAAAAAATGATTATCTCAGAATGTAAAAAATAAGTGATCAAAAAATAAAATCACGAGACAAACTGCAATAATATAAAAAAATTACCAAATACATTTTCCTCTTTTCTAAAAACACCTGATTCGCTTCCCCATGACTTTGATTATCATTCCAAAAGAGTACAGCTCGCCAGTCAAAGGCGACACTTGGTCGTTAGTTCTCACCCATTTGCGACAAAACTGTTGTTGTCCTGAGAAGCGCAGCTGTCTGTTCTAAGGCTCTCCGGGGTATTAACGGTATTCTTTAGTTGTGCCTGGAAGTCTTCTTTTACGTAGAAGTCGGCGGGTGTCAAATTGTATTCTTCAGATTCAGCAGGTTTCGTTCGACTTGAATAACCGGCAATTTCAATATGACTTTTCGAAATTCCAAAGTAGACAAAGAGACTTCTCTTGAGGTTCAAGTGATGGGGTAAAATGTCGAGACGTATAGAAATTATAATTTCCCTCAATTTTCGTTATTTCTTGGCTACTAACATCACAGAATTGCAAGTAAAAGATGTGCATTTTTATTTTATATTTTATTCAGGAGGTTTTCTGGTTGATACCGAGAAAGTTGGCCAATTCTCATATGTTTTTAATGTACTGCCTGTGTGGCTGAAATGCTAATACGAATTATCGATCTATATTTGCCGTAAAGAATTTTGTCGATTGTTATGCATCGCAACCAGTGTGAGTACCAATAGTCATAACACAGGTCTGCCTGTCTTCTGTAACGACAGGCATTTTCTGTCTTACTTCTCCAAGTACTTTCTCTATATAAGTGGTCTCTCCATTTGCATACCATACTACATCTCCCTGAATCGGAGAGATAGGACACCCTTTTTCTTAGGTTACTCTTAATTAATTCTGAACTGTCTTTTCTCTTGTCTCTCATGTTTTCTCGTAAATGGTGATCACGGTCTCTCTTCATTTTCCTCTTATTCTTCGTCAATTTCTCATTTTCACTTTATTTCATTTCATGCTCAGTTATACTTTTCTAACTTTCTAACACTTATTGTTCTTGACCTTCCATTTCCAACAACATTCTCCTGTTCATCTCTGCTTCTGAACTGATTTGCATTTGCTAGAATTGTTTGCCTTTGTTCCTGATCTTCCATTTCCACATCCTCCAGCTCGTATCTGTTTCTGAACTGATTTGCATGTGCTTGTATATTTTGTTCATTCTTTTTTAATATAGCGTTTTGTGACCTTTTTGCATCAGGAAACTTGCTTCTTCTGGATTTGTCTCTTTATTTTTTCTCTACCACACCTTTTCTCTCGTTGTAAGGGACATAGTTATGGCGGCGCTGATTTGTCTTTCTATTAATGCCGATGGGCTCAGCTTCCCTCCTGCATATAGAATAGATCAGTAACTGAGAAGCATTTTTGGTAATATAAGCTTCTATGATTTCCGTAAGGGGTAAGAATATTTTTACTCCTATTCTTAGGGTTTTTACCAGTTTTCTCCAATGTCATTAGACTATGGATGATATAGAGTTGTCTTGTATAGAATACATCTAAATTGTTTTATACACACATATAAGTTCTCGTCACAAAATTTGGATAAATTGTCTTGAATACTTCATTTCATGAGAAAATATTTCTTAATAATTGTTTTATTGTTATAGCTTTTCTGTCGAATTTTATGCTACAAATAAGCCCTTATCTCTGCTATGTTCGTGATCCATATGGACCTTAACACACGTCTCTGATTCCTTGGGCCATGAGTAAATTTTTGCTTACTTGAAAGTCTTCATTTTCGCACTTTCGGGCATCTCTTAACGTATATTATATATATATATATATATATATATATATATATATATATATATATATATAATCATTGTATTGAAGAAATGTCCCTTAAATTTTCCTCTGTTCTCTCCAAACTGTAGAAATACTGCCTCTCTGATATGCTTTCCTGTCAGATGGAAGTCCTCCACCATGTCTCCAATATATAAAAACACTGATGAACACTTTGACACCTATAATTATTGCCCTATTAGCCTCCTACCAGTTTTTGGCAAAGTGTTCGAAACCATCATCAACACTAAGGTGGTTCAACATCTCACAGCCCACAGACTCTTCTCTGAGAAAAATTATGGTTTCCGCTTCACCAGATCTACTGCTGATATCCTCACGACCATCACTGAGTATATATGCACCAGGCTCTCGACAAGAATGGCGAAGGCCGAACTGTTGCCCTAGATATCTCTAAAGCGTTTGGCAGAGTCTGCTATGGTATAACTTGACAATTGTTTGACCTTATCCAATCATTCGAATCGCACAATAAAGATAGTACTGAATGGATATTGCCTCCCAATCCTATCGTACGAACGCGGGTGTCCCTCAAGGCTCTATTGTAGGTCCTATGCGTTTCTTTATCTACATTAACGATTTTCCAGATGTAATATGATGCCAAGTAGGCATATATGCTGACGACAGTACGGTTTACTCTTGCATCGGTCAAATATCTGTCGGGCTTACAAAGCAAACCTCACTGCCGAGTTTGAAAAGGACCTCAAATCCGTGGGGGACTGTGTTAAAGTAAAAGCTCGTGAATTTCAATACTTCCAGAACGAAGCTGCTATCTATTAACCATCACAGACAATCGTTCGTATGCACCCTTATCACGGAACAGGCTAGTCTGCCTGAAAGCAAAACACTGCGCCTTCTCAGACTAACTCTCACAACAGACCTCAAGTAGAATGACTACATAGAATCCATAGCTAAATCCGCTGCTAAGAAAGTCGGTTCTAAGTGTAGGGCCGGGAAGTTTTTCCCGTCTGAAACAGTCCTGCGCATATATAAATATACCATCCGCCTGTGCATTGAAAACTGCTGCCATATCTGGTCGGATGCTCCTGCTATACACCAAGGGGTCCTTGAAAAAACCCAACGGAGAATCTGTAATGTGATAGATCCCAACTTGGCAGCTCAGAAACAGTCACTTTCTCACCAGCACAGTATGGCTTTCCTTTGTTTCTTGTACAAATACTTTCACGACTTCTGCTCCAATGAACTTAGCTCATTGGTGCTCTCTGCATATGAATGTATTCGAGTCACAGGATTAGCAACTATGAAACCAACAAAATGTTAACACAAATTCTACTCCACCATCTTCTTTTCTCGTACTTCCCGTCTGTGGAATTTCCTTCCATTTACTTGCTTCCCCGACAGGTACAATCTGCAAGAGTTTGACTGTAAGGTCAATAGTCATCTGCTATCTCACTAACTTCCATCCTCTCTCATGTTCCTTTCTCCGTCCACTCCACTCTCATCAGTATTCTTATACCTCTCTTACCCACTTCCTGACACCCCCTTTCACACTTTCTCATAACTTTACTCCGATGTAACCCACTGCATAACATTGGCAGTAAAATGCCTTGCTTGGGGCGATATGATTATAAAAAATATCTTTGAATATTCTGGTCATCACGCTTGAAGCTTTAGATTTCTTTGCATTGCTGATATGCCACAATGAACGTCATCATGTATTCTATTTTAGTATGTCACTTCTAAATATTTGTCGAGATACTATTACATTTCCATTGCATATAATGCCATTTTCTATGGTTAGTTTGTACTTTGTTTTCTTAAAGGGTCTCTCTGCAATCTTCGTATAATACTATTTATTCTCTTTACTATATTGCTTAATAATGAGTCTTGCTTTGTTTCTATTTTGAATCTAATTAGAAGAAAAGCCTTTGTTTCCACCCAGTGTATTTTTATCATCAGCATTTAATTGTCATTCTCCTGTTTATTCTTGAACTTCAATGTTGATAAAGCGTTTACATGAGGTATTCTGTTCCCTTTTACGTACACTATGTCAATATCGGAAGCAATGATTTTTATTGCCCATCTTAAAATCCTTGACAATGTGAATTTGGCAATTATTTTCTTTGGTTAAATATGAATTCTAATGGTTTGTGGTCCGATTTAATAAGAATGTTTTCTTGCCAAAAAAGTTTCGTGCCTTTTCTATGCACCATTTTCTTGCTAACGCTTCTTTTTCAATATTCGCGTAGTTAGTTTCTGCTAACGTTAATCTCCTTGATATGTACATGATTGGGTATTCTTTAAAATTGTCTTTGGTAGATTTCAAACATGTTTTGTTTGTCCATTTAAGTCATGTACATATTTGGGTCTACCAAAAACCTTTTAAAGCTAGATGGAATAACCATAAGTTTACATTTAAATTAGAAATCTTAAAAAATTGTACATATTTTGTCTACATAGAATTTATGAACATTTTTTGAATTATGTAAAGTCGCAACGTATTTGGGATTGTCGTAGATACCATTTAGTACCTGTTATTCGGTGCAATACCCATCTAATTAGCGACAGGGCTTGACAATGATTAACTGCGGTGATTAGATGAGAAAGATTTATTTTGAGTATGATTCGCACCAAATTCAAGTAACTGCAGTCTCTGCTTCTTTTAGTACATGATAAATGCAACGCGTTAATTTCTGCATATAATATATGTTTCCTATTAGAACTATTTGCAATAACTTATCAAAATGGCTTCGTGAATCAGGTTTTCATTTCAAAATCAAGATATAAAGAATAATTACATAAGATCTCATTAATTTCGCTGGAACTATAGAAATTACTTCTAAGGAATGTTGGTATCGTTAGTTTATGGCTGCAGTAAGCAAGTTCGATAAATTGCATTTAATTTTCAGAACGCGATATTCATTAAATAAGCTAATGCGTAAAGAATGCATAGCAATTAATAAATGATCTATTACGTGTAATGATACCATGCGTACTTAAGGGACAGACCATTAAAGAATGAGACGAAAAATAATATGATAATCCATAAATTGGCACCTTCACATCACTATCAAATATTGTTTGTTTTGTTTGCTTACCGGCATATCAACTGCTTATGGGTTATTTAATACCGACATTTAATTTATCTTATGAACTTTGAAAAAATCAAAAATCTGATACATGATTATCTACTTTCACAGCTGAAACATGGTAGAAGATACTCAGCTTTTGTGCATATACATGTTTGTGTAGATATGATTACTAGAGGCGGGAATGTGTTTCTGTATGTTGTAGTTTTGTTGAAGTTATATTTTCGGAATGATTCGTGTAAAATCCTTTGTTAAATAAAGACGGAAGCTTACGCTGGTTCGCCTGAAATAGGCCTACACTTCCGATTCACCATGAAATAACCTATCTGTCTTAATTTTTCTTATATTTGCTCTATATGTATTTATATGCATATATATTTAGAGCTCTCTTAGAGAATTATCCTACCACGGTATGTACAGGATACTTCTTTGGATTCTTCTATACCCTCACTGCATGCTGGTATATATATATATATATATATACATATATATATATATATATATATATACAAGCGTTGAGTTTTACCTCAGCTATTTATTTATAAGTGTCAGTGGCGCATTTTGGTTAAACTTTCTGACGGTTACTTATGGCGGGACTGGCTTGATTATTTATTTATTTGAGTAAATCTATTTGACTTGTTATTTGTTTATTCTTTTGTTTTTCAATGATTAATATGTTTAGTTGAATTTGTTATTTATTACATATTTTATTTTTTATTACTTGTTATTATTTATTTATAATATTTTATTGTCTATCTATTGTAATGGGTGTTATATCGTCGGCCATTTGTTAATTTTTTATAATTTGCTCCTTATTATTAGTTTTCTAAGTAACTTAGTAAAAATTTAATTTCATATCTGCATTTTGATATTAGTTCAGATCGTTTATTTAGTAGTTTGTTTTGGTCAGGGTAGGTAATAATAACTATTTTTTCCTCCAGGCAAAGTCTGCATGTCTTTGATTGATGTTGAAGCCTATGTTCTGTTTCGTATTTTCCATGTTATTTTTGGGGTGATTTGGGTTTTGTTTTTGAATTCCCAGATGTACTTAGAAAGCATTGCGCTGCTCGCGTATTTTCTATCTGGGAAGGATGTTTTGTGTGTGTACGGTCTTTAATTCCAGGGTCCTTCTGTTACTCCTATGTATATTTTTCCTCATTATCTGGTGATTTTACCGTCGCTTGGTATATTACGTTGTTTTGTAAACAATTACCGTTTAATGGACATTCATTCCTTATTCGGCAGTCACACGTGGGTGTGGTTTATTCGAATAACAAATAACAAATCAAATAGATTTACTCAAATAAATAATTAAGCCACTCCCGCCAAAAATAACCGTTAGAAGGATTACCTACAATGCCCCACTGACACATATATTAATACCGAGGTAAATCTCAACACATCATTGGCTGCATGAGTGCGCTTAGCATGAAACAGTCTGTCGCCCCTAAGTGTTGACTTCAATGTTCACTCTTTTATATTTACATACGCTCTATCTCTGATATTGAGCACTTTATCCTATAAATATAGCACATCTTAAAACTATATATATATATATATATATATATATATATATATTTAATTGGAGTAGATAGTTCTTACTATCGCCCGGTCTCACACTCCACCCCCTTCTTTTGAATGAGTTTAGAGGTGATCGCCTTGTTTGTTGTTTAGGAAGGGGTTCCCGGTTCATCCCCTTTCTCCGGTCTTATTGTTAGTTCAGCTGGAAGCTCTTTGCAGTTACGGAGTATGGTGGCAACGTCTTTACATTCTGAGGGTACCGGGTTGGCAGTTTCCTGGTTGCTGCTTCCGACTGGTAGTTAGAGCCCGAACTCTTGCATAGCGTCTTGAGAGGCTGCTCTGATCAACAGTTGAATAATACCGGGGTTCTTGTAGTGTCACATCGCGCATGGACGGGCGTCCCTGCATGAACGTTCGGTGGGCAACCCCGAGGCCACATTATGTTGTAGACCGCGCCAGTCTCCATCCTTCACAAGTTGCAAATGATTGAGCGACTGATTCTATTCTAAGACCTCTCCTTAAATGAATCACCATGGAAAAAAGCAAACATAATAGCAAAACTAAACCAGCTCATTTGAAAACGCCCAAACCTGTCTGCATCTCTTTCACTAACATACGCGGCATCCGCACCAACTTCCCCAGCGTAGATTCTTTCCTCCATAATAACTCACCTGATATATTAGCCCTATGTCAAACTAATCTTAACCCTTCTATCCCCTCATCTGAGTTCTACGTTCCTGGCTACCTTCCCAACTTCAGGAAGGACTCCAATGTTCATATGCATGGGCTTGGTGTCTATGTCAGCGAACACCTTCCCTTAGCTAGGGTGTCATCTTTTGTATAACCAGATCATTCTTTCATGTGCTTCCGCCTCTCACTTCTCAGCTCGATTAGCTATCTCTTCTTTCTCTACCGCTCTCCTTCCTCCCCTGACTGTTCGTTACTTGACATCATTTTTGACAATATTGACAAAGCCATTTCTTCCCATCCCTATGCCCATGTATTCGTGTTTGGTGACTTTAACGCCCACCACACCAAGTGGCTGAAGAACGCTGTCACTGACCCTGCTGGTGTCCACACCATGAACTTTTCAATCCCCCAATACCTTACGCAAGTAGTGGACTTCCCCACGCGTTTCTCCGACAACCCTAACGGAAGGGACTCACTTCTAGACCTTTGCTTCACTTCCATCCCAGACTCTTGCACTACCAGACAACTCTGCCCACTCGAAAACTCTGACCACACTGTAGTGTCCGTCAATATTTCATTCCACTCCCGCCCGACCCATGAAACCCAGACAAGTAGAATATCCTACTGCTATCAAAGAGCAGACTGGGATCCGTTCCGAGACTTCCTCTGTGATATCCCTTGGAACAGCGTCTTTAGTCTTCCCATCGAAGAATGTGCATCCGAGGTCTCCTCCTAGGTTAAGGCTGGCATCGATGCCTTCATCCCTGCTAGGAAATTCCAGCTTAAATCTCATTCGTCTCCATGGTTCTCACCCGCTTGCTCGGCTGCCATTGCCCACCGGAATCATTTCTTCCGACTCTATCGTAACTACGAATCGGACCAAAACAGGCGCCTTTTCACTTCAGCTCGTAATAAGTGTAAAAGGATACTTAACAAAGCTAAGATGTTTGCTGCCAGAATGAAGCAACGCATAGCATGCTCTAAATTCGGCTCTAAAGACTACTGGCGACTCTGTAAAAGAGTACTTAACAAGAGCAAGTCCACAATACACCCGCTAATCAACAAATTTGAGGTCCTCACCTCTCCAGCAGATAAGGCTGAATGCTTTGCCCGTAGATTCTCGAACAATTCGAGTCTGGACTCATCTGGAGTTTTACACCCGACTTCTCACCTAGAACCGAGGCACAACTGAATGATGTCCACATTACACCTTTGCTTGTCTCTAAGATAATCTTAAAACTTGACCCTCACAAAGCGAGCGGTGGTGACGGAATCCCAACCATAGTCTTAAAGAAATGTGCCCCTGAACTCTCCTCTGTCCTTTTTAAGCTCTACAACCTCTGCCTATCTGCTTCCTGCTTTCATGCCTGTTGGAAATCTTCCTCTGTAGAAAACACCGGAGAACCCTCTGACTCTGCAAATTACCGCCCTATCAGCCTTCTTCCGATCTTTGGCAAAGTGTTCGAACCATTATCAACGCCGAGGTGGTTCAGCATCTCACAGCACACAGCCTCCTCTCGGACAAACAATATGGTTTCCGCTTCACCAAGTCTACTGCTGATATGCTAACGACTATCACCGAGTACATATACCAGGCACTCGACAGGCATGGCGAAGCCCGAACCGTTGCATTGGATATATCTAAGGCGTTCGACAGAGTTTGGCATGCTGGCCTTCTATGTAAACTGCGGAGCTATGGTATAACTGGACATTTGTTTCAACTAATCCAGTCATTCCTCTCTAACCGCACAATGAAGATGGTATTAAACGGACATGCCTCTCAGAACTACCATACAAACGCAGGTGTCCCCCAAGGCTCCATCTTAGGTCCTACACTCTTCCTGATATACATTAATGATCTTTCTGATTCCATAAGAGCCCAAATAGGTTTGCACGCCGATGACACCACAGTTTACTCTCGTCTCCTACAAAAATCTGGTGTAGTCATCAAAGCTAACCTCGCAGTCGAGATTGAAAATGACCTCCAATCCATATTGGACTGGGGTAAGAAATGGCTAGTAAATTTTAATGCTTCTAAAACGAAGCTACTGTCAATTAACCATCATCGACAATCTCACCTACCTCCCATTAGCATGGACCAGGCTTGCCTCCCAGAGAGTAAAACACTACGCCTCCTTGGTCTCACACTTTCAGCGGACCTCAAATGGAATGACTATATCGAATCCATTGCTAAATCCGCTGCTATGAAAGTCGGTTCTCTGTGTAGAGCCTGGAAGTTTTTCCGTCTAAATCTGTCCTTCACATTTATAAATCTACCATCCACCCGTGCATTGAATACTGCTGTCATATCTGGTCGGGTGCCCCTGCTGTTCTCCTCGGGCTTCTCGATAAGGTTCAGAGGAGGGTCTGTAATGTGATAGATACCGACTTGGCAGACCGCCTGCAGTCTCTCTCCCACCGGCGCGACGTGGCTTCCCTGTGTCTCTTCTATAAATACTTTCACGGCTTCTGCTCCGATGAACTTAGATCACTAGTGCCCCCTAAATACGTATTTGAACGAGATACTAGATTAGCAACTAGATCCCACCCTTTTACAGTGAAACCGATAAAATGCAGCCGTAACTTCTACTCCAACAGTTTCTTTCCACGCACTTCCCGACTGTGGAATTCTCTTCCAAACGATTGCTTCCCCGACGGCTACAATCTCCAGGAGTTTAAATGTAAGGTCAATAGACACCTCCTAACACACTAACCTGCTCCCATTCTATCAAACACTCTTCTCATCTGCCCAACCCTCATCCTCGCTATCCTTACTCATCTGTCACTTTCCTCCTAACATTCTCTATGTCTAACCACTCCTTCTCTTTACCTTCCCCTATGTAGCCCCATGCGCAATTGGGGTGAGATGATTAATATATATATATGGGTTAATGGATATATGGATGAGTGTCATGAAAGAATTACTTAATGCTGATTTCCTAATTGGCTTGGTAAATGTTTAGCTGTCTATCAACCACTATTTGCTTTTTAATTCCAAATTCTAAGTAATCTAAACACGAGTTATAGCTTTATTTACAGATAAAATATATATTTGATTATGTTTCTTCAAAATATATTGTTAAGAATTCTACTATAAAATGGTTATGTATACGTGGTTTGTCGAAGTTACATTTTAAAAATATTATGGAGTAAATATTAAACCCACAGTAACAAAAATTAACTAGTATAGACGCCTTAAATAAGAACTCTAAGTGAGTCATATTCATTGGAGTCAGTCAAGAGTATTTCTAACAGAAGTCACGGTGAGTAACCTAAGCAAGACTTAATATTATAAGCAAAACTCATATGAATTATGACAGTGGCGACGAGGAGATCAAACTCATGCTGAGATATAACAAATAATCACAAAAAAGTCACTTTACACGTGATAAAATGAAGACGAATATTTAGAACCAAGTTTTGATTTTTTTCTTTGGTTTGTGTAAAAAAAGAGCGACATTAAGAGGAAACACAGATATTCTTTTAATATAGAAGAAATACTAGCTCATGTAGCAAAGTGCAACAGCAACATCAGAAGTTGTTAGAATTCCAGAAACAACAACACAATTTAATTGAAATAAGTCATTTCACTTTCGATGACGTGGCAAATAACTGATTTCACATAAAATTCAAATGATGATATTACCCTTTCTGCCTACTTTAGAAAATACGAGAACGCAATGAATGGGAAGACGAAAAAAAAAACTTGGTTGAGAAAGTTAGTACCAGCAGAACATGAATGTTACTGGAATTTGTACTAGCGAAAACACAGAAAAACTTGTTTTAAAGAAACAGTAAATATTCCGACTAAAATTTATATAAATAACTCGATATTCTATATTCGTTGGAAGTGTAGGAATCTAACGAAAAAAGAAGACGAAAATTTTATCACATATGCTGCCACCTTTACCAAGGTGTGTGAAAGATTAAAACTAAACAAATTGGCAGCGGATATGTTTAAAGAATTAATTTTCATTCAAGGGTTAACGACAAAAAGACAAAAGTAAAAGCTAAAATTGTATCGAGACTTGAACAGAATAATAAAATTACGCTACAGGAAATATCCAACGATTGTAAGTGAGTCCCAAATCTGAGACGATGGGTAGCATGATGGTGAAAGTGTTAATCTTGAACCTTTCCTTTAAAGTAATAATTTTTGTTGCTAATATTTTTCCTTCAAAAATATATATTTTCTATAAAAGTCTATTTCTGTAAAAGTCAATTTTATGCTTTCATGGTGTTTTGACCCCAGTTTGGAGGTTAATAATTTTCCCGTAGCTGGGACCCTAATAGGTGCTACGCCTCTGGGTCAAAGTTGATCTGGGAAAAACTGCAATTAAGAGGTAGTTTCATGATCCTCACAACCTCTTAATCAGAGGCCTTGCTGCCGGATGCAGTTTACCCTCATACTAAGGACCGTATTAGGCCCACCAACATTGTGTTACTGGAATCATCATCATCATTTCCATTATTTAACGCCCGTTTAGTTGGGAGCATGGGTTAGACGGGTTTTATTGACGGTTCTTTTCCAGATGGCCTGCTTTTATGTAAGGCCTGGCTGTAATCTCAAATTCTATAAATCTTCAATCATGAGGTGAGTTCATGTTTTACATGATCTACCCTAATCCCTATTTGGGAACCAACCCCAATAACTATACAAATGACTGGGTTTTCCAAGTTCATTCTCTCAACATGCTCAAAAAAACTAAGTTTTGCTTGACGCGTAGCATCTGTTATATTGGTAATACTGAGCTTATTCTTAACTTCCTGATGATTTTCTATCCCTACTATTGACATTGCACAACCACCGTACCATTTGCATGTCGGTTCGAGCAATTCTGCTTATATCCCTGAACTTAAGAATCCAGTTTTCACATATAGCATAACACTTCTAAAGCAAACTTCATACAGCTCTCTTTTCTTGCTCCGCAAAAATACTTGAGATGTCAGAAGAGCAAACATTTTGCTATTTTTTCTCACCTGATCTTACACGCAAGTAACAGGCTCACTATACTCATCAATACACCCAGTCTAATAAGGGCATGACAGGCACATGCCCCGTAGCCAGATGCGTGCGATACAGTGGCAGGTTTTGACATAAGAAACATATAAACATGCTTGTCTGGTAGCGCGATCCGATTTGAGATCTCCAGTTGAGAATACGTCACTCACCATTTTCCTTGACTGATACCGTCAAATTTTAAAAAAGCAAATCTATCCACGCTTATTATGATACATTTATATTTCCTCCGCTTTTAAACCGAAACACACACTGTGTCTGCAACTAGATGTCATGGCAAGCAGATCTATGGTATTGAATAGGATATTTAATGTCGGCCATGATAATTCACAGACTGAATAGTTAATTAATAACAGAAGCTATGAAAGTCACTTATGGCGTAGAATCACGGTATTTACTATTGTTATTGTTGTTTAATTTATAAACAGCAGATGTTGCTGGAGAGAGAATTAAATTACGAACTGTCCGTAATGGTAGGACAGAGGTGCCACGTTTTTATCATGATTTGAGAACTCTTCGGCATATATGAACACTTCCATACGGGTAATCTTCTGCAAATGTCCAATTTTGAGATGGATCACAAGTTTCTCTAGTGATTTCAGTTATGGCACAACGATCACCAACAACAATCAGTATGACCGCCAACATCTTCATTGAACAATGCACATTTTAAATTATTGCTTTCCTGTTTTACTTCTTGATCAATTATGCTATCATTCCCTGGACATGCAATATCTGTGATGTTATCACAGCAATGTCTAGTTTTCCATTAAATACTTCATGGCCATACTTCATGATATCCACAATTATTATTATTAGTATTTCCTTTGATTTCTGTTTCATATACATTTCCAGAAGAAGGTTAAAAATCGTTTCATGTCATTTTTCACTCACTAATTTTTATATACTGTGGATTGAATACTATTTCCATATTTTCTTCGGGTGCTCTTGTCTTTGTAACTCCAGGTTTCCGTCAAAATCCAAAGAAGGATTTGCAATGTAATCGATTTCACCGATGTGACGTAGTTTCCCTCTGTGTATTCTACAAATATTTTTCCCTGGTGCTTGGATCACATGAATTTAAGCTGTCTACTACACTGACATCAATGCCCCACCCATCTACCGTTGAAATAATTGAATATAACCACCATATCTACTCCAACAATATCTTTTCCCGCACTTCTCGCCTGACGAAACCTCTGTTTACTTGCTTTCTTAATAGCTACAATCTTCAAAAATTTGAATGCAACGTCAATTGCTATCTTCTGTTTTCTTTTAGTTTTTATACTTTCTTCAATGTCCGCAGTACCCAGACTTTTCTCTCACTGTAACCACCTGAACGCTAACGGTGGTCCTGCCTTGACTGGGGTGAACTTATTAAAAATATATCATTATTATTTTCCTCAAAATGTATTTTGTTTTCTCGGCGAGAAGTTTGTTGTATTAAAACTGATTCCACCCACGAACATTATCTGTTAATGATTGACTGTTTAACGTTACTATATGCAATTTCGTGTACTGAACTACACCATCTGAAAAAACAATACACCCAGTAACATCCGTAAATTCAACATTTTAAATTGATACCCTAATTAATTGAGCCTCCCAGCATTGAAACATTTTTTGTTGGTATTAACAAGCAAAAATGGCTTCCACGTGTAAATATGTCTACAATCAATATCCGAAATATTTAAAAATAAAATCGATGCAAAAAAAACAAACAAAACTTTCCGTTTCCACATTGTTATATTTGATTGCCTGTAGATAATTAAAAAAATATTCGATTTTGGATAGCGCGTGGATAATTGGAAAGGAGTTGTGCCAATAAGAAATAATAATTTGCGTATCGATATCTCTATAAGCCCAGTTTGTTATTTATGTAAAAAAATATCGAAACGAAATAAACTGTTTATGTGCGCAAGTTTATTGCTTTATGAAACGTCAAGGAATACAATTAAAATTGTTCTTTGCAATCATTTTCTTGAATAAAGCATTTAAACAAAACATAGTTTATTTTACACTTCATTAATAAATAGTTAAATTCGAATATGTGTTTGTTTCTGTTAGTCTGTGTTTGTGGGCGTGGGTTTGCATTTATTTGTACATTAATTAACAGTGAAAAACACTCATCATATTTTAATAACGGGTGAGTTCAAACTGCACAGTTTTTCTTCTTTTATGTGTCTTGTTCCTTCAGGACGTAGGCGATCATGGCCTTCCACTTTTCCCTATCCCTTGTGGCTCTGAGCATGCCTTCTCCTGTTACACCATGTGATCCTAGCTCCGTCATCTACCTGATTAGGTCCTTCAAATATGTTATCCGTTGATTTCCCCTGTCTATTTTCCCTCTATCTGGTCTGTTAGTATCAGATTCTCCAAGCTCTCTTTCCTCACTCTGTATCCCAGGAACTTCAGCTGTCTCTTCCTGATGCTCAGTATTAATTTCCTTTTTGTTACCATCATTTTCAAGACCTCATCATTGCTCACATGCTCGATCCATGATATTCGCAGCATCCTTCTGTAGAACCGCATTTCAGTTGCTTCAAGTTTTTCCTTCATCTTTGATGGTATTGTCTAGCATTCACTGCCATATTGAAGGACGGAAAGCACGTAGCAATCCAGTACTCTCTTCCTAGTTTCTAGCCAAATTGTCCTGTTTCTTAATACTTTACTCAACTTCTGGAATGCTTCCTTCGCCATGCAAATTCGCCTTCGGATCTCTGTGTCGCACTTTCCGTCTTCTGTTATAACGCTTCCGGGAAATTTAAATTTTTGTACCTGCTTGATTCTGGTATCCCCGACCTATATATGGCATTTTGGGCTGTCCTTTTTACTGATGAACATGCATTCGGTTTTCGTGCAGTTTATTTCTAGTCCTTTCTTGTTACTTTCTTCTGCTACCTTTTGTAGGAGGTCTTGTAGTTTCCTTTCTGTTTCTGCTATCAGCACTGTATCATCTGTGTACTATAGGTTGTTTAAATTGTGGCCTCCGATTACATATCCAGGCACAACTTCTAGGGACCTCAAAATATTCTCGCTGTAAAAGATGAACAGATCCGGTGAAAAGACACATCCTTGTCTTACGCTCCTTTCTGTCTTTGTATATCTACTCAATTCATTACCTGTCCATATGCAAGCGGTTTGCTGCCAGTAAAGATTCTCGATTACTCTTAAGTCTTTCCCAAATATGTCCAGACTGCCGAGCATCTTCATCAGTTCCTTGTGGCATATTTTGTCAAACGGCTTTGCATAATCAATCAAGCACAGGTATAAGTCCTTCTTCATTTGTATTGCCCTTTCGGAGAGCATCTTAATCATAAATATGGCATTCCTTCTTCCCGTGTCTTTAACGAAACCACACTGTTCTTGTCCTATCTCTGGCTTGATTCTGCTTTTCGCTCTGTTCATCAGGATTCGGACGATCAGTTTTGTTATATGGCTCATTAAACTGATGGTTCTGTGGAGTTCGCACTCGTTTACTCCTGGCTTCTTAAGTAGTGATATGAAGACAGACTTGCTGAGATCATCTGGTATTACACCACTATTATAAATTTCATTTATTATTTCAGTACTTTTTTCTATATCAAATTCTTCCAGGGCTATCAGCAGCGTCTGGTCCCGCTGCTTTATTTCTATTCAGTTTGGCTACTTCAGATTCCACTTCAGACTTTAATCGGTTAAATTAACAGGAATTTCATGACAATATTTTAATTATAAAAAGACGACAGATATTTACTTTATTTTGATCGAAAGATTGAAGGTTTTGAGGAGCATGAAACAACATCTTATTTGCTGCCCTCCCAGATCCAGCTTGACTATAGATGGTAGCATCTGTTAGAGTCCCACCTATGGGAAATAATGAGCCCCAAACAAAAACAAGCCACTATGAAATTATAAAATACATATATTATTATATATATTATTAAAATATCAGCGATACATTTTATATTAAAGAAAATACCAAAAATACTTAATTATAAAATTAACAATACATATTGTCTGTGGTTGAAGGAATACAATTGCTTTTAAAACATTTAGATTTTGGCAATAAATAATCTATAGACTTTGATATGCCACTAACCGAACAACCTACATGAAATAACACTTTCATGACATTATTTCATATAATATAAAATTTCTTAACTCAAACTCTATTCCAAAACATAATTTCAACAAAGCTACAACGGAAAAAACACATATCACCACCATCAGTAATTATGTCTACACAAATATATATATGCCCAAAAGCTGAGTATCAGTAAAACAGAATAACATATACATTTAGTATTTCAAATCTCTAAAGAAAATAAATTAGATTTCAGCATGAAATTACTCTCTAGGAGTTGATAGGCCGTTAAATAAACAAATAAATAACAACTACTGCCTGAGTGTTTGTTCATTTCTTTATTCTTGAGCAAGATACAATCAATATGTCATGACGAAATTTTCATGATCCTCAAATCTGATATACTTTAGGTTTCTTGTCAAAACTGTAAATACAACCATAAACAATTATTTTTTCTTCAAAATTAATACTTTTGCAACAAATAAATGAACAATCTACATAACAAATGCGTAACGTCACAAGCACCGTATCCCATAAGAGTCGTAGCGCCACGAAATATTCTTAAAGCCGTAGTGTTGTGTCTTGAGAACGATAGTCTGGCGGAGCTCATCCCCATTTTCCTTTCTGAGTTTTTAGTCTCTGAAACCGAGGCAACTCGGTACTGCGATTGAAAAATACGTGGATGAGATGCGAAACGATGAACTCAAAACTTTTTCGTGATTATTAGTGCTTATATAAACCTAACAAGCTCGACGGGAATTCGACTCGACAATTTCACTTTCCGAGTCGCTAACCGTTACACTACAAGCGCAGAGGTTATAGAGAGCTCTACAAAATATGTTAAAATTCAGATTGTTTTAACTGTCAATTTTTATTATAAATACATTATTAGGCTACAATAACGTATGAGCTAATTAGGTCATTAATCAACTGCAGCTGATGAACAAGATAATGAGCGTCATCTTAGGAACCATGATGTCAAAATACAACTCTAACAGTTTTTTATTAGGTACCTGATGGACAATCACATTTTCAAATGCAATAAGGAATCAAGAGTATCGTCCGTACTTGTGAAATGCCATATCTTCATGCCTAAGCAGTAAAAATAAATTTCAATGTCGATGGTTAGTTGATTTTATTTAGCGTTATATCAACCACCATTGATTATTCAATACCGAAATCTAAATACACTATATATAATTTTGTTTTTATTTTTGCAGGAAATTGTAGTTTTAGTGATACAATGAGGAAAAAGATTGGATTTATAATGTTTCCAAGGGTAGCTGCGTCTTAGTGAATAAAACAAGCCGTAACAGAATTGAAATTCAACGTGCACATTGACAATTTCCAGCCATTATCCATTACATCACCTCACATGATCTATCCATCCATCTAACGACGGACCATAGTCGATGTTGCTTAAATCTGATGATCGTACAGAAACCGTTTATTCAAAGTGATGTAGATGTAAGCTAATTCTTATGAAAAGTAAATGTAAATATATCTAAAAGACATGCCTATTGAGCTTACCAGTGTTTGATTGATTGATTGATTGATTGATTGATTGATTGGTTTGCTTTCTACGGTTTATCAACCCTCTACGGGTTATTTAAAGCCAAAGAATATTTTTAGATTGTAAGATAACAATTATATCGTGATCGGGATCTACTAAGTAACCCACAGCTGGTGGGGAAGAGGTGGATTAATATCTGATCAAAAGTTGGTAAGCAAACAAGAAATTACAATGTGAATATAAATTGAAAGGTCTATTCTATAATTCAATCAGAATATAAACTGATCCTTCACTTTTTGTCCCGGATACTTTCTAAGCATTTATATTCAAGAAAATGTAAATAAATCTAAATGTTATTCCTATGTTACTAATCAGTATATCATTAATTTATTGATTTGTTTCTACGGTTTATGAACAATTTGTTGATTATTTAAAGCCAGAAAATATTTTTAGATTTTCAGAATTTTATGAGATAATAATGATTTAGTGATACATGTCTTACTAATTAACTTATAGCTGAGGGGAAAGAGGTGGATAAATATCTAATCAGAATTTGGTAAGCAAACAAGAAATTATAACGTAGATATGAAGCGAAAGATCGAGTGTATATTACAAGCAATATATAAACTGATCCCTCACTTTCTGGCCACTCTACGTTTTATACATTTATATTTCAGATAATGTAAATATATCTAAAAGACATAATTGTGTATCTAATCGGTATTTTACTGATTGATTAATTCGTTTTGTACGGTTTATCTACCCACTGCAGGTTATTTAAAGCTTGAAAATCCTTTTTATTTGTAAGAAACTTTCTTTTTTAGGTAATAATGACTTAGGGAGACAAATATTATTAATTAACCCATAGCCGGGCGAGAAGAGATGGATTCGTAATTTTTCAAAGGGTATCAGGCTTAAGTAAATAGAAGTCACTCAAATGTAAATTGATATCAACTTTATAACTCGTTGCCTCTGTCATTATCCATTACACCACCTTCCTTGACTACTTTGTCTCGATAGATTTTGTTTAGCAGCGTATCAATCAATATGGCTTATTCAATGTCGAAATCTAATTAATTTTAACACAATTTTATTGCTTCAACTAAATATATTTTGAACGCTACTGTATTCCTTCAAATGCAGATAAAATCTTTTGTTGGTCTGTCTTTATTACATGAAAATGCATTGGTGCTATTTTTACCATAAAATGAATTTTTATACTTTTATATTGTTTCATCTATTACACTCGATATATTCTCATAGCTAGGAGATTAACAGATGCTACGATCCCGGGTCAACGACAACAGCAATTAAGAGGGGGTCCCAGGCTCTTCAAAAACTTCCATTTTTTGATCAGAGGCTTTACTGCCGGATGTAGTGTATGGGGAATATTTATGAACGTTCTCAAAATTAAAACCTAGGTAAACAAATGACATCATCGCTTTTGTATATAATACAACTAAAATATTGTATATAGTACTGCAATAAAATACGTCGTACATTTGTATAATCGCTGAACATGTTGGACCGGCTGTTAAAAGTTCATCATTTGCGAGTACCTTTGCCGTTAACAACTAAGGTTACTTTTGCTGACAGTACTTTATTTGGAAGAAGACATTTTGCAAAATAGATTTAATTTTTTTCTTTTTTGCTTTTGTTCATTTACTTGTTTCTTGGTTTAAATTTGATTTTTGATTTTTTTTTTCTGTCTTTTATTTTCTGTTTTCCATTTTGAGATTTTTTCCGCCATATTTAGTTTTATTTTTTGTCGGTAAAATTTACATATTGTCTTTTTCTTTTTTTCATTTAACTATTGTCGGTTTTCATTTTTCATTGCGTATCGTTTAATTTCGTTTACTTTTTTATTTTCATTGAGCAGCTTAAAAATATTAAATAAAATTTTACCAAAACACTTTTGATTTCCTTAACTTTAACTTGTCAGTCTTCCATTTGATGCTAACTCTTTCCTCGTTCTTGTGTTTATTTTAAATTGTTATTTTAATTTTTTTCCTTCCTTTTAAATTAAACCTCTTTTGATTTTAACAAAAGTGTAATTTATTTGATCTAAGTTTTTTGTTTGTTGTAACTTGGTTTTATACTCTCTATTGTTTTATTTTTAGAAGAAATTTTTATTTTCTTGTTCTTGTTAACGTGTATTATTTTTCTTTTTTCCTAGGTTTAAAAAGTTATAATTTTTGTATTGCTTTTCTTTATACGCCCGCCTCAGTTAAAGGTGGGTTTATTGATTTCATTGTTTTTCAGTTTTGTTAACGCGTAATTATTTTTTCATGGTTTAAACATTTTAAATTTTTTGTAAGATGTGTATCCCTGTAAAGTCTCCAAAGAACAAACCGAAAGGGCTCTCATTCTTTCAAAAAAAATCAAGGGCTTTAAATATTTACCGAAATACCCAAACATACATAAGGAAATATGTTGAAGACCCAAAGACCCAAAGGCCAAACGAATCAGGCCAGGGATCGCAAAAAAGTGTGGAAAATGCTAGGAAAGGTTAAACAAGACTTTTCTACAAAACCGATTCCCCGTTACCATGTTATCTTTATAAAACAGTTAAATTATTTTACCCCAGGGACATTAGTGGCCTTTCTCTTGATAGTACTATTACGGGTTAAATAGGCAAAATGTCAATGGGACAGGTTTTCAGTGTTCTATCCCCAGACAATTTTGGTGCAGATCTCCAACGCTAACTGAAAATGGCTCTCTGGTTGGTAATGTGAATGAGCGGGGCCTAAGGTCAGAGATTCGCAGGACGTGTCTCAAACGCGTTCTTCAGTGCCTCGGTTTGGATGCATTTTGTGTACAGGAGACTTGTTTTTCAACTCAGGACTGGGAATACATAGTGTCTAATGGGGTCAGCATGTTTTCAAGGACGATCGAGAGGTGTATCCTGGCTAGTGAGCAAGTCTTTAGATGTGGCGTGTGTTTCCTGTCTTCTCAGACCCAGCGAGCAGGCTTTCCGTTCTGGAAGTTACCGTAAAGGATATGTCTCTTTTTCTCATTAATTTATATGCGACTAATGACCATACGGAACGGTCAGCCTTGTTTGATCAAGTTGCTGAGCAAAATAAAGCCGGTTTTCATGGGATAGATAACTTCAACCCTTTGATGAGGTTAATAACAGAGTTAAAGATTTCAATCAAGATCTTAGGCAGCTGTTTGCAGGTTGTCATCGATAGTCTGATAAGCCTCAAACATACGTGCTGTACATGACAAATATTGCAGACAACATTCATTTGGTGAAAATCCGACTATGCTGACAATGTTTCGGCTCTTGTGTCGAGCAGAACCGACATTGATGAGCTCCACAAAGCAATCAGAGAGTAAGAGCTAGAAACAAAGGCCAAGATCAACCGCTATAAGTCTATTGGTTTGCATTTGGGCGCGTGAAAAGAGTTTTTCTTTCTGGGCCATTTATCTGGATGGACGGTCCGGTCAACATACCCTGCGTCCGGTTTGGTCCTGATCTCCAGTTGGAAATTAGTTGGTCAACTGTGGTCTCAGAGGAATCTTTCCTTAAATAGGAAGGCAGAATCATGTTTTCGCACATCTACCCAATTTACTGACTCCCTGTGCTTTCACACCCGTATGTCATGATAATACAATTATTCAGCGCCCTGTTCTGCTTTTTCTTGGGAACCAAGGTGCCTAAGCTTCATATCGGGTTCCTAGACCGGATGTGTTTGCAAGCGAATATGAATGACGGATTCTAAGAAGGAAGACGTCCACAGCAACTTTCCGTCCCTAAGAATGGTGCACAGGTAGGAAGAGGAGGTCTACTGCTTGCCTCAGGGCGAAGGCACCTTTTATCGCGAATGCCGATTAGCCCTTAAGATCCCCTTACGGGCAGTGGATGGCCTCTCCGACGTAAAGGCGTTATCACGTATGGGAATTATATATCGGATACTAGTGAGGAAATCTGTTTAAGATGATCTCATCGACGACCTCCGTCTGACGAAGCAGGACGCTCGCTCTATATGGCGTTGAGCGACCGGGATTAAACGCCTCACTAATAGCGGAGCATCATTCACATATCCCTCTAAGCCAACAAGAAGTCGACAGCGTTGTTAGGAAGGTGACTTCTTAATTTTATCTGTCTGCAGAAGGCGATCCCAACGTGCGGCATCTTTGGAAAATGAAAAAAACCTACCACGGCTTGACTCAAGGCTTGTGAGTAAAATTGGCTAGATGCCGTCGATGGTTGCGGTAGCTGGAAGTCACAAGTCATCCTGGCCGAGGGTTTGAGCGTCCTGGCTTTCTTCAGATTTTTGTTCACGCTAGATAGCGCGCTTTTTCCCAAAAACTGTAACTAAGGTCCGCTCAGCATAGTTTATAAACCACAGTAGGGCTTTCTGGGTGTTTAACAAACGCATGTGTGCCTGAACATGTGTTGCAATGGGGATTCATCATAAACCCTAAAAATAAATTCTTATTGCTTCATTTTACTGCAAATGATGTAATCTAAGAAAAAAACAGAAATCGATTACACCCTGTCATTCTGGTGAGTCTAAAACTGACCGTATAGTGAACGAAATAAAATTAAACTAGCTGTTTCAATTAATTTGTACAACGGTGTATATATTTGATGATTTTTTTCTTTTATGTTAATAATACAAAAGCCGTTTTATATGATCAACAGTCCGAACAATGTAAATAGTGTAAATAGTTACAATATCTCATCTCAGAAATACAGACATTAGCAAAACCGTTAATTCTGATTCAGTCAGTTAAGTGCCATACGTGATATACGCTTGGCCGATAATGTCTCGTAAGAGACATGACTGACTGTGAGGAGGTTATCCCGCAGTAGGTTGCCATTACTTTCTGCGGTTAGTTGGTTGTTCGTCAAGGCTATAGAACACAAACAGTCCTGTCATTTAACCCATAACCCTAAGGAAGAGACAGATTAATGCCTTTCCCAAGGGTATTTGCGCGTAATTGAATGCAGGGAATTCAACTGGAATTCGAACTCGCCTCACTAGTTGAATTCCCTGCATTCACTTACGCGCAAATTCTCATGATAATCCTGATTATCATGCGTAATTTTACCATCAGTCTTTCACGGTCACTTGTTCAATACGAGGCTTTGAAATAATGATTAATCGTTTCACTCCCCAGAAAACCTGTAAATGTTTAATTCATAAATGATATAAATCATAGGCATGTTTATTTTAAAAAAATATCTTTATTTGTTCAATATGCTGATTGTGCCACCAGAAAATAAATTCTTTCAAATTTACTCATATGTTAATCAGCTTATTATTTTCTCCATAATGTCTGTTTGAAATTGTGCAGCCTGGTTTTGTGTGCATAATTTACCCCATCTGCTTTCCTATCATTGAAACAGAAGAAAATATATTAGAATAATTTGAGGATAATTACACAACATGCAACAGAGATAATTTTTATACGTCCATTTATTAAATAATTTACATCGCGGATTGTTTCACTATCTTTATCAGTCATTCAGGTAATTTCATAATTCTATATCTCCTGTGAATAGATTTTAACAAAAATGACCAACTGTATATTTTATAGAAGAATAATAAACAATATATTTTATAACAAAATGACCATCAATAGAGTAGAATTATCATTTTAAATGACCAACAGTACTATTTATAGCAAAATGACTATCATCGCATCTTATTTGTAGTTGAGTGAATATTATTTGGTTTAAAAATATATTTAGTTTAAGCCATAAAGCTATGTTCAAAATATTAAGATTTCGGCATTAAGTAACACATAGAGCTGTTGGTATACAGATAAACAGAATCAACCAACAAAATAAATTTTAAAAAAGAAATGACCAACAATACATTTTATCTGTAGTTGGGGGGATAGAACTTCGTTCAAATTATATTTAGTTGAAACCATACAATTATATTCAAAGTATTTAGGTTTCGGCATTAAATAACCCATAGACGTGTTGATATGCCGCTAAATAGAATTGGTCAACAAATCAGCTGACCAACCCTCTATCCTTCTTGCTTTTAATGTCTTGTAAGTCTCATATACTCTAAGCACAGTTTTTACATTATGTCCGAGATATTTTAAGTAAGAATTTTGTGAAATGAAAGTTTTTCTTTTTTATTATTATTTTCCATACAACTTCCTCGTTGCACATATTTTTTGTTCATGGTATTCTAGACATATGTTTGTAGAACTACAGTTCTATTGATCCGCGCCTTCTCTTTATCAGTGGGAATCTCGTTCAGCATTCAATTGCATATAATAGGATTGCTCAGTATCTATTTTTTGGCTTTTAGCGAAGTTTTTCCTGCTATTCAATACTTTATTTTGTTTTTGGAAGAAACCTGATATTCCAAAGCGCTTTTCGATTTTTTTCATCACATTTTCCCATTGTCTTTCATAACATTTGCTAAATAACATAGCTAAATTTATATACCTGTTTGATTTTGATGTCTCTAGTTTTTAAGTGTTGGGTCGTCTCGCTTGTTAAGAACAATACATTCTCTATTGTTAAAATAATGATCAATATTTTCTTCAAGTTTTCATTGATTACATTGCTGGAGAGTTTCAACTGGTTGCTTTACTCTGCGTAACACGGTGTCATCTACGTCTCTTATATTTATCACATTGTGTGCACCTGTAATAACACTTGGCTGTGTTTCCCGTTCTTTAAGACTATGGGTTAAACAACTGTGCTGGACGGCAGCCTGTATGGTAAAATGTCTCTGAATTCAAAAAAATAAAAGAGAAAGCATGGGGAAATGACACCAACTTCTATTCCAAGAACACAAGGCAATTCCTAGATAAGAAATATAATTTATGGAAATCATGATCGGCTACACCCTAAAATAACATGGATTATAAAAAGTTTTCTTTCTTTCTTTTTCTCCTTTCTCTCTATTTATATTGGACTTCAATCTCAGGATAGCATTGGGGCAAGACATATCTCATTTTCACCCGAGGGGAGTTCTTAGTCTCCAACGAAACAGGTCTCGCAAATGATACAACACTATCCTTCCAGTCCCCCGTTCGAAAGTAAATTTCATATAATAAATATATATCTGCTATAACCTCTTCATCAAACAAGTCAATGTAATTAGAAACATATGTCCTGTTACAAAATAGTAACCTAATGACGATATAATCTCTAGCCGTGCAAAGCAGTTAATCTAGGAGAATGGTTGCTCTGAATTCGAAGCCGCTAAAAGACAACGGGAAACAAACGTGCTTGTTTTTCCCAAGATGTCAGAGCAATTCACAGATAATAAAATAAGATAACTCATGTCCTGAATGGACAGGATATATGCACATCATGTGAACGTAGCTACATATATTTACATTGTCTGGACTGTTGTCCACATTTTATTCAATGTTTAAGGATCCGGCCTTCTAACAGGGGCTCGGGATTTTGAAGCGAACCCTTTATTTTGATCACTTGGGTATATCATTCTCATTCCATGTGCGATGGCAATTCTGGATGTCATGTAGTTATCTCCCTTTAACTCAACTTGCTAAGTTATTTGTTCACTACTGATGTAACCAGGTATTGAAGTCACAACTTTGTCGGCCAAGACATTGGAACTAACCAAAGCTTATATCCTTATGGATTGAGTTCGGTTCGAAATTCCCAGCACTTTAAGAAGTCTGGAGCGTAAAATGGCCGAAACACGGTAAACAGGGCAATAAAGATGAGGACAACAGTCAGAAAAATGTAAATTAATTAAATACTATGTTATCTCAGAAGTACAGACATGCAATGTCAATATCTCTAGAATTTGGGTGTTTTGAACAAACTATTATACGTTCCCAAATGAAAAGAAAAAGAATATTAATATATGGAAATTATTTTTCCATATAAATATTTTCAAATATTAAAATAGTAACAATACGTGGGGGTTACTGCTTTGGTTTCCTGAATAATATTTACGTGCTGCTGGCTAACACAGACGAACTTTTCAGATACTTTTACGGGGCAGATTTATCAGTCAAATGCAGACATAAACTTCAATGACAACGCCCGAATTTAATCAGTCAGCTCTCACCTCTGATTCGTTTAAACATAAAAATATTCTGTATTTATGTTCAGTAAAAATAGTTTTACGGCAAAGCACTTATTAATGCTTTCTTTTTAGTATCCTCTGTCTTTCTCTTAGACATTTGCTTATGTATTTGATGTACAAAAATAAAAAGTTTAGGGAAATTGACAAAAAGATACTAATCTTAACATTTCGTTACTACCAACTTATTCGATGAACGCTTCTTCGGCAATTCGAATTTTGATTTGAAATTTAGAGAACGAGTCGACATTTTCTTTTCACTTTCGCTTGTTCCATTCTATCTACTCAGGCTTTATACTGTCCTTTTTTTAGCAATCTTCACTGGGTTTTAGGAGCTTCATTTCAGTTTCCCTTTAAGATGGTATCATGCAGAATCTCAATGTTCAAACTAATTTCTGTTTATTTCTGCTATTTGTAATGTTTTATGATCTATATCTAGCGGCTTCATATTATTTTCTGCAAGACTTGGAGATTGAGATAAAAGCTTGACACAGACATTATATACTAACCACTATAAAATGATAGTCTTCCATAATAAGAGCCTTATAATGTTAGTACCTAGGGTCGTTAACGATTGTAAATTTTGCATTTGAAAATGATACTCTTCCTAGACATTTTTCGTAGCTTAAACAGTTACCTATCAATGTGGGTAGTTCCGTGTGGCGTTTAGCGTAATGAAGTGCAGAACGAACGCAATTACATTTTCCACGTCGATACGCTGCGATTACGTCAGTCGGCGACAAAAAATGAGTGGAATCCACTGAACACTTTCACAAGCCTAATGTTATTTTAGAAAAAAATGACAACAGTAAATTCAGCCTGGTGTTAATCCCAGAGTTAGTGTCTTCTCCGTCCATAGATGATTAGTTCGAAAAGCGGTGAAGTATAAAAAGTATTGAGTAAGTTCATTCTCTGCGCCTAATTTAACGTTATTTATCTTATTCGGACTGTTGTCCCCCTACTTACGACGTTTCGGCCGTTGTACGCTCGACTTCTTCAGGTACTAAGAATTTTGAAACGAAATCTTTATTTCGATTCCATGTGCGATGCTATTTCTAGTAGGTATGTACTTATCTCTCCTAAAGTTATTTGTTCACCACTTCTGTGGCCTGATATTGACCTCAAAACTCTTTGGGTCAGTCACTGGAACTAACCAACGCCTATATTCACTTGGACAGAACTGTATGAATTTCTGAGACTTATAATAATAATGACTAAGTAAACTTTTTGCTAGAGCTCATATTGTAATTTTTAACCCTAATGATTTTCTTTATCATTTTTTTTATCAGAAATCATACTAGAACTCCGTATAACTTTTTTTTAATCATTTTATCCCAAGCAAGGCGGTACCGCCACTGATGTGCAAGGGGCTACATAAGAAAGTTTAGACAGAAAAAGAGTGAAGAGAAAAAGAAACCAACTACAGGGAGAAAGAAAGAAACCAACTACAGGCAGAAAGAAAGAAAAGAACGAGATACACGGAATGATGTAGAAAGGGCTATAATTAAGTGGATAAGAAATGAGAACTGACTTTGCATTTAAATTATTGGACATTATAGCTGTCAGAAAAGCAAGTATATGGAAGAGAGTTCCACAGGCGGGAAGCGCGAGAAAAGAAGCTATGAAGTAGAATTGTCGCCTGAATTTGGTTAATCTAACTGTAAAAGAGTGGGACCTTGATGCCAGTCTTGTAGCCCGAGTAAGTTCTTGTGGAGGAGGCACCAGTGCCTAAGTTCTTCAGAGCAGAAGCCATGAAAATATATTTATAGAAGAGACAGAGAGAAGTCACATCCTGCCGATGAGAAAGTGGCTGGAGTCGAGCTGCCATCATCGGGACCAATCACATTACAGATTCGCCTTTGGATCCTGTCGAGAACTCTAAAACGAACAGATGTCTTACCAAATATGGCAACAGTATTCTATGCACGGTCGGATGGTTGTTCCCATATTGTATTTATTTCTATGTTTATTCGGAGTATGAGATTTATGTGGACTAGCATATGCGCTGACTCCTTAAGTTTACGTAGTTTCTAATGCTGTGCCCTGTCAATTATTTCAACTTTATCCCATAGACAATAAAAATGAGAACAACAGTCTAAACAATGTATACTAACTCATCTCAGAACTATAGACGAAGGCAGATATTTGCAAACAAATTTTGTGCGTGTCTGTGTTTGTTGGATGTATAGCGACATGACTGCCGCTAAATAACATCTTTTTGTTACAGTCATTTAACTCCAAACAAGTCAGGATTCATTTGTGCGTCGGGTGTTACAGCAAGTGAAAAGAAAAAAGAAAAAAAGGCAGGGGGGATGTCGAAGAAAGAATAAGAGAAAGGAGGAAATCAAAGAGAGAGAAAATGGCATTGGACGTTGCATTTAAAGTTTTGGAGATTGTAGCTATCAGCGAAGCATGCAAACGGCAGGGACGTCCATGAACGGGAAGTGCGAGAAAAACTGTTAGAGTAGAAGTGACGGTTACATATAATTATTTCAACGGTAAAAGTTTGGGAACTTAATACCAATTTAGTAGCACCAATGAATAGATGTGGTCGGAGCACCAGAGAAAGATGGACTATTTAATGCTGAAACATTTACTGGTTATTTGATGTTATTTTGTTCACAATATTAATGATAATTTTGGAGGTTTTGGAGATAGATAATAATGGTTTTAGTGATACACGTTTTAGTCTACATAATCGGAGGTTAGACCACATTAAATATAATAGCAGGACAGATTAGGTTCTGTAGCCTTGATTGGCAACCAGTCTATCGCAGAAAGAAATCGCAACCTTCTCTGGGAAAACCTTCTGCTTAGTCATGTGTCCTTCCAGACATGATCGCTCAAGCGTGTATCACGTATGGCACTTGACTGACTGAGTTGATAAATAATTCACGTTCCTTCTACTAGATGAGATTGTAAATATGTTGTTAGTTTTGCTCGACATCAATATTGTTAACAAAAATATGAGACCAGTTGTTTAGAAAATCGTTTGTTTATGAAGATGAATAATAATCGTAGAAAACGAGTCTGAAATTTATTAGATACGAAATAAAAAAAAATGAAAGAAACGACAATAGCAACATTTTGCATTCGGCAATAAACGAATCGAAAATTTTCGTCTGAAAATATATTTTCGGTGGTTGTTTAGGAATTGATTGTTGCCTGATTTAGCGAGATATTTTCCACATTTTACCTCCGATTAAGAAAATAAAAAGTATAAGTCAGTGGCAAACGCATATTTCTACGTCTTGGATTTTTGGTTGATATTTTCTAAGAACGTGATTTGTGTGCAAATTGTAATCTCACCCTTCTTACAGTTCGTTTGACATCGTCAAAATTGATTCAAGGAAAAAATACATGAGCTAATGACTACTTTCAGCGCAGTATAATTTTATTGTTTGTGTATGAACATATCTGTACAGCTTACCAAATATATTTATCTCTATTCCAGAATTTATAAAGTATATATATATATATATATATATATATATATATATATATATTAGGACATTGAATGTATAAGTTCCTGCTGTTTTTCAATAGATAACTTTCCTTGAACATTGTACGCGTAGTGAAAGATGCTGACGCATCTATGAGGAAGTATTTTAAGCAAGCTTGAAATTCAGTGTATGTCATTTCGTCGAAGTGTAAACAACTGTGTTTTCATAGCGTTAAACATGTCGGATTTCGAGCTAAAGAAAGTGTAATAATGAGTAATTTTACTGCACTACTTTATTCAAGCACACATATCTCTTCTTGAGACATAAGGCGACCATGCTCTATCGGAAATGACATACAGAGATTGGTTGAGGCGCTTCAGAGGTAATGATTTTCATGTTGAAGATAAAGGACGATTTGGGGCATCGAAAAAGTTTGCAGACGAATATTTGGCAGCATTATTTTATAAAAACCCATGTCAGGTGCAAACTTTCAGCATCATTAGAAGTTAATCACACAAAATTTTGAAACGTTTGAAAGTATTAAAAATGATTCAAAACAAAGGTGCCGTACGAGTTGAATTCTCGTCTCGTCTTTAAATTTTCGATTACCCCTGGTGTAGATGACGATCAACATGAAGAAAAAACGCTTGAACTGAGCTTGCAGTCGTTTCCTAACGTCAATCTAATTTATCCGAAAAATGCCTTGCTGTTTTTCTAAGTTGGATGCATGGATGCTTGCAGACTGGGTTTTATGGTCCTGTAATGTTGTAATGTAAAGTTCGAATTCCAGTTTGATTCCTTGCATTCACTTACGCGCAAGTACCCTTTGGAAAGGTATTAATCCATCACTTCCCTCTAGTTAGAGGTTAAATAAAAGAACAGATTGGATTCTATAGCCTTGGTTGGCAATCAGTCTACCGCAGAAATAATGGCACCCTACTGCGGGATAATCTTCTGCCCAGTCATTCATGTCGCTTTCAAAACATGATGCCTAAGCGTTTGTCACGTATGGCACTTTACTAACTGACTGAATGTTGTGCAAACTAATAGAAGAGTACTGGACTGTTATGTGATATCTGTTCTCCTATATGAACAGTCTCCTCAAAAATGAAGTGAAGACTCGAAGCAACAGACATTTGGTTATACAGAAAGTTGCTGAGGATAGACTAAACCAAAGATGTGACCAGTGACCATGTTTTGGAGAAAATGAAAACGAAAAGGAGACTTATACTTAACATCAGGAAGATACATCTGAAGCTTCTGGTAAAAGGGCTTGGAGAATCTGATACAACGAGTAGCATACAAATAAATGGCAGAGAAAGGTTTGGGAAAAATACCAAGACAAAATAGTTTTTACGAGATAGAAAGGATAGGAAAAAGTGGTGAGCCATGGCCACCTACGTCTTAAAAGCACACTGCACATAAAAAAATAATGTTAATGATAAAAATTGTAAAAACTTGTTAACTCGTGATCTTAATTATTAAAAAATAAATAAAAGCTAATCAAAACAAAAAATACACAGAAATAAATAAAAATTACTTCTTTTAAAATTTATACAAATGATCAGAAATGAAAAATTTGGTAACGACAACATTAACTCACTTTTGTTCTTCAGGCTATAATATACATTGCTTAGTGTCCCACATACTTTACCTGGCATTATACAGCAAGTTTATGAAAATTTTAGAGCATTCACACATTCATAATAATGTTTTTTCTCGTCACGTTATGATTGTTTAAAAATAAAAGTTATGAAATAAAATTTCTACATTTTCCTTGGTAAACATTTTAAGGAACGAAATGAATTGACATAAAAATTCCTTTTTTATTTTCTTTCATTTTAATTGTCTTTACAAATTTATCTTATTTATCACTGAGTTTTTTATACACATGCACACATATACAAACGCACTGATACATGCAAACTTATATATCTATGTCTATATATATATGTGTCTGTCTATTTGCGCAGGTGTGTGTAAAAGTCCGTTGAAGATAAATTATATCTAATATATATATATATATATAAATATATTGTGTGTGTGTGTGTGTGTGTGTGTGTGTGTGTGTGTGTGTGTGTGTGTGTGTGTATTAGTGTGTGGATGTCTGTCTGTCTCTAGTGTTGGTTTTTCCTCATGTTTTGACTGTTACGTAGTAATTCATTTTATGCTGGTTTTGAAAAATTTATTTTTCTAAAGAATATTTTTGAGCGAACTAAAACACGTATGAGGTACATTAATCAACAATAATTTTCTCAACTACATCATTTTTCTTACAAAAAATACATGACACCTTAATACCTTACAAAGAAACATCAACATTATTTTCTGCAATTAGATGCAGGATAATTATAATCAGAACAATTTCGCTATAGGAAGAATTTTTTAACACCATCATTCTGCCGTAATTCCTAAAAAACGTAAAATTTTATATATTACAGAATACGGAAGACAACTAACATTGTTGTCACTAATCAAAATAACTCTATCAAATCTAAACTAGCGATGAACAGTATAGTGTATGAATTTCAATGTACAGTAAGAAACTTTGTTTCTTGTCACAAATCAGTTACCTTTGTTACACACACTAACACCTCCTGAGTAGACGTCATACGTGTCATTTATGAAACAAATTTATTAACTATAATGTTCGAGAATTATGATCGAAAACAAATAATTTTATATAAATCATAATATTAAAAACATCTCGCTATTTAACAGGTCTTATATATCAAACATTCCTCTCCTACCATAAAACTTAAATTATTTAATAGTAAAAACGGAGTGATGAAGGTTTTTTTCAATAGAAAGATTCTCAATCGAATTCCACTTGCACGAAGAACGTGAAAAATTGGAATGAATGCTTTTTTTTTCAAAATGAACACAGAAATACAGTAGGAGAAACACGTAACAAGACCAGAGACAAAAACACACTTGAAAATGGCTATGCAAATTGTTGAAAGCAGTTACTGGGACAATTAAAATTATGGGCAATTTATATATTCCTCAATTTTACAATACAGAAAAATTTTAGGATGTCGAAAAGATGAATAAAAAAAAGATTTGGCTGACAAAGAGGATTTACTTAATTTTTCAAAAGATACTTAGAAGGCAGGTTTATGCAAAACATAAATTTATATATATATATATATATATATATATATATATATATATATATATATATATACCCAGATGAAAAAATAATAAGTTTAGAAACTAGAGTTCGCCGGCATTTACTTTTCAAAAAGACATTTTAATTTATAATCTTTAAACATAGAAATTTCCGTGTCGCAATATATAGTCTGAGCATATATATATATATATATATATATTCTGATGACTGGTATTAATTTTAGGTCATTGTAAAGATGAGAAGTCATTTTTCTAAAATTGGAGAATACAATTATTTTTGTCGAATAAAGTATTCGAAATGTTAACAAGTGGAAAGTACAGGTGCAGAGCAGAATGAGTGCCAAAATTTTAAGCGAATTCATAAAAGCAAATCTAGTTAAAATATTTGTCAGTGGGATTGACGATATGTGACCCTAGTTAAAAATACGGCCTTGAGAATTTCCCGTGCACTGTATTACCAGGACAGTTGATAAAATCAGACAGACAATATTAGGGAGCGAGTTTTCCTCCCTTGCTAATGTTAGTCAAAATGGTTGAATGTAAATTGTTTTCATTTCGAGCTAGTAAGTGTTATAGAGTGAAGAAAATGGAAACACTATATACCATTTTCCCATCTCGATCTTATTGCCTGAGTAACAAAACCAGAATGCTAGACAAAACTAGTACGGCTCCCGTGCTTTTGGTATGAGAGGTTAGGAAGTGATTTGAATGGTGGATTTAATAATAGGGTCGGACTGAAATGGGTCTGCTGCTAGGAACAAAACGGGTAAGACAGAAATTGTCAGAGACGGTCAGTCCAAATACAACGAAATAGAAGATGAATAAAAAATTGTTTCGTAGAAATAATACAATACGAATATCATCGTGCTACTGAAATACCAGGCAACTGCTATTTCTTTTTCGTCACTTACTTTAATTTGATTGCAATCTTTTAATTATACGATATATATAAATATATATAAATCTACACTGTGTTGTTGTTGTTGTTGTTGTTTTACATCTTGTTTTCATTATATTCCAATTCTAGCATGTCTGGACCAGCCTCGTTATTTGGTAATAAGCGGCCCTGGTTTGGTTAAACCAAGATCAACAACACACTTTATTACAATAAAAAAAAGTTGGACATATGATTTTACAAATCTATCGGTAATAATTTATTTTGTGAATATATATATATATATATATATATATATATATATATATATATATATTCAGCTCTTTAGACCGAATTTTTACGTAAATAAATGGATTTAATTTATCTAGACGAAAAGAATAATAAGGGAGGAAGGTAAGACGGAAGCATTATATTGTTAAAAGGGGAAGTAATAATTACAATATCAATTGTTCAAAGAGGAAGTAAGAGATAAAATATGAGGTTAATATACTGTCTGTCAAAAAGGTAACGAGACAGAGTGTCCTGTGTGAGCTATGGGCGAATGAGCGATAAGTGGATTGTGTTATCACCTAAGAAGATATCTTGAGAGTAGTAACTAATGTTATGTTTTATTTATAACCACTGCATTTTTTCACATGCTTCTATAACAGGACAAATCGTGGGTGCTTCACCACAACAATGCACCTACTCAGAATGTTCTGAATATCTGGCAGTTGCTGGCCGCAAAGGACATTGCCTTACTGGAATAACATCCCTATTCATCTGACCTTCTCCATGTGACTTTTTCTTTTTCCAAAGATCAAGGGAATCATCAAAGAGGATCCGTTTCAAAGGCGCAGGTACCATCAAGATGGTCGTAACTACGAAGCTGGAATCCTTCCAGCGTGGAAAAGAAGTATGGAAAAGTGTATTATACTTAAGGGTAAGGTTTTTTAAAGGAGAAAAATGTAGTTTGTTGTCTTGAATCGAAATAAATTGTTTGTTACAGCAGTCTCTTTACTTTTCGGACAAACCTCTTATATGAATGTGTGTGTGCGTGTGCGTGCGCGTGCGCGCAAAAAGAACTACACAATCTCCTTTATCAAATATCTTGTTAACTTGGAGATATTAAAAAAACGAATTTGTGTAGAGCGATGATCGACTAGGTACTGAACCGAAATTGAATTATGAAACACACAATGCAAGTTTGCATTTTCATTCAAAACTGCCACTAGATTCCTATCAATTTAAAAAATGCAATATCAATTCTATATAATTCTATTTTTTGTTTGATTTTGTTTAAACGTACATCAACAATTCTATGGGTTATTTAAGGCCGAAATATAAATTTTGATCATACTTTTATGGCTTCAACTAAAACTAATATGAACGCAACTGTATGCCTCCAGCTACATATAAATGTAATGTTGGTTATTTTACTATAAAATGAATTGTTTGGGTATTTTTCTATAAAATGCATTAATGGTCATTCTGCTATAAAATGCACTGTTAGTCATTCTGCTATATAATGTATTGTTGATTATTCCGTGAGAAAATCAACTGTTATTCATTCTGTGATAAAATGTAATATTGGTTATACTTGTATAAAACTTATTGTTTGTCATTCTGCTATAAAATGTACTGTCCATCATTATGGGATAAAATATATAGTTGGCTATTCCGCGATAAAATGTATTGTTGGTGATTTTGTTATATCATGTATTGTTTGTAATTCTGCTATAAAATATATTGTTGATCATTCTGCCATAAAGTGCACTGTTATTCATTCTGCGATAAGTGTAATCTTGGTTATATAATATAAATAGGTAGAGTTCATTAATTTTTCCATAGCTGGTGCTATAACCCCTGATCAGTGTAGACCTGAGAACAACAACAACAATTAAAAGGTGGTTCAACGCTCCTCAGAACTCCCAATATCTAAAGCCTAGCTGTCGAATATAGCTTCTCGTCATACTCAAAACTAGAGTTTTATTTTTAAGGAGAAGTCTTTGCACGTTCACATATATAAGTCTATAAAATAGTTTATTCTATCCTGAAAAAGAAGCAGACGAGAATGTCCGCTAGTTAAACCATGCGTTTTCTAAATTCCGACGCTAATGAAGCCACTTGTCGGTTGAAAACAAATAATCCAGACAGTCTGGCATTAACATTCAGTCAACGTAGCCGGCGAAAGCGACGAATTTATGGAGCCAAAGGTCAGCTTCTAAAATTTGACCCACGCTCTCTCTGGATGCGCGTAGAGGTGTTTGGTAACACTATAAGTGTCAATGGTCAAATATCGATTGCTAACAAAGTTTCTAGTATCCATCCGCGTCCTTTACATTTATTGAATTACTGTCAAAGAAGTTTTAATTCTTGGCTTACTTATTCGCTGTAAATTTTATTCTCAACCAGTAAATGATGGATGGTCATAAAATCATTTTGTTTATTTAAAATATAATACTTATTAGTATCGTTATTATTATTGTTTTTCTCCTACTGCTATTATGATGATTATTATAACGAATATAGCATTCGTTCTTGCTATGCACACGGTCACAGTCGACCAGGTAATATAGGGAATTTTAAAAATTCTCGAATATTATTGGTCTTGAGCTGGCATCTCGGAGTCAGTCACTTTCACACCAGCGTAATGTAGCTTCCCTAGGATTTCATATAAAAATAAACTTTATTGATAATTGTTTTGATGAATTTCAAACCATGCTACCTAGACTTCATGATTGTAATAGCAGTATGTGATATCAGTTCTTTAATATAGCAGTGAATGCTGGACAATATCATCAAAGATGAAGAAAAAACTTGAAGCAACTACAGAAAGATGTTGCGGATATCATGGATCGAGCATGTGAGCAATAATTGGGTTTTAGAAAGGATGGAAACGAAAAGGAAATTAATACTGAGCATCAGGAAAAAAAGCTAACGTTTTTCGGACATGCAATGAGGAACGAGGGCTTGGAGAACCTGATACTAACAGGCCAGATAGAGGGGAAAAGAGACAGGGAAAAGCAGAGGCTAACATATTAGAAGGACCTGATCACGTGGATGACGGAACTAGGGTTGCGTGGTGTTACAAGAAAAAGCTTGCTAAGAGTCACCAGGGATAGGGAAACGTGGAAAGCCATGATCGCCTACGTCCTGAAAGGACAAGGCACATAAAAAAGACGACGATTAGATTGTGGCTGAAGTTTTTTTAACATCTCAGTGTAAAAGAAAAAATCAATCATTACACTTATTTACTGGGTATGAATTGAGACCCTATTGGATTAAAACCTAGGTTTAATTCTTCTGTGCATGTAGCATGTAGATATTTTGCTCATGTTTTGCGGCTTTAAAAGATCTGAACGTTATCGTATGTGGCTCTTACTTTATTATGCTTGATGCTGACTGTTTCTTCTAACAGGATTTTCGAACTCTCTTTTGGTGCCATGTTTTCTAGCCAACTTTGATCTTCACAAATTTAAATGCAATGTCAATCGTTATCTGCTGTCTTTTTAATTCTTTTATTGTTCTCGCTCTAAAAAGTTTTTTCTTATTTTCTCACACTCATTAACGTTTATTAACGACTTGTGTCTTAATAGCTCTACTATCTTACATAGGGTGAAATCATTAAAACAATTTCGTATAATATCTGAACCTTTCGAATGAGATTTTCTCAATTTCTTGTTATCGTAATTACCTGCTGTAATGGATATGAGCGTAGAGTAGCTAATATTACCAAAGAAATTGGAATCGGTGTACCAAGGTTGGATTTCATTTTGTCAGGTTCCTTAACATTGATTCTAATGCCATTTACAAATGCATACATCTGTTGCTTTTCCTTCTTCTATGGAGTGAATAACAAAGTAGCCAAAACTCTTATGGCAACTCACAGATAATAAAGAAACGGAAACTGTGGAGTATCATGACCACTTGTCTCAGAATTAAGATGGCACTTTAAAAACTCTCCTAACAATCAGATGTTCTTTGAATAAAATATGTCATAATCATTTGTGATAATTTGATTTTTCCACTTGTATGTAGTGACTTTAGGTGGATATCAAATGAGAATAAGGAATTCAAACAAGGAAGAACAAATAAGGTAATTTTATCAAACTTTTTAAGTGATGATTTACAAGATGGTGTTCACTTCAATTGCTGACGGATTACAATCTAGAACAACTGATATAAAACTTTTCTTTTATAGAAGTACTCTAGAGCAGGTTTTTCAAGCTATGATAAAGAAACAATTTTCCTTTTTTAATCTGATCTGACTTTTGTAAAATCAGAGTATAGCTGTATAGTAAACTAGAAAATTACTTAAGCAGTTTAATAATTTTTTCGAATGTATGTGAGTGTGTTTCTGCGTGTATACGCATACATATGCCACCTCTATTGCCGAAAACATCTGCAAAAAGTAGGATCCCCTCGCAACAAAAAAGCCACCTTCTATGGAAATGCCTGCTCAATAACAAAACACTATTATGTGCATTTATACGTAAATATTAATATTGCTTGGAAAATAGTATCCTATCTTTTAATAAACCCTTTGAGTTCTAATATATTATTATAATGCAATTCTCTCAGTAAGTTAAGTGCCATACGTAATACACGTTTCGACGCTCATGTCTTAAGATAGATATGGCTGACTGTACTAGTTTGCCATTACTTTCTGCGGTAGACTGATTGACAATCAAGGCTATAGAATCCAATGTTCTGCTATTTAACCGATAGATCGAGGGAGAAGCGGTGGATGAATACCTTCCTTAAGTGCATTTTCGCGTAAGTGAATGTAGGGAATTCGACTGGAATTCGAACTCTGCTCTTTGATTTCTCGTTCCGAGTTGATATCCACTGCACCACAACAAGGCCGTAACCCGAGGGGACTTGCAAAATACTTAGCTGATCACATTTGGAAGGAAAAACATCACTGTCTACTCAGGGATGAGGTTGAAATAATAGAGAGGGAGTACGACTGGAAAATACAAAAACTTAAGGATTCAGCGCATATGATGCGTCACAAAAACCTCCTAAGCCGGCCAAGCATAGAAATGAATACAATATGCGAAACACAACTCGCAAAAGTTGGCTAACTTTAAGCATACGTTTTATGGTAACAGTTGTTTTTTTTTCCGTTCTACTCGCTTGTGGAGCTCCCAGCTCCCTGCTTTTCAGTCAACGCCCAAACTTTAAATTCACTGTCATTTTCTATGCACTGTCCTTGTCGCTCTATTTTGTCCTCTCACTCATTTGTAATGTTTTTGTTTCTAATTAATCCAAACGCAGAACCCCTTGTACGTTTGTAGATTTACAGATTTGATTGGGGTGATCCCGATTAAAAAAACGTGCATATATTACTCATTCCTAATGATTAAACTGTCGTCTTTATTAATTTCATATCAGTTTCTTTCTAAATTTTACTTAAAACATTTTGTACTTGAACGTAAATAAAAAAGAAATGGATTTACTGTTTTATTGGTAATTAACATTGGTCTTAATGCTTCTCAAACTGCTACTAACATTAACAGAGCATAGGGTGAGGGATTTACTTGTGTTCGGGTAGTACGGAGTTATTTCCTCAAGTCCCGCTGGGGGAATATAGAAGATCGAGGTAATAGAGTCGTAGAGAACGTCCAATTGCAATCGACAATCAATATCTGAAAACACTAATCGAAGAAAAACTATTATAAAGTATCAGGGTGATGAGTAAAGTTATTACATCTGTATTTTTCCCGCATCAGCAGAATATATATATATATATATATATATATATATATATATATATATATTGTAACAAAGTTGTGGAACTCGTAGTTTTTTTAACATGCTGTTCATGCATTTATTTTTATAAAGACTGCTCGATACAAACGTAGAGCGTTATATTGTAATAGTTGTTACAATGATTTATAAACCATTGTAACAACTATTACAATATATATATATATATATATATATATATATATATATATTTGTGTGTGTGTGTGTGTGTGTGTGTGTGTGTTGATGCGGTAGAAATAGAGATGGAAAAATGCTTCAGGAATATTTGCATTTGTACTCTGGCCGGGAGTTAACCTGGAGAAACTTTGTTGCAGGCTTGTCACATCGTCACCTCCTCTGGCACACACACACACACACACACACACACACACACACACACACATATATATATATATATATATATATATAATTTATATTGATGTACACACATGTTGAGAGGATCCATATAATATGTAAATATCAGGTTATAATATGAAGATTGCCAGAGTTCATCACAAAGCTTTTATGTTAAATGTAAAGGAATATATTGTTCTAAAAACAAATGCGACCAAAAGTTGTTGAGTGCTACTAAGTTACGCTCTTATAGTGCATACCTTGTAAATTTAGCTGCAAATGTATCCTCATCGTTTTTGCAAGTAAGTTTAGACATGACATTTTTTTAAAATTTCTTCTCTCCGTACATACATCTTGCATTAATGCATAACAGTAGAAGCCTGAAGAAATCGTTTTGACGAACAAAACTGATAACAGAATATTTTTCAATTTTTTCATACAAATAACCACTATTAGCCTGATATATAAACTGGTATATCATTTTTTACGTCTTCCATATACACACACACACACACACACACACACACACATATATATATATATATATGTGTATGTATGTTTTCAACGAGGGACGTTGGTATAGAAGGAAAAGTGCGTGGAGCCGTGAAAGCTTTTTAAAGTGTAGATTTATTGTTGCTATTATTATAACTATTACTTGCTTTCTGTATGATATATTAAGTGTCCATAATAATATTTGTGCCGCTACACGTGTTTTTAGTCTAAAGTTGACTCTCTTCAGGCGAATAAGCATGTGGCTTCACACATCGAGGTCCGTTTGCTTTTGGCCAAGGTATCGTGTATAAATAGATGAGTCAAGTCGTAAGTACGTCAGAAAGTTCATATACCGGCGTGTGTTTTTTTTTTCACACTCTCACGTTAAGTTTCTTCTGTCGCCTTCATTGACCGTAAAAATATTTTTAACTAACCTGAGAAATTTGATTTCATCTTTATATTTCAAAAATGTTTTCAGCGATTTTGGTTCAACTGTACTCCACAGGTCATCGAGTTCTTTTATTGTTTTTGGAATATATTTGAATTTCGCGTTAGTATACTGTTTTTTTTTTGCGTTTGAATTTCGTGTGTCTGTGTGTGTGTGTGTGTCTTGGGTTTTTCATGTTGTTTTGCTGAGGACAGGCTTGTACTTTTTTTATAAATATTTCTTCCTGCACCATGAGTGTGAATAATCTGATTTTTGGTAGACATTACTCTGAATTTACTTCCGCTGAATTCATGTAAAAGTTGGGAGACATATAATTTCCTTTTATTGGCTAGTTTAATGTTACTTCTGTGCATGGCTATTCTTTTATTCAGACCTTGTGTCGCCTCCACGTATATCTTTGCGCAACCATCGAATTTTAGAGCATAAATTACGTTCTTAGAGTTGAACCTCAGATCTCTTTTTATTTCGAATGTAGATGTGTTTTCGAACTTGAAATGTTTTCCTTCTATTATTATGTGGTATATCCCACATCTTTTTGTTGCATTTTGTGACCCCCTGCGTTGTGTGTGGCTCAAATTTTGATGAGTTTAGGATGTTTTTTAAATTTTTAGGTTGGCGTTTGTTTTTAATAATTTTAGTTGTCTTTATGATTTCCTTTATTTTATCATTTTTGTTTAGTAACTGTATGTTTTGATTGTTCTAAATAATTCATGGGTGATTTTGTTGTATGCGGAAACGTATGGTACAGTGTTTTTTTCACTTTCATGTTTTTATTTTATTCTGGAGAGATTCTAATGGTATTTCTTCTGCCAGTTGCAAACTCTTGTTTATTCGTGGAGTGAGGTATCCTCTTATTTGTAATGTTTTTCGTAGTTCCTCTAGGCGTATTTTACGGAGGATTTCGTCAGATACTATTGTGCCAATTCGTCGTACTAGGGCGTAGTGGATGGATTTTAAGCAACTGTTAGAGTGGAGACTCTTAAAATGCAGGTATTGCTGGTTGTCTGAGTTTATGGCAACTGTTTGTCATGATGTAATTGTTTTTGTTTTTATGAATATGTCTAAGAATGGCAGTTCATTGTAGCTATTTTCTAGCGTGAACTTAATTTCTGGGTGCAAGTTTTGTATTAAATTCTGTAATTTATTTATGTCCTTCCATGTTGATCTCCAAAAGATAAAACAATCATCTCGATATCTCTTCCATGATTTAGTGAATTCTGCTTTTATTTTTCCCCATGTTTATGTCCAATTTGGTTGTATAGACATTTTTCTAGATATGCTAGTGTGAGTGTTGCGTATATCGGTGCCATTTTTGTTCCCAATGAGGTACCTGTTGTTTGAAAATAAATTTGGTTGTTAAATTGTAATGAATTGTTGTCTAAAATTAGTTCTATACTTTGTATAAAAAAAATCTTTGCTTAAGCGCCTGGGAAGTATTACAGGGTGTTTCTCAATCCAAAATGTAATGGCTTGTTTACCTAATTCATGGGGTATGTTGCTGCCACGCACCTACACAGAGCCGTAGCTGATGCTAAAAAAAATCACCGGGCACAGAGAAAATTGCCCGGATTTATTAGTTGACAATGTGATGACGTCATCAGTGTCATCCGTTTCCAGAAATTATGATTTTTGCGGAATTTTTCGGCTATTTCATTGGAAATTAGGCACAGAACGTGAACGAAAGTAGGAAATCTGGTTCGGACTTTCTGAGTATAACCAGACTTTTCTCCCAAATCTAATAAACAGATTTTCACTGCGTTCATTTGGATGTTTTTTTCGTTTTTCTTTCTTTCTTTCTTTCTTTCTTTCTTTCTTCGTGAATTGTTTAGTTTGATTTCTGACGAAGTCATTTTTCCTTGCCCAGATTTTCACTATGATTGCACGGATCAGCCCGGGGACTCGTGCCCGCTGTGCCCGGTAGTCAGATACACCCATGCACGTACATATCCACCCATTAACTCACCTACCAAGATGTACCAAGCCACCCACCAACGAGCTCACGTAATGGGCTACTATTTCATAACACAAAACAAAATAAAATGTCTAAAAAAGAGATTTTGTTTTAATTGTTACATTCATATGTGAACTTGAAGACAGTGTTTTCTTTAAATATTTTGGAGTTCTATTATTTCTTCTATGATTTTAATTACTATAAGGATATCATTTACATATATTACGTAGAGGGGGTGTTTCTAGTGGTCCTAAATATATTATTTTCTAGATTGGCCATGTAGAAGTTGCTGAAGGTTGGACCCAGAACTGAAACCATTGAAACAGCATCCCATTGCACGTATATATTATTTCTGTGATCATAGAATGGGACGTTGGTTAAAAGTAGTCTTTTTTAGCATTTAGGGTTTAATATGCAGTAGAGGCATAGGATTATTGCTATATATATATTTTACTAAAATGTTAATATTTCTTTAACAGGAATCATCTTATATACTAACTTAAATACGTAGATTCAAGAGATAAAGATTTCCTATACATTTGCCTCTTTCTTCCTCATTCGCATACGTTCCTGCTTTCTTTCTTTCTTTCTTTCTTTCTTTCGCACATAAACATTAATATCACTAATTATGAATTACGCCCTTTGATTTCGTCAGTCTGCATTTTAATATTTGAAAATTTTGATTTCATAATTTTAATTTTACTTTTTATTTACATTTAGTCTTAGTATATTTGAATGTTTATTCTTGTTATTAAAAAGCAGTAACATGAATTTATGAAATTTAGCTTACATGAACATCGAGTAAACCTAGTAAAATGTCAGTTTGTAATATGCACCTAATGATTGCATAACGTATAAAACTCCGAGTCGTACCATCGACGCATGACAATATATATATAGTCGTACCATCGACGCAGGACAATATATATATAGTCGTACCATCGACGCAGGACAATACATATTTACCATATCTATATATATATATATATATATATATATATATATATGTATTTATCAATCCATTGGCAATGCCTTATTTCGAGAAGCTCTTACAGACCGCTCATCAGACCAAATTCATACAACAATGAATGGGTTAGATTTATCCATACAAAAAGAACCATTGAAGAAAAAAGATATCGTGGTGAGAACGTTAGATTTACAGTATTAGTCATTATTGGCCTCTGTCAAAATGTATCCTGTTTACCACATGGTGACGCCTTTCGTAACCATATGGTAAACACGATCAATGGATTTCTCGGTGGTGAAGGACGTCCAAACTTTTAGCCATCTTTAAGACTCTCCCTTCTCTTCCTAAATTACGCTGTCGTCTTTTACATTGCTGATAAAAATGATGTGTCATCATTTAAATAAAGTTTTCCGAAACTGGGATACACATACCCCTACCTGGGGGTACGCTGACTCTGAGAGAATAACCACTAGTGTATAATACATGATGTAATCTCCATCCAAGTTGAAAGAGGAACTAGTGGAGCTCTAAAATGATTATTCTGGACTTGATGTGGACGTTGAGAAAACTTTGTGTGATTTTTGGTTCTGGATGCTAAATTTATAAGAACAGATTGCTAGACCTGCTATTCTAGCACTGTTGTGTTTCCATCAACATGATTTTGTGGGTCAGCATTTTCAGTGTTAGAAATCAAAATATAGATCACTAGCAGTATAGCCCGGCGTTGCTCGGGTGTAATGAAAGCTTTAAAACTAATCCATGGTCCTGGAGCTCAGACTCAGCCTAAAGAATATTTGTGTAAAATTTGATTAGAATCGGATGAAAATTGGGGATTTGTATTGACATACAGACAGATAAACAGACACACACACAAACATCTTGTCTTTTATATATATATATATATATATATATATATTAGATTTTCTGCACTATTGTAAGAACTGCAACCTTGAAACTTCTGAATATCGTTTCTTATGTCTTTGACTATGAGTGTATCAAATTTGATTAAAATCGGACCAATCGTTCTATAACCCGATTTTTTCGATTATCGATTTTTAATATTTATCGGGGGTACCTCGACACAAAACCTAGCTAACAACACTCGCAGACGCTTATAGTACAACTGTGTAAATTTTCAAGAAAATCGGTTCGGCCGTTTCGGAGTCTATAGGTAACGGACACACACACACACGCACACACACACACACACACACACACACACACACACACACACACAAACACACACAGAGAAAAAGTTCCATTTATAAATAAGTTTAGATAATTCAAAACTCCCGAGCGCAATTTTCGTTGTGCTAATCTTCTCGAATAAGTGAGTCCATGCATTTCATTAGTATTGCATAATTTGGGTTATAAAATATGTATGATTGATCAAACTATTTAATAAATTACATGCATTTAATTCAGTGATGTTATACGAAACCGATTCTGCTTAAAAAGACTTCATAATAAAATATCAATTTTATTGTTTTTCTTTTATATCTTCAATTTTTATGGACATACAGGAATCTATAAAAATGCCAAAAATGCCAAAAATGCCAAGGAACTTAAAGATCGGGAATCTCTAATTTTAGGTGTAGCAAACGTGTTAACATACATGCCCCTGAAGGTTAAACACAAGTTTTGCCCAACTTTAAAAGAAATCGCAACTAGTTACATTTGAAGTTTTCTTTGAACAATCTGATGCCAGTTTACCTGGAAATAAACAATGCAGTTTTTAATAATGAAGAGATAAATTTACTGTTTGCAAGATTTCACAGCTTTAGCAGTAGTTCTTCATAGTCAGACTATGAACTTTTCCACCCACCCTCATAGATCTTCTTCTTTGTGCTTTGTCGTTTCAGGACGTAGGCGATCATGGCTTTCCACTTCTCCCCATCTCTGGTGGTTCTTAGCACGCTTTCTTCTATTACACCACGCAAACTCCGTTGAGACATCTACCTGCTCAGGCCCTTCAAATATTTTACCCGCTCATTTCCCTCGTCTGTTTTCCCCTCTATCTGGCCTTTTAGTATCAGGTTCTCCAATCCCGCTTTCCCTATTGCATGCCCAAGGAACTTTAGCTACTTCTTCCTGGTGCTCAGTATTAATTTTCTTTTCATTTCCATCGTTTCCAAAACCTCATAATTGCTCAAATGCTCGATCTATGGTATTCGAAACATCATTCTGCAGAACCATATTTCAGTTGTTTCAAGTTTTTTTTTTTATTTGAATATATTGTCCAGCATTCACTACCATAAAATAAAAAAATGATGTCATCCTTCATCATGCCGGCAAAAAAATCACTGGTGGCCTATTAGAAAGCATTAGCACTTTGGACACATGAAACATGTCATTTCCAAAATACGTTACAAAATGAATTAAGATGTCATTTTTTAAATGAATGTTGCGTCACTTTAATGGAATAACATCTCCATAGAAATATTAGCCTAGAAATTTTTCTGATGAATATCGGCAAATTTAGATCAAAGAAAAACGGTAGCTTTTAAAATATCTTCCAATTTTTTCTGTGTCATTTTCTGTGACATTTCATAAGGATTCTATCTATCTATCTATCTATCTATCTATCTATCTGAGAATGTTATTCTGTATCCTTCATTACTGTCTTCGTTTGTTCATTTCTAAAACATATCTAACTATCGCTATCGCTGTTTTGTTTACTCTTTATTATATATATATATATATATATATATATATATATATATATATGTGTGTGTGTGTGTGTGTGTGTGTGTGTGTGTGTGTGTGTGTGTGTGTGTGTGTGTATTTTATCTATCTAACTATTTATTTATCTACTTTCTTCCTTGCAATCTGTTTCCACAGACCCATTTTGAAGTTTGATGTTTTCTGCCCATCTATCTTGTTTTGCCTTCTTTTCTTTCTCGTATTTCACCATCTTACGCTTCTTTTCACTCTTTAAAATGTTCTCAATCTTGTACTTTATTACTTAATTTTAAATTTTCTATGTCCTTCATTTATCATTTTTCTGATTCTTTTTCCATAATATTTTCTTTCGCTTCAACAACTCAACTTTAATTTTTATTCAATGCTCGTCTGTTTCTTTATCGACAACTTTCTTTCTTTTCATATTATTTTTATTTTCATTCTAAATTCTCTTGGTAGAATTTATTTTTCGAATTCTTCCCTTTTGCTTTTATCGACTTACACTTCCCTCTCCTTGTGTTTCCCCGATAATCAATAAAAAAAACGAATTGTATTGGCAAAGAATTTTTTGAACGCAGCTAAACTGCAGGTTTTCTGTCTGTTCATCTGCAGACCTCAGCAACCTTTGATATTTGTCGGATCAAAGCCTAGAAAGATCAAGTCGCTATTCAGATTAGTCGACCTGTGATTCAATCGGCTCCCTGCAAACGATACACACTATTAGTTAAACAGAAGATTTGCTCAAATACCTTTAAGCAAAAAGAGACATGAGTTGATGATTGAAAGCCAACTATCTTTCATTATTAGCGCATTGATTTGTATAAAAATGTTAACATTCATTGCTAATAACAAAAGATACTTTAAGTTGATATTAATGGTAACCCATCGTTTTTAGATCACTATTTTTGTAAAATAAAATTAAGTACATATTTTTTCGAATTTTACTTCCTTAGTTGTCATGCGAGAAGGGCGTTCAGGGCTCTTTACGATTCATAAATAACTTGGCAGAAGCATTGATGCGGTTATTTTCGACTGAGAATTCGTTGCCAACTAAGATTATAAGATTTTGTCTGTCATTTTATTTAACCCACAGCTGAAAGCAAAATAGATAGATTCATACATATGCTATGAATGGTATTGCGCGTATCTGAATATAGCCAACATGCCTGTAATTTATGCTCGACTCTCAGATTTCGGATTCCGATCCGAAATCCATAATATCCTCGGATATCCAAGCTTACCAGATGTATTATATATAACGATGCAATCATTAGAAGGGGTAAAAGTAATTTTGAATTTTCTTTTGTTATTTAGAAGCTTAAGTTTGGAAAAAGGCGCAAATGTGGGCGGTTAATGTAAATCAAACTTAATATCAAGTGGTCAATGTTCAGCGAACATTACCATGCGGCACGCTGCTCTAGTTTTGGTTTCAGAGATTAGTCTGGCACAAGGTTAAGAGGCACTAATGGGGATACACCTTATTTTTGTTGATTAGTATATATTTTAAATTTTAAGACCGTATAATGATAAAAACATTAGACGAACAATATATTTGCGTTAATCAAAACATGTTATTCTGCTCAAACAAATAGATGGTACTCAGCTTTTGTGCATTTACACATTTGCGTTGACATGATTACTAAAGGCAGTGATATGTTTAAGTTTTGTTGATGTTATATTTAAGAATATTTTAATATTTATATGGATTAATGTAGTAAATGTATTCTTTGATGTTGATTGATGCATTGTTGATAATTTTACTATATATGTGTAAAGTTTGTAGGTTTTTTTATATATGAAAATGGATTGCTAGTATTTTTAATATAATTTATTATTACTTTTCTAAAGTTTTGCTTTTTAGGGTGGGCGATCAATATTGTTCCATAGCTGGGACACTCAAAGGTGCTAACACCCAAGTCTAGGTGGACCTTGGAACGTTAGCAATCCTCCACTCAGAAGACTTGATACAAGATACAACTCATTATCATACCCAGGACTATGTCACATGGCTTGTAATATTTAAAAGGTATTTGCATAAGATTCTTATATAAAGTGTAAGTGCTCCCTATATTCACTGGCTGTTAGTGAATGTTTATAGAAGTACGACCATTCTAAAGAGTTGTGTTAAGAGTCTTAAAATAATACTAGAGAATAAAAGAGTAGGTGACCTCAGTTACAGGCTCTATAATGGCACCTGCTGCGAATTATAATGAGGTGAGAGAGACTGATTTTACTTTTTAGATGTAATCCATTGCATAACACAATAAAAGCTTTCAAACGAAACAAACTAATGTCTGCTATTATTGCAGTTTCTTAGCTTCTCTTATGCGATGTGGATTCCCGGAATCCTGGCAGAAGTAACAGAGTGGTTACTTCACAAGAATTAACATAGAAGAAAACAGTTTTTCATGATGAATTGAAAGAAGCAATTCAATTATGACTAAGAAGTCAACCAAATAGCTTCTACATGGCGGAGGTGCATAGAATGCCAGAGAAAGAATGGATACTATTTCAAAGGCTGGAATACTGTACGTCTGTTGATATGCTGTGTGTATATAGTTGTACTATTAAACCTAATGGGATTAGAAATGAACTAGAATTACATTTTGTCCAACACATACACACACACACACACACACACACACACATATATATATATATATATATATATATGTGTGTGTGTGTGTGTTTGTGTGTGTGTGTGTGTGTGTTTGTGTGTGTGTGTGTGTGTGTTTGTGTTTGTGTGTGCGCCTGTGTGTATGTGCGAATTAATAAATATACGTATGGCAATAAACACGTTATTAAATTTATATATTAATAAATATGCATATTATCCTACGTCGATGTCACGACTCGGTATTTCATGTGTTATGCAATCATCAGGTGCATATAACAAACTGACCGTTTAGGAAATTTGACTTTGAGTTACGTCATCGGAGTTAACATCTAATAAAATTAAGCTGCGGTTTTATTAATTTCCCAAGAATAAAATTTAAATAGACATAGAGGAAAAAATAAAAGTAAAATTTTAAATTAAAAAGATTATTATTAAATTGCAGTGAGATTAATTCAAAGGTGCCTAATTCATAATTATTAATAGTAATATTTTCGGGGAACAGAAAGAAAGAAAGAAAGAAAAAAGAAAGAAAGTGGGAAAGTAACGTGGCGAGAAAGAAAGAGACAAACGTATAGACAAATCTGTCTCAATCAGGATCTAATAATTTAAGTTAGTATTTTCTATGAAAACACGTGATCATTAATTCACTTTTTGTTAAGTAGATTAGTGTTATTTATATGACTTTAGATGCCATTCTTTTCTAAAGGTCATCAGTTGAATCTGTCTTTTTTCTATTATAAGATCGATTTTAGTGACAATTTTCCAGTTAATAATTGGGTTCTTCTTTCTCAATTTCCAATAATATATGGATAAAGCGGTGATTTTTGCTGTATTTACTGTTTTTTAAAGACAACATATGGCTATTGAAATGATATTTCCACATATTAGTTCTTGCTTCGAAATTGAATTTAAAATCATCATTATCCAATACTTTCGGACATACACTGACCATTCAATGGGCAGGTCTTATTTTTCGGCAGTTGCTTTTGCTATTTTTTTAGGAAAGCCACTTTTATTAGGATGTGCGTTGTGGTGCATTGGATATCGGCTCGGAACGAGAAATAGGGGAGCCGATTTCGAATTCCAGCAAATACCCTTGGGAAAGGTATTAATCCGTCTATTCCTTCCAGCTATGGGTTAAATAAAAGGACAGATTGGGTTCTATAGCCTTGGTCAGCAACCAGCCTACCACAGAAAGCAATGGCAACCTACTGCGGGATAATCTTCTGGTCAGTCAGTCATGTCTCTTTCGAGACATGATCGCCCAAGCGTGTATCACGTATGGTACTTAACTGACTGTCTTTTATTAGCAGTAGAGTAACTGATATTATTCAAGCTGGGTGAATGGTATAGATGTTTGTAAATTAGATTTAGGAAGAATGTTCCACTGTTTGGATAGACAGTATGATTGAATGATGGTCTAAACCAAATAATGTTACGTTTTGGTAGTTTCTGTTTATTTTTTCTACTTTGATTTTTAATATAAAAAATATTCTAAATATTTTTAATATAAAAAATATTCTAAATATTTTTAATATAAAAAATATTCTAAACCAGTCTTGAGTTTATATTTTTCTAATGCATTATTGTATTTTGGGTGGGGTTGTCCTTATTATTTGCCTTAGTATTTAAACGAAACTGAATTGGTTTATACAAGTTAGGGATAATTATATGGAGGTGATTTTATTCTCGGTTGATGTATTTGGGATTGTGTGAATCTTTAGCGTACGGTTTGTACAGACCATTGCTCAAATCAAATATTATATCTAAAAATTTACGTTAGCGTTAGTGGAGATAGTTATGCTAAGATTTTGAACTTTTGAAAAATTAACTATATCTTTTCTAAGCATGTCCGGCTATTGTGAACTTTGTTTTATGGAGAGAGATTAATCTGTCATCCCTGTAAAGTTCGGTGTTATTCAAATCAAATATGTGCGTAAGAGTTCATAGCAAAAACAAAAAGGGCCGACGTCACAAACCACTCCAGAATCTTACGCTCATACAAATGTAGAAAACAGAATTATTTTTCTGGTCCCACAGGTATCCATCGTAGAATAAGATAGATTTTTGGGCTTGACTAATGATGAGATAGATATATAGATAGGTGATTTTCTAAGCGGCGCTTAGGTGTGGCACAAGTCCGAAAGTATGGGACACCCAGTGATGATCAAACTCACTACTCAGTTGTAATGATTCTTGCGAGACATGCTTGCTAACCAGGACACCACCTTAAGGTGTCCAGTAGATAGATAGATAGATAGATAGATAGATAGATAGATAGATAGATAGAAAGAAACAAACTTTATAGATAGATAGATAGATAGATAGATAGATAGATAGATAGATAGTAAACAGACTTTATAGATAGATAGATAGATAGATAGATAGATAGATAGATAGATAGATAGATATAAACAGACTTTATAGATTGATAGATAGATATAAACAGATTTTATAGATAGATAGGTAGATAGATAGATAGATAGATAGAAACTGACTTAATAGATAGATAGATAGATAGATAGATAGATAGATAGATAGATAGAAACATACTTTATAGATTGATAGATAGATATAAATAGATTTTATAGATAGATAGATAGATAGATAGATAGATAGATAGATAGATATAAACAGACTTTATAGATAGATAGATAGATAGATAGATAGATAGATAGATAGATAGATAGATAGATAGATAGATATAAACATACTTTATAGATAGATAGATAGATAGATAGATAGATAGATAGATAGATAGATAAGCATGAAAGGAATAAATCGATGATGAATTGAGTTGCCTAGTGAAAGACAAGCGAGGGGTTTGTGAGGCGGAAAGAGACGGGTAGCAAGGAGAAATTTCAAGTAATTGACTAATGAGTGGAACTTTGAATTTTCGTTTATACCACACCCTGGGACAGTGCCCAACCTTTTTGGTATTGTATTCAGCGATGCAGCGAGAACATCCCGTTAGATCTGACTAATCGTCCAGCACTTTCGACTAGTTTCTGCCCAGGGGACGTCTATTCGTATTTAAACGTCTCCAAAGAACATTGAATTTATCCACGGATGGAATGTCTGTCTGGTCACTGACCTCTTCTTTCGCTTGCTTTCAGTAAAGTGACCCGTGGGAACAATATTTGAAAACATGGACTGAGAAATTATCTTATTTTCAGTAGATTTATGCATATGAATGGAAACATTGCCAATCATTCAAAGTTATAATTTAGTATCAGTTCCCTTGTGTTGTTGACTTAAAATAATTTTTAGAAGAATCATTTTACGTTTTCTGACTAATTTGTATTCTGTCTCAAGTATTTTGATTCATAAAACCTCAATCGCAGTTAAGATTTTAATTATTTAAAATTATATTTGTTCGATCAAATTATACGTCTGCTGCAAGGAAAGTTAGTCGACTGTATAGTGCAAAGGTACTCTTATACAATGTATTTAGATATTCTTGATAAAATACAACGGATAATCTACAATATTATTGGTTCTGACATGGCATCATGGCTTCAGTCAAATTAACGTAACGTCACTTCCCGGTGATTTTCTCTTGATATTTTGATGGTAATTGTTCTGATGAACATTTCTCTATGTTTATTTTATCGCGAACTACATACAAATTGTACATATGGGGACTAGTCAGGATTTGATAGAGACTCATAGGCATTGGGGTGGCTGTAGTAAGAATTTTAAGTAAAGATTCGTTGCGTTTAATGTAAGAAATACTGTGAAATAACTATCATAATTTCATATGTATGTTTTAATATTTCTATGTATTACTGATATTGTTTATGATATTGTATCATCCAAATCCTGATGAATAGAGCAAGAAGCAAAATCAGGCCAGAGACAGGACAAGAACAGGGCGATTTCATCAAAGACACTGGAACAAGAAACGCCATATTTATTATTAGAATGCTCTTCGAAACGTCAATACAAATGAAGAAGGACATGCACCTGTTTTATCGATTATGCAAAGGCGTTTAACAAAATACCTCACCAAGAATTGATAGAGCCTCGACATATTTGGGAAAGACATAAAAGTAATCAAGAATCGCTGCCGGCAGCAAACTGCCTGCATAGGAACAGGTAATGAATTCAGCAGATATACAAAGATAGAAAGGGGCGTAAGACTAGGATATGTCATTTCACCGGATCTATTCAACTTGTACAGCGAGACTATTTTAAAGACCCTAGACGTTATGCCAGGATTTGTCATCGGAGGCCACAATTTGAACAACATAAGGTACGCAGATGATACAGTGCGGATAACAGACACGGAAAGGAAACTACAAGACGTCCTACAGAAGGTAGCTGAAGAGAGTAACACGAAAGGACTACAAATAAACTGCAAGAAAACTGAATGCATGGTGATCAGCAAAAACGAAAAGCCCAAATGTTAAATACAGTTTCCAAAAGTAAGCAGAGTATTAAGAGACAAGAAAATTTCGCTAGAAGCAAACAAAAGAATACTGGATTTCTATGTGATTTCAGTTCATCAATATAGCAGTGAATGCTGGACAATATCATCAAAGATGAAGGAAAAACTGAAATGTGGTTCTACAGAAGGATGCTGCGGATATCATGGATCGAGCATGTGAGCAATGATGAGGTTTTGGAAAGGATGGAAACGAAAAGTAAATTCATATTGAGCATCAGGAAGAGAGAGAGAGAGAGAGAGAGAGTGTGTGTGTGTGTGTGTGTGTGTGTGTGTGTGTGTGTGAGAGAGAGAGAGAGAGTGAGAGCTAAAGTTCCTGGGACATGCAATGAGGAAGGAGAACTTGGAGAACCTGATACTAATAAACCAGATAGAGGGAAAAAGAGACAGGGAAAACAGCGGATAACATATTTGAAGGGTCTGAGCAGGTGGATGACTGAATGGGGATTGTATGGTGTAAGAGAAGAAAGTGTTCTAAGAGCCACCGGGTAGGTAAACGTGGAATGCCATGAACGCCTGAAAGGACAAGACACATAGAAGAATAAGAAGAATATTAATACATATTATTTCATTGAAAGATTCTAACATTTAATAACTTATTTTAAAAAATTTAAAATTTATTCATTTATAAAAACTTGCCTTGATATTTATATACTTTATTTCACTTGAATTTTAAACGGAAATGTATTTCGTTTTATCATTCACATACGTACTAACTTTACCGACTTATAAATGATTGTCTAATTCTACTTAAAAGGAAAAATCGTCTGTCGGTTGTATAAATTATTTCTCCACAGTTTAGTAGGAAAATGTATTTTGTTTTGTCATTCACACACATTAACGTTACCGACATATAAACAGACTTAATTCGTATATAGTTTAAATACACATGCAGGATTTTCACATTTCATCACTTTCATTTAGAATATCCATCCATTGACACGTATCTGAAAAATAAAATCAGATCTTTATCAACAGATGGTCTCTGCGGATTTTAAAAATCTTTTTTTGTTTTTAAAAAAATCTCGCTGGAAGCTTGTTAAATTGAAACATGTTCGAAACATGTAAGTATAGGGTTAGTTTTAACCACATTCACTCCACGGGTGGTGGTTATCCTTGTCACGAGACGGTATATTTAGCACTTCCACTCCACGGGCATATACGGTCTTAACCAAACTCAAGGAGTTGGCCGCATGTCCCTGAGCATCCGTAGGTCTGTCATCCTGTCCCAGTCGAACGACGGCTGATGCAATTCTGATATTGCCGTGCTGGTGACGAACATTAAGTTTCATATACTCAGCGGTTTTTCATTACAGTCGCTACGACGACGACATTTCTCAAAGTCCTTGGGTGTCTTTTAAATTTCAACAATCCGCAACAAATTCGGGGCAGCGTTTAAACTTTTCAAATCATAGATCTTCTTTTCGGGAACTACTCAATCGGACCTCTTCAAAAAACATCAGTTTCACATAATCATTTCATAATCTTCTTCTTCCTCTTCCTTGATTTTACCTCGCCGTTCCAGTTTACTTCAATATTTTTGATCAAAAATATTATTTCGTTCATTTCCATTGTTTTTTGATGACCTAAATTAAACGGACCTATTTATGTTTGGACCAGGTTTTGCTACAACTAAACAAATACGCGTAAGTTTATTTCACTGTTCAATTTTTTATTTCCACATTTACTGGAAGCAGAAATTCTGTTAAAAAATTCTTAATAAAATTAAAAAGAAAGAAACGAGTGATATGACGTTTTGGCCGTTTCGGCCTTCTTCTGGTCCTAGGGATTTTGAACCGTTTAAACGTGTGTATGTGTTTCTCTCTCTCTCTCTCTCTCTCTCTCTCTCTCTCTCTCTCTCTCTGTGCCACATAGTATGGATGGAATAAAATCTCCATATTCAAAAAAAAAAAACCCAAAAAATACTATACTTAAAAGAGTGCTCAATACAAAGTAGGGCAACTAATATTTCTTAATAATTTTTAACATAAGTTATAACATCAGTACTAGATAGCTATTTTGTTTCAACACTTCTTGTCTCTTGTCAAGTGATCAGTTGACATGACAGTAGAAGTGTTGAAACAAAATACCTACTTTGTACTTATGTTATAATATACTTCTGTTAGAAATTTAATATATATATATATATATATATATATATATATTACAAAAAAAATATTTTTTATTACAAAATATTTTGTGACACTTTTGCCCGGTCTGGCTGGTTGTGACACTACCAGCTGGCTGGCTGGCTGGCTGGTTGGTTGGTTTGGTCGCTCGCTGGTTCGGGAACAGATCCCGCTGCGATGATGTCGATACGATACCAGCTATTTCGAGCTTTTGGGCCGCTGTTGCTGGTTGTGATGAACTCGTCACAAAAGCTGATCTTCAGAACGTCTATTACAACAACGGAGCACCGCCTACGTTGTCCTTTGATCTTAGAAAGTTGCGTTGTCAAAATCCAGTAGCTGTCTTTCCACCAGAAATTTTTAAAAAACTTTTTAACTTAAAATCAAACACGGCACATAAATAAATAAATAAGTAAATAAATAAATAAGGTCGAAGACGCCTGGTGAGTTACGAATAAGGTTTTCATAAAAAAAAATTATTAGTTACAGGAGCAGACAATAGAGTTGTCGGTATGCCAGTTTACAGTGAAGAGAGAGAGACGGAGAGAGAGAGAGAGAGAGAGTTTTCAAAATATCAGAGCCTTCAATCCTCAAATAAAAATGTCTTTTCTAAGTGTCGTTAAAGTAGACAGAGCTCTTCAAATTTTCACTAAAGTCTTTTCACATATTCATTAAATTTTCATTAAAGTATTTTCATATATTCTCTATAATCAGAGCTGTCAATTTTCTATGCAACTTCTAAAACAACAAAGTCCTGTCGGGTTCTTATCGGAGTTTAAACCGAATTTACCAAAGTAGAGCGAACGAGGAATCAGAAATTTCACTTCTCCACATAAGTTTTAAAACAATAACGTTCTTTCGGGATTCCTATCGGAGGTGCATTGTTCAAAATTAACTCTTTAAGTTAATCGGTGGCAGGCTCTAATCGACAATATATCTTTAGCCACAAGTTCTGTCCTAGGCGACTAGCCGTGAGTCATGGCTCTCCAGTTGGGAACCCTTTTTCAAAGTCGTTACATTTCAACTTCCAGAAACTCTCCCCACAAAAACATCCGATTTTTCTCGCTGAGTCTCTATTTTTACAACCATCCCCAATCCTCTCGGAGGATTTAGCAGACTCAAAGCTTTTGAGCAATGAGATTATTTTCCACCCACACGATTTGCGGAGAACCATGGCTCGACGAATGAAATATCAACAGCTCACATGACGTAATGTCGTTCTGTCTTCTTTTTTTCGATTACATCATTTTTATATTTTTCAATTCCCAGGAACAACTGTTGAGGATTTAATCCTATCTAACCTCATCAAGTAAATCCCGACATTTTATGACTGCGACCATTTTGTCAAATTTCCTCCTGGCCCAAAACAATCCGTTTCGTATATGAAAAAGAAAGAAAACTATATTTCTTTCCCTCTTTTTCAAATTGTCAGCTAATTCATCTATACACCGGATTTTACAAGTACACGATAGTATAGAGTTTTTACATACGCTCATATCGCGAATTACAATAAAGCACAACTAATAATACCACTAATATTAATTTCTCTCTCTCTCTCTCTCTCCGCTGTATTAAACCAAACAGAAATATATATATATCAGCGAGAAATGGTGTCATAAGTTATTACAAAATGATTTCTCTTATTTCGTATAATTTTATTTTTTATATAGAAATATTACTTAAGTATTGATGACATTTTGATTTATTTCTTATAATTAATCTAAATTTTAATATAGCTTAAAATAATTGTATTTCTTTTTTTAACCATATAATTCTCTTATATGTTAATTTCTCATTTTTTATTCCTGTGGTAAATTTTTAACGTTATTTTGAGATTAACAGTATCCGGGCCCTGTTTTGTATAGAAACGGGGAAAAAGAAGTCAGGAAAAGACCAGGTGAAGTACGACACCTTTTTTCCATATACATTCTTTATATTTATTTTTTTATCTATCTATTTCGACTTTTTCTGCCACCACATTTAAGCTTTTCCGTGCAGTCTGCCTATCTGACACGTTATTTCTTTCCCTTTTCTTCTTTTCCTCTTCCCCCTTTCTTTCTTGCTTTCTTTCTTGCTTTCTTGCTTTCTTTCTTTCTTCTATTCTTTTTTTCTTTTTCCTTCTTCCTTTTCCTTTTCGCTACTCTTACTTTCGTTTTCTTTACACATACAAACAACCAAAGCAATTATTGTGTTTTACCATACTGATTCTGATCGTCGATAATGCGGATAGTGGTTTCTCTCGTTGAAATGGCCGCACGATCTTAGAAAATTCATATGTAATAAATAAATATTGGCTCTGTAAATAAATAATTTTAATTACATTGAACCCTCTGGCTAGATCAGTTTTAATATTATGCGAGGTCATGCTCTCTTGTATTTACCCTCGACGAGGCTTTGCCGAAGGGCAGATAATCTAACAAGGATAGAATTCATGCGAAATTTATTTTTGTTGGATATACAAAAATGTGGCACAAAGCCAGTAATGGAGATGAGGAAGACCGGTCTTCGTCTGTCTTAAAATAACTTAGCCACAATCGCTGATCCAAGTAAGCTATACAATCTTCCTTACACCAAAACAACACATTCTTACGTATCATTCTTACTACAAATACCATAATACCGCTAAGTCTCTATGACAATAAATATTAAGCAAACAGTTCGAACATTGTCATGTTCACGACGTAATAATAAATAATTATTACATTAATTAAAAAGGATGTAGCTATAAATCAGAAACAATAATTCAACAATAGCGTAATTATTTTATTGTTTAATTCCAAAAAAGTCAGGATGCCCCCTCACTAGTGCACAGAGTGTTCTAGTGAGAGAAAAGGAAGTGAGGGAGAAAAAAAAGTCCATCGGATATCGAAGCAAAGATGAGGGAAAGATTGGAATCAATTGACGTTGCGCTTAAACTTTTAGAGATTTTAGCTATCAAGACCTCCTACAGAAGGGAGCAGAAGAAAGTAACAAGAAAGGACTAGAAATAAAACCGAATGCATGGTCATCATTAAAAAACGGCAACCCAAAATGCCAAATACTGGTCGGGGATACCAGAATCAAGCAGGTACAAAAATTTAAATTCCTGTGAAGCGTTATAACAGAAGACAGAAAGTGCGACACAGAGATCCGAAGGCGAATTGGCATGGCGAAGGAAGCATTCCAGAAGTTGAGTAAAGTATTAAGAAACAGGACAATTTTGCTAGAAACTAGGAAGAGAGTACTGGATTGCTACGTGCTGTTCGTCTTTTAATATGGCAGTGAATGCTGGACAATACCATCATGATGAAGGAAAGACTTGAAGCAACTGAAATGTGGTTCTACAGAAAGATGCTGCGAATATCATAGATCGAGCATGTGACCAATGATGAGCTCTTGTAAATGATGGAAACAAAAAGGAAATTAATACTGAGCATCAGGAAGAGACAGCTGAAGTTCGTGGGACACGCAATGAGGAAGGGGGCTTGGAGAATCTGATACTAACAGGCCAGATAGAGGAAAAAAGAGACAGGGGAAAGCAACGGATAACACATTTGAAGGACCTAATCAGGTGGATGACGGAAGGAGGATTGCATGGTGTAACACGAGAAGGCGTGCTCAAAGTCACCAGAGATAGGGAAAAGTGGAAGACCATGATCGCCTACGTCCTGAAAGGACAAGGCACATAGAAGAAGAAGCTGTCAGAGAACCAGGTATACGGAATAGAGTTTCACTGGTGGGAAGTGAGAGAAAAGTGACTTATGGAGAAGAAGTAGTAGTTACATTTGACTATTTTGACGGTAAAAGGGTGGGAACTATTTGCTAATTTAGTAAAACGAGTGATCTCTTGTTGTCGGGGCACCAGGGAAAAAATGGTCGTCAGAGCAGAAGTCATGGCAAAATTTATGAGAAAGACAGAGGGAATTCACATCACGTTAGTGAGAATGTGTCTGAAGTTGAGCTGCTAAATCGGGATCAGTTACATTGTAGATAATTCTTTGGATTTTGTTGAGAACCCCGAAATCAATAGCAGGAGCACCCGACTAGAAGTGTCAACAGTTTTCAGTTTCATTTATTAGACATTAAATTATATCTCTTACCGTCCTCCATAGTTTATTTTGACTTTTACAGTCAACTTAAAAAATACATATGAATGGTCTTAAATATTGAAAACATAATGATATTTTTTTAAAAATCTGTTTATAAATACGTTTTAAAATATGTATATCTTCAGAGAACGAAACGTGTTCAATTTTATTAAAATTTGCTTTTTTCAGACATAATTCTTATTTTTATCTGAATTTTAAAAATCCACATGCACACACACATACGCACACGCACAAGCACACATATATGTACAATCATTTCTAAAAATGTTGGAATGGCAAAACCAATTACTTTGTTTTGTGTTTAAGATCAAAAGATGAATATGAGACAATAGTTGTACACTTCAGTTTTTTCATTTACTGGTATTTTGTTTTAATCCACCTATATTTTAACAATTTTGAGCCAAATATTGGAACTCCTGACTGACAAATGTTTCTTATTTCCCAAGTATTGCCTTTTAGATTGATTGTTTCAACATTGAATAACACCAAATGACTATTTCTAGATTTACCCTCGTGTTTCGCATGTAATGACTGGTTTTCCTGTTGAAAAGAAGAAATCAACATGAAGACGAGAGAGCTGTTTATAGGAGTAAAGTAAGCCATTCTGAAGCTGAGGAAAGATGTGAACTTGAGCAGATTCATTGAACAAACATTGGGCATAGCAAACACAAAAATTAAGATTGTCCAGAAAAAGAAAGAAGCTACATGTGTTACTGTGCAAAACACATAGAACAGTTCGGCCATGGAAACCAACATCAATTCATAACAGAAACATTGTAGGGGCTGTGAAGAAAACTCCAAAAATAAGTCAGTGATATCATAATGCATGTGTGAAGTGGTCACAATTCACCGTTCTAAGACCTTCAGAGCAGAAATATATATATGTTTAATTTCAGAACTAATAGGTCTATACATTCTAAATAAAATTAATGAGATCATCCACATCAAAAACCATGGATAGTACAGAGACGACGAATTAATGATAGCACCAGATATCAAAAGAAAAAATGAAAAAATAAGAAAAATGCTTTTCATAATCCTCAAAAATATATCTTTTGAAATAGAAGTCGGAATAAAAAAGAAAATTGTCCAATATTTAGATGGAGAATTTAATCTAAAAACTGGCAGTGTTTCCAAATAAATGAAAACAAATACAACTTTAAAGTACGTAAACACTCGTCCTCTCCATCTGATTAGCGTAATCAAACACATGCCTAAGTGAATAAAATACAGACTATCAAACATTCTCCCACAAAATAATCTTTTATGATAAAATGATAATAAAAGGGCCTTAAATGAATCTGGCCATAAAGACAAATACGAATACAAACCTCAGTCAAACAAACGAAAAATAATAATAGAAATCAAAACATTACTTGGTTTAATCCAACATATAGGATACAAATCTTATATCATCTAACAGCTAACAAAAACAAACAAAGTAAAATTGCACATCAGCAAAATCGGATTCATTCGACTAAAAGCATTTTCGAAAAACCCAACTAAGAAAGATTTTACAAGTCAGTGTAAAAATTAAAACCCTGGATCCAGATTGGATGGCAAATGGAGAATTAATATGTGAGGTCGGTCAAACGCTTTTTCACACCTAAAGTGAAAATGCTCCCTGGGAGCCGGTGACATGACTGAATTTCAAAAATTAAGTACGTCCCCTGACCGATCTTGCCAGTCAGAAAGGCGCAAAGATCAGAGAGGCCAGAGAACCGACAGATAGGTCCGTCATCGATCCAACCAATACACAAGAGAAGAAGAAGGAAAGGAAAGCAACAAGAGATCTTCAACTGTCCATAAAATTCTTCACATTTCTCGCCAGCCAGAAAGAAGAAGGAACACAGACTTTATTAGTTAAGTAGAGTGATTAATCGTTTTACACACATGCATTATGCTACTTACTACCATCACTATTTGATGCTTTCCCTCTCTCCGGGTATTTCTCACTCAAATTATTTTTCAACTTAAATTAGCGGTGGACACATAAAAAAGAAAGAAACATTGTTCTACTACTGTATGGAATTACAGACAGCAAAACACTTTTTTCTAAAACCAACATTCGCTCAAATCTAAAAGATATTTTTCTATGAAACAAAAGATACAAAAGAAATATACAAATTGTTAATTCTGTACATATGTTGTTAAATATACTATTTTCTAATTTTAGACATTTTCTAATCTTAGACAAAAAAATTCTTATTGCGTTATATTTTTTTTTAAATTCGTGTTGTATTCTGTGAACAGGATATCCCGCATTAAATTCTTCCTTTTCAATTTGGGTGTTCTGCAAGCCAACAAATGGTAACCAATCGACGTGAAATTAACTCGTAAATTTCCAACTGAAAGAAAAGATCCAATAAAATAAGCAACACATTTTTTCTTTAAACAACCCAAATGATCAAGACACAGGAAATGGATACAAACGCTACAGAACCTATGGAAGCCGCTATAACAATAAATTTACGGAGTTACAATCCAGCTATTGGTTCACACATTTAAATGCAATTCTCAATGCAAAGAAAAATACATCACAACGTTCCAAATACGCTTACGTTGTCGAAAAACTTCCAGCAGATGTAGAAATTGAGATAGTGCATCTGCTTAACAAGATGCCGGAAGAAAAACCCCATGAGACGTTGAAAAGTGCAATTATTAGACGTGTGGGTAAATCCTAGGAAAGAAGATTACACGACTTGTTTAACAATGTAAATCAGGGATACATGAAATCTTTGCAACTCTTAAGGAAATGCGAATCTTATTCGGAGACAACGCCTTGCTGAGGTGATGTTAAAGAAACTGTAAATGAATAAACTACAAACACAGACAACACAGATACTCGCATCACTCCCCAATGATTTACAACTAGAGAAAATAAAAGAGATAGCAGACAAAATACATGACAATAACAAAAATCCCAGCATTCTTATCCTAAATTCAGAAATAGATCCAATTCACCACACAGAAATCGAAGTAGGTCGAACTCTTCCTCCAGAAGGCAATTTACCGACGATACGTGTTGGCATCATTATAAATTCGGAAGATATGCAAAGAAGTCCACAGAACCATGCAACTTTAATTCAAAGACTTCTTAAATTCCTACACAACACCAGGGAAACGAGTTTTTTCAGCAGCAAGTAAAGCCGACATTAGCTGCTGGATTAGAATAAGGGAGTCTATTTTACATGCGGGACAAAAATAACGAATATTTATTTTTAGTCGTTTGGATCCAATTTTGCGGGCGTGCAATTTTACTTTGTGTGTTTTAGTTAGCTGATAGATAATATAGGATTTGTATCCTATAGTAAAAGGGCGTAAAATGAATCTGGCCATAAAGACAAATCAGAATACAGATCTTAGTCAAACATTATTTGATTCAATCCAACGTTTAGTAAAATCAAAAATATTTTATTAAATTAATTAGCAGTATAGCTCGGCGTTGCTGGGGTGTAATGAAAGCTTTAAAACTAATCCATGGTCATGGAGTTCAGACTCTTTGGACGTTGGCACGATAGACTAAAAAGCAATAGTTGTTTCCAGTTAAAGCGAAACCGTAGACGGAAAGAAAAATGAATGGGTGTAAGTCAAATTTTGATTTCCTGGTATCGATATGAAATAAGTTTTTTCGTCGTAAATTGAATTTCGAAGGCTAAATAAGTCCTCTGAGTAAATGGTATCATGGCTGAGACTAAGAACTATAATTATACCTGCTTAGAGCCAAAGCCGAAGCAAAAACTAAAATAAAAGGGCTGAAAAAATACAGACATACAGGCAGATAAACAGACACACACACAAACACCTTGACTTCCATATATATATATATATATATATATATATATATATATATATATATATTATCGATTTTCTGCATTATTGTAAGAGCTACAACCTTGAAACTTCTGAATGTCTTTGTCTATGAGTGTATCAAATTTGATTAAAATCGGGCTACTCCTTCTATAACCTGATTTTTTCTATTATCGATTTTCGATATTTATCGGGGGTACCTCGACACAGAACCTAGCTAAGAAAACTCGCAGACGCTTATAGTACTACTTTGTAAATTTACAAGAAAATCGGTTCAGCCGTTTTGGAGTTTATAAGTAACGGTCACACACACACACACACACACACAGACACACATACACACAGACAAGATTGTGACAAGAAAACAGTTAGATATTATATTGGTTTCAGAAGAAATAATGAATGAAAGATAAAAAATAATGGCCAGATGTAATAACATCGATCAATGCAAATTAGAATCATACAAATCTGTATTAAAATCCTTAAGTACCTACTCCCTAATTGTGAAAACTTTCTGTTGTTTAAAAATCCCATTCACGCGTTCGTAAAATGTCAGTTATAGATTTGAAAAACGTTGGAAAATCAGTTATTAGAAGATAAATCAGTTTCAGAAGATCCCGAAAGAGAGAAACCTAGGTTGCAGAAGGAACGAACTTTCAATATATATATATATATATATATATATATATATACACTAAGTAAGACGCTGAGCGACGCTGCCTTGCTGTGGTCTTTACCACAGTGAGCTTGACAGGAGGATATATATATATATATATATATATATATATAGTCCTCTATATATATATATACAGAACGGTCTTTGTTGTAATAGGGAGGATAGCATTGTGTTCACCTTGTGTGGTTTAGCTTGATGTGGTGTGTTTTGGATTTCGAAGTAAATATAAACTTTAACTCTCCACTCAACACTTCGCATATAGAGAGCGCTTACTCAGGCTTTGAAATCGCTTGTGTTACAGAACCCTCTCATTACACATTCTCTGTACACACTGCATAAGGCAATATTATGCACCTGTTTGTTTTTCTCCAAACAAGACTCTGCCCTCCAGCTTACCCTCACCTGGGTTCATCTCTGCCCGGAGGCAGAGGGTCCGACAAGGCTGCGTTCGAGCAAAACTCTCTTAGTTTTGGACCCACGCTGACTATTAACTAATTCATGCCCAGTAACATTCTTACGCAAATTTTGTCAATGCCACCTACTCTGTGTATAATGTCATCTTTCAACAACCTATTAAAAAGAGAGCCTAACTCTTTGCGCGTGTTGAATCACACGCAACCACCTCTGAGACTTTCGTCGGGTTGACCTGATTCTCTATTAAATGTATCAATTGGTCTTGAACAAATAGTAAATTTTGAGATTTATCACCTATATCTTCCATTCGTCTATTAAACAGATACATTTATTTTTTTTATATATTGTTACTATTTCGTTTAAAGATTATATTTTCTTTATTTCAAAAGAAAACATGAATACACATTTCAGTGAAAGTTTTATTTTAAAAATGTTTCAGTTAAAAATCATAGTTTAACTAAGAAAGCAGTCAGTTTCAATTGACGCCAGGGGGATATGAGTCAAATTGATTGGGTAAATGAAACGTCAGGACGCTGAACAACTGTGGCCAGCTCGAGAATGGCAAGCAGGAGATAAGCAGATTGAACATCAATATTCTGGGAGTATGCGAAACTAGATGACTTAACAATAGAAACTTCAGCAGTGACAACCGCAGGAGGTAAAAATAATGAAAAGGGATTCGACTTAATACTGGACGATGAAATGGAATATTGCGTTCTGAGATATTGCCAGTTATCCATCCAAATCGTCTTGATCAAACTGAAAGGGAGACCCGTCAACATAACTTATCTGCAAACTGAGGGTAAAACTTCGGAGATTAAAGAAGCCTACTGCAACTTCCAGACTGCAATAAAACACACTTGTAAATTACCTCAACTTGCAAAAAAATACACTGACAGTGTGAGAGAAATACGAAGAAAAAATGGGAAACGGAAACTCATAATGAGACACACTAAAAGAAGCACTAGTGACATTAGCAAACACCATTGTCCCAAACGCAAATCAGACGTAGAAAAAAACAAGTGGATGACTGAAGAGATTCTTGACATGATACAAAAGAGACAGAAAACTATGCCAAGACAAGGAGTGGAATAAAAGAAACTACACAAGAAAATGAGAACAAAGTGCAGACAGGCTAAGGAGAAATAATTCAACAACAAATGTGCAGAAGTAGAGAGATTGAGAAAGACTAATAAAGGAGACATTCATAAAGAAAAAGGACAAATACAATGCTCATTAACAGGATTTATAAAATCCAAGAATAGAACGATCATATTAAAAAAAAGAGTACAAAAAGAAAAACAGCGATAGGAAGAATATATATAAAAAGATCTTTTCCATGACAATAAAGAAAGATGCTGACGAACCGAAAATATAAGAATCTGAAGTAGAAGCTGCAATGGCCAAACTGAACAGAAACAATACAGCTGGACAAGACGGAATTGTAATAGAGATGCTAACAGCCGTAGACAATTTAGGCATAGAGAAAATTACAAAAATAATATATGAAATCTAAATCTACAAGACGGCCTGAGTAGATCAACTTTTATAGCTCTGCCTAAGAAACGAGGTACCAACGAATGAAAACTCCACCGAACAATCGGTTTAATGAGTCACATAACAAAACTCATCATTTGAATTCTGAAGAATAGACCGCAAAGCATAACCAGGCTAGAGATAAAACAAGAACAGTGCGATGTTGTCAAGGACATTGGAACTATGAAAGCTTATTTATTTAAGATTAGGATGATATCATAAAGTGCAATACAAATGAAAAAGACGCGTATCTATGTTTTATAGATTATGTAAAGGCATTCGACAAAATACACCACAATGAATAGTTATAAATTGTCAGCAACCTTGACATAGTGTGGAAATATATTAGAGTAATTATGAACCTCTACTGACAGCAAACCGCCTGCATACGGACAGGAAACGACTTCAGCAGATAAACAAAAGAAAGAAAGAAAGAAAGAAAGAAAGAAAGAAAGAAAGAAAGAAAGAAAGGGTCAGAAAACAAGGATGTGCTTTTTCACCAGATCTATTCATCCTGGACAGTGAGACTATCATAAGGACACTAAAAATTATGTCAAGATATATCATCGGGTGCCACAATCCAAACAACGTAAGATACAGAGATGATACAGGGTTGAGAGCAGACACTGACAGAAAACAAGCAGACCTTCTAAAGAATGTAGCTGATGAAAGTCGAAAGATAGGACTACAAATAAACTGCAAAAAGACCGAATGCACGGTTATCAGCAAACAGAGTAGCCCAAAATGTCAGTTCCAGGTGGGGGATGCTAACATCACTCAGGTAAAAAAAAAATTAAATACATCGGAAGTGTTCCAACAGAAGACGGAAAATGCGACACCGAGATCCGAAGACAAACTGGCATGGCGAAAGACGCATTCCAGAAGCTGAGTAGGACCAAACAGCATTGTAACAGAGATGCTAACAGCCTTAGACAATCTCGGCATAGAGAAAAGCACAGAAATAATATATGAAATCTAAACCTGTGTTATAATACAAGATGACCTGAGCAAATCAATTTCATAGCTCTGCCTAAAAAACCAGGTGCCAACAAATAAAAACTCCACCGAACAACCAGGTTAATGAGTCACATTGAGAGACAGGAAAATTTTGTTAGAAACAAAGAAAAGATAACTAGAGTGCTATGCGATATCAGTTCTTCATTATGGTAATGAATGCTGGACAACCTCATAAAAAATTAAGGAAAACTTGGAGCAACTGAAATGTGGTTCTACAGATGCATGCTGTGGATATCATGGATCGAGCATATTAGCAATGATGAAGTTTAGGAAAAGATGGAAACGAAACGGCAATTAATACTGAGCACCAGGTAAAGACAGCTAAAGTTCGTGAGACATCTATTGAAGAAGGAGGGCTTGGAGAATCTGGTGCTCACGGATCAGAGGGAAAGAGAGACGGGAAAGCATCGGGTTACATACTTGACGGGCCTGAGAAAGTGGATAACAGAGCGGGGTTTGCGTGTTGTAACAAGAGAGGGCGTGCTTAGAGCCACCAGGGATAGGGAGAAATGGAGGGCTTTGATCGCAAACGTTCTGAAGATACATGTTACATAAAAGAAGAGGAATATTTAAAAATTGGTAAAATTGTAACTCTGTCATTTCCAAAGAAGAACTTATTTCCAAATAAAGTACTTTAAATTATAAGATGAGGCATTTTAGCAAAAGAAGCAATTTCAGTCAAATTTCTATGACGATGGATGACAAAATTTAAAGTGGATAAGTTTGCAAGGGGAACTTGTATTGTCGGCGGATAGTCTAAAGTCATGACTAACTGGAACTTAGTATCGCAAGATTTTATCATGTTATTACTAGAGAAAAGAGAAAACAAAATCGAATACATATAAAATAATTTCAATATTTATCTTTTATATTAAATAAAGAATTTTTTCGGTGGAGACCATGTATTATAGACTGGGATTCTGAAAATCATACTTCTTAAGTTATGAATACATTGAACATAGTATCGCAAGACTTTATCATATAATCGGTAGAAAATGAAAGAGGAATTTTCGACTAACATAATTTCCGTATTTTATTCCTGAAGACAATAAGCGGGAATTATTTTCAAATGTTGTGTGAAATTCATAAATTGACTAATTTGTAATTAGATTTTTGATGTAGATTTCTATAGAAAGCTAGCGGGTAATTTTGTGAATTTTTTTACTAAAGAAAACAATTAAATAATTTTCATCAACACAACAAAATGAGCATATTTCTGTCTATTAAATATTTTATTTGGCTAGAAAGCAAAAGAAAACTCATTATTTAATTAAGTAAATTGTTTCGAAGCGGAAAGAAAATGTCAGACTTTATCATGAGTCATTATTCAATACAAAAGAAGAAAGAATCAGAAACATTGAACAGAAGTTTGCATTCAATTTAAATCAATATTGAATTAAGTATTCACAAGAATTATTGTTCTAGCCTATGAATTGTTTTTTGAGTAAGAAGTGAGAAATATATTTGGGTCGGACATAAACGAATGCAAAAAAACAATCAATTGCTATAGTCGCAATCACGCCTACATACACAATGACACACACTTGTACGCATAGTCGCAAACAGATAAGTTCATGTGAACTTATAAACAAATAAGTATTATTCAAGAACTTTTAAAAGAAATAAATGTAAAAAAAAACTGTAGAAACAAACTTTTATGACATAAATTATGAAACAAGAAAGGAATTCTATAATCTCGGAAAACAATTGTTCCATAAACCCTGTGACATCCATTAGTGAGGAGTTACATTAAACTTTTTTCCTGGATAGTATTAATTTTCTTCTTCTATGTGCCGTGTCTCATAAGGGCCTCAGCGATCATGACCTTCCATATCTTCCTATCCCCTGTAGCTTTTAACACTCTTTTTTTTTTTACCTCTCACAAACACTGCAATGACCTCAAACAACCAAACACTTTAACATATTCGTTTTAGAACTTCCGGCTCGAATGTCAAAAAATACAGCATACCGTTTACAGATTTCTGGCAAAGTGAATTACATTATGGTGATCTGTTTTTTACAGACAGTGCTCAACTGACCCTAGTATCTTATGCAGCCGACAAAATAAATAAACAAAACATATGCGTGGAATTAAAAATATAAAATTGCGTCTGTTTACCCATCATGTCCAGCAGTCATTGCTGGACCATGTAAATACTGACGAAGAAGAGACACGAGGCAGCTAAATGTGGATCTATTATTGAGCATACCATGAACTGAACATGTGGGTGATGATGACACTTTAGATGGTTTGGTTTGTTTAACGCTAGCACAACTCATCGTGCCATTAAATGTTTTTAAATAGAAGAAGCTTTAGAGAAAATGAAAACAAAAAGACTTCTAATATGTTGTATCTGATAGAGATAGTAAAACTTTCAAGTGTACATATTGAGAAAAGAGTGCTTTAAAAATTTGAAACTCACACGGAATATCGAATTCAAATGAGATAGAGGAAAGCTGCTTATTATTTATTGCTTATGTAAATTGGTCGCAGAATAGGAAAGTGGGAGATATAGCAAAAAGACGATACTAACTTTTACAAAGAACAGAGGTTTTGGAGTGCCATGATCGCCGACATCCTCAACAAACACAATAAATAGAAAAGGAAGATATAGAAATAGCAGTTACTTTATTATGTTTGGGAAACACATTTCGAAATTAGGATGCATAATTTTATTACGGTATCCCGTAATTCTTCAAGAATATTTGGTTGCACATAATAGATTCGAATCACACTTTGCATCACATCCTAATTATGCTCTATGAGACTGAAATACGTTGATGATTATAACTTATCCCATTAAACAAACTACCACTATGTTTTTTATTTAAAACACGGTCTGCTGAAAGTGGCCACCTCCGGGTGGGTATACCCGTAAATGAGGCAAAACGACCAGCCACAGTACCTAGTTTGCCCGTAGCATTTGAAGCTCTTTTAACTATAACAAGCATCACAATAGAGATAAAGAAAATTCCACAAGTTATAGCACTGCCTGCTAGTATCATATTAACTAGTTCATACGAGACAATGTGGATTCATATCACTAATCAACAAGATTTCTAGTGCCAAGAAGCAAAACACAATTTTTACCTAATTTTAAGATGTTGATTTCGAAAATGATCTTGGATTTTCATGGTTAGCTACCGTTTTTGCTGTACTGAAATTGCTCATTTTTCGAAAAAAATCAATTTACGACCTTGGCTGATTGCAAAATTGAGTTAATAAAGGTGGTAGGAACCCATCAATTTTGCTGATCAATTTATGTCAACCACCTGAAACAAACTATTTTTACGAGAAAAAAGTTTTGAGTGAAAAATTTTAAAAGAGAAGTAACAAATTGTTCCAGTGTATCGCCAAAATTGAAATTAACTGATAAACTTTATCAGTAATAAACTTTATACGCTAATATGAGTATTAATATTCATTTTTACATAGCCGTCTAGATAAATTTTCGTATAGCTGCGGCGATGTGTTTGATGAGCAAGGGGAATGATTCCATCAGGATATCAAAACAATAGAAGAGAACTACCAGGTATGGCGGGACAAACAAATAATGACTAACTACTGCTGGTGTATCAAAAGGGGCTTAAATAACATTAATCATGACAATCAAGAAAGAGAAAATTTTAACCATAATTCTTACGTTTACAAAGGTTTTATTTCTGCCGTTAGTTTTTTAAATGATTTGATGAAAATATTACTTGGTCTTGGTACATTAAATCATGTTATTTTTTAAAATTTAAGGTCTGATTGTTATTGAAAATAGTATTTCTCAATAAGCAGACCAATATTTGTTGCTTTAGATACGAATTGATAGGTTTCTACGATTTTACTTTCAGAAAAATTGGCATCAGCCAATATCATATATAGAAAAAAACAAATGAAGAAATTGATTTTTTCCCCAAAATGATGTCTTTATGTTCAGTAAAAACGGTAGCTACCCTAGAAAACGTAAAGTCATTTTCACATTCAGCGTTCTCAAATTAGCTAAAAAAGATGTTTGGTGTCTCTACACCTTTTCAATTTTTCGTTTTTTTTTTTGTTGACCAGTGTAATATGTTGTTTATGCTAAATTTTAACCAAACTATACAAAAATCGGAGCAGATATCAAGACTAATCAAACCAGGGACCGTTTAACTAGTATTCCATTATTCAATTCCTACGAAGTCATGTAATTAACTGCAGAATGACGTTCTACGTAGGCAGAATTTTCTGTCGAATTTTGGTCGTTTTTCTTCAATTGCTGAAACTTCCGGCGATGTACTTCCTGTAATGAAAGTAACAAGCGTAAAAATACAATAGCGCATTACATTTTTGCCGGAAGTACATGGCCGGAAGTATCAGTAAATGACGGAAAATCGAGCAAAAATCTGCCAAAATTTGTTTCATTACGCAGTACGTCATTCTGCAGTTAATTACATGACTTCGTGAGAGTTACGGGAAAGAAGAAATGCAAGATATAGTTCGTTTTTTTATGAACATTTAGATAAAAAAAAGGCAAGTTTCTTCAATAACTAACAGTTGATTTGAGTTCAGTATATACATTTACACAAAGATAATGCTATATTGGATAACTTTGAAGGGGAAAAGCGTCTGGACTTAAACGAAAATTGACCGAAGATTTTAATTTTTCCAGTATTCTTATATTTTTCCTTTTTGCCGGAGATAAGGAATATAAAAATGTTCGATAATTTTCGAATTTCCAAGCTCTTTTAGTCACTTCACTAGCCATTTTCATGGATGCTATTTTTTCGATATTGTCATTATGTCCTCATGTTTCACTGTAATGTAATTTTTGTGTTTTTTCTTTGCCTTTTAAAAAGAGATTTCTTTAAAGCCATCACTTGATGCGCGAGGTTGGGCCTCGCTTGAGCATCAGTCAGTTTTTTTAATATTCAAATCTTAATTTCCGCTGTTAAATAATTCAACGTTGATGGTAGGAGGAGTTTGACCAGCATTACCTCTTATATAGGAGAGGTGATATAGCACAACAGTTCAGTACGCATTTCTTTGTTTCTAACGATTTTTGTCTGTTTCTTAATCTGTTTAGCTTTTGGAAATCCTTCTTTGCTCTCCAAATATAACATTTGGTTTCAGTGTTGCATTGTTTGTTTTCTGCTAAAATACTTCCTCAGATATTTAAAGTGTATTTTTTGATTTTTGTATATTCAATGTGTAATTTGCATTTTGAGCTGTCTGTATTTGTCTAACGTTTTTGTCTATCTAGAACTACAGACCACCATGATATACTGCAATATTTTTTCTTGAAAATGCTCTTTCTTTTTCTCGTGTGCGCAAAACTTCACGGTAAGAGTTCTTGTTGCCAGATTTAGTTTATTACAATGCTCCATATATACTGAATATATATCATAAAATCAGATTGGTATAAGCAAATACGATAAATATATAGCAAAATCACAAAACCACTCACTTTATCTTTTTGGTAAACGCTTGATATTTTACTCAATATAAATATTCTACCGACATCCGTGATTTTTTTTTGGGGGGGGGGGTTCTGATGGCGCGACGAAAACAGTAGATTATATGGTGAATGGTTTGTTGTTTTCCTTTTAACCGTTTCACCTCAAGCCAGGCGAGGCCGTTACTGGTGCGCGGGAGTTTACAATGACAGAAAAAAGACAATGGGATATCGAAAAAAAGATAAGAGATAGATGGGAATCAAATAGATAGAAGATGGAAATTAACGTTGCATTTATACTTTTGAAGATTGAAGATATCGGGAAAGCAAGCAAAGGTAGAGAATTCCTAAAACAAGAAGTGCGGAAAAAGAAACATTTAGAGTAGAAGAGGGCTTACGTTTAACTATATAAATGCCAATACATGTGGTCGGGGAACCAGAGAAAAAATTTTGCCAGAGCAGTTGCCAGGGATATACTTGTAGAAAGAATCGATAGACACCACATCAAGTTGGTGAGAAAGTGACTGCTAGATTTTGTCAAGAACCTCAAATGGATACACAGTTCCTGCAATATTCTTTCCTGAAAATGCTCTTTTCTTGCATCTTTTTTTTTTAAAATAGTGTGAAGATAGAATTAAGTAATTCCGTCGGGAATGATTTGCTACAGTTTATTTTTGTTTACAATGAAACAAACAAAATTAAATGTTTACATTGTTCGGACTGTTGTCCTAATCTTTATTGTCATATTCACGACGTTTCGGTCGTTGTACTGCTTTCTTCAGGTGACTTGAATTTTGAACCGAACCCTTTATTTCAATCACTGGACTATATTTTTTTCGTTACATGAGATATGCCACTTCCACATGTCTAAACTATCTCGCTTTTACTTAACTCATATTTTCATATGTGTTCAGCTACGCCTGAAATATAGACAAAAATATGTATATTAATGTTGTCTTCAATTGATAAAAGTTTTTTTAGAAAAATTCTTACATGGCAATAATATAAATGACTGATTGCTATAACAAGCCACTTTCGATTATTTCCGGGTAATTTATTTAAACAACGCATAGACTACTGTTTGTTTACGAAGCAAGATTATAAGCGAAAAGATACTGTAAAGTAAGTAACTATCTAATCGTTTTAAGTTCTCTGAATATCAGTATTTTTCTCTATCCACAACTGTACATAAGTTATAAACCTTACACTGCATCTTGATATCTTTATGTCTCGGTAATTTGTATGGCCGAAATTTGTCAATCGCTCAAAATTAGATCATAAACCTGATGGACAATTTCAGAAGTTACGGTTGTGTGCTTCGAGACGCTGGATGTTGACACAGCACTTTATCACAGTCGAGTCTGACGAGCATTTGTCACGCAATATTTACATCATCTAATCATGAACTTTCTTTGGGGTTTTCTTCTGCTGGAACATGAAATTCATGGCTTTCCGCAATTTACAAACTTGAAAATTCCAAAATATTTGCACAGATATGCTTCACGCAATGATTTAAAAATAATTAAAAATGGAAACACGAGGTTTCAGCAAATTGTCATCTTGCAATATAAAAGAACGCTCATTTCAGCTAGTTATAAAATAAGACTTAAATTCGTGGAAATACGTTGGTCCGAATTGTCGTAGTTTTTCACAATATTAAGAACAGTATACACGTAATAATGAGATACAGTAAGATGTGGAAACAATAAAATTAGTATTATTTATTAAATAGTTGTTATAGCTTTTGGGGGCATGAGAGAAAGTAGTGTAAGTTTGGGTACAAATATAGACCAAATAAGGATCGGAATCCGACAGAATGATAAATAAAAATAAATAAAATATATGAAGGTCTTTTACGTATGTTTCTTTTTAAATATATATATATATACATGTGTGTAATGTGTGTTCACATAATTTAGGTTGAAAAAACAAGACATATCAGGGATTTTCTTACCTTAATTTTTGTTGAGTACTTCGAGATAAATATTTCTATTATTGCCTGGAAAAGGAGAAGGAGCTGGAATTTTCAATGATCCACGTGCTGACTGCATTTTTGATAGGAAGAATGCCACGCGTTTGTGTGCTTAGAGGAGAAGATTGGTGTTATTGTTTTTGTTTAGAAAATAGGAATTAATTATTAGTAGAATTGTTATAATTATTTTATTATAATTAATTTTCATAGAATAATTAGTTTTTTCTTTCTTTAGTATAATTAATCTTTTATGTATGTATTTCTTCATGGAACCGATTATATGCAGATTAAGACCAATACGACTAGACCTCCTAATAAAAACTTTGCCGTACATCTCATTTATATACAAACTGTATTAACATCTTAATTACAAAACAAAACTGCTCTTCTTCAATCACCATAGAGACACTTTAAAGATGACCAACATGGCTGATGCAGGTTTCCTTGAGAGCAACAGTCTACGCCTTCTTAGCCTCGCATTCCCAACCAACATGAAGTGGAACAAATGTATCGGATCTTTAGCTGCATCTAATGCTAGGAAGATTGGGTCACAAAAATGTTTTCTGTCGTATCGAACCAACTGTAAATTCATCACAGATGACGGTAGAATATTAATGTTGGGGATCGCTTCTTTGTACATAAGAATAGACTCACCTGAGGTGTACACATAATCTTGCCTATACAGAGATAGGCAGTTGTAAGGAGTACTTGTAAAGCAGTTGCTTGGTTGGTCACTAAGTTATTGCAGAGTTAATTGAAGTTGTTTGGATATCGACTAATTGCTCGGACATACTATTTCACTGCAAGACTGTATTTATTGATTTCTACTAAACTATACCTGAATTAAATAACCCGTGTTCCAGTTTGCATATTTTGTTCAATATAACTTACATTTTCTATCTCCATATCTGTTTTTCTTGTTTATTATTTTGCGTGGTTTCTCCCCAGAAATCCACAACAAATTGGCGACGAGGATCTCGAAACTCACAAACAGGGAGTCGCCAACAACAAATTGGCGACAAGGACGTCGAACAGGAACCCACGTATACCCCAAATTGCACAACAAATTAGCGACGAGGATCTCGAACTCACGTACACAAGTCGCACAACAAATTTGCGACGAACTCACGTTCACGTATATCCCGAACCACCTCAACAAAGTTCGCTACGAGGATTTCAAACACAAGTCAACCACAAACAATTTGGCAACACTATCGCAGAGCGATAGAAAAAGAAACTGTAAAGTGAATTTAAAGAAAAATCTTCACAAAACCTTTCTACGTGATTAATTGCCAGAAAGCAATAGTTACAAAACAACAAATCATGGATGACTTTCAGAAAGGAATACTAGAAATCATGAACGAAATGAAGACAAATGGCAATGCAAAAAGTAAATGAAGAAAAACAAATTAAAATACAAAGGCAAATGCAGAAAGACAACATAAATTAGAAGTAAAACAGATAGAAATGCAAAAGGCAATTGAAGAAAGACAAATGGAAATGAAAAATCAAATAAAAAAAGACAATTACAACTACAAAAACTATTACTAAAATTAACAAGTACAGCACCAGAAAGGAACACAGAAAAAGAGGAGACGTTTTTCCAAGATGTGGTGTGGAACGCGATAGAAACTTTCAAATACTGGATTGATAAAGACAAACATTTTGGAAAATATTACAGGCGATTTGAAGATATCTTTAATATCGACTGCCAGCACTGGAGTGAAAAGAAAAAAAAATAAGGCTTTTGCTCAGAAAATTAGGTACGGATGAACACACTAAGTTTATAGATTAGGTTCTTCCAAAAAAGCCAAACCATTTAACATTCGACGAGGCAGTGACAGACCTTACTGAGCCCAAAACTCTCGTTGTTCCATCAAAGGTGGAAATGCCTTAATCTCGTAAAAGACGAAAACGAGGACTATTCAATAATTTTCAACCATCGTCAACAAACATTGTGACGACTTTAAATTGGCGGAGCTAAATCCAGAGAACTCATATTTGCCAAAGGACTAGTCTCTTCTAAGGACAGCGAAATGAGAAAGCGAATGCTAATCACAATTCAACATGAACCAGGGTTAACACTCCAAAAACTGTCAGATTTCCAAAAATGCCTCAGTATAAAGAAAGACAGTAAAGATATCGAAGAATCAGAAGTCGCTCATATTCGTAAGGTAAAAACAAATTCACGTTTTTACTTTCTCCAAAAGTAAAACAAGATTTTAACGACAAAGAAAAAATGCAAAACAACTAATGATGGGAACCACATAAAAAAACAAGCCCCTTCTGCATGTTACAGATGTGGTGGATGGCATTGATGGCATTGATTGTCGTTTCTAATACAAAGAAATGCCGAGCGTGTGGAAATATGGGACACAAGGCAGCGGTATGCAGAAACAAAAACCAACCTAGTAGGTCTAGAAAGATCTACTTGAGTAGAATATGAAAACAATGAAAACACGAGAAAATATGTAGAACTTAAAATATTGAATAAGAAGATCAAATTACAATTGAATTCAGGATCAGACTTAACAATAATGAATCTACAGACATGGCGGAAGCTGAACAGACCGACCATGTTACACACACAAAAAATTGCTACATCAATAACTGGAAAAAGGTTTTATTTCGAAGGTGAAATTTATAGTAAATGTGAAATTTTGGGGAATATCCTAAAAGTTAAAAATATATGTCATGAAAAACACAGATAACCTAGTAGGAACTGACTGGATGCAGAAATTTAATATAAGGGATTTACTCATTAATTATAGTTGTAAAAAAATAAAAAGCGTGTCTACAGGAACTACGGAATTGAAAAAAATCTCAGACAGTAACAAATTCACGACAAGAATCGAGCTAAAGAAGAATGTGCAAACAATATTATTTTCACCTGTAGTTACGGAAAATGCATTCAAACCAGGTGATCACATTTATTTCAGAATGTTAGAAAATTACATTGCACTTTGGGAACCTGGAAAAATTGTAAACAGACTAGGACATGCGATATGCAAAATACAGGGAGAAAAATCTATACATAAGTTACACATCAAACAAATAGAAAGGAGTGGAGAGCCAAACTCGTCACCCTCAGTAAACGTCGTGATGAAAAAAATTTGAAACCGAAAAAATATTAACTTCTCCCCACCAAAAAAAAAACTTAAGGAGGAGAGTGTTAAGGATCGTCCCTTTGTACATAAGAATGGACTCGGCTGATGTGTACATATAACCCTGCTTATACAGAAATCGGCAGTTATAAAGAGTAGTTGCTTAGTTGGTCAGTATGTTGGTGCAGCGTTAGTTGGAGTTTTTTGGATATCGACTCATTATCCGGACATAATATTTCAAGACTGTATATATTGATTTCTACTGATAGTATTCTTGAATTGATTAACCCGTGTTCCAGTTTGTATATTTCGTTCAATATAACTTACGTTTTCTATCTCCATATCTGTTCTTGTTATTTGTTATTTTGAGTGGTTCCTCATCCGGAATCCACAACAATTAAAAATATCGAGAAAAATTTTAATCAATTAACAAATTTTTTTAAAAATCGTTTCTGTAATTTTAAGATATATATTCACTAAATTCTAAGTAAATACAAAATTTAATAATTGGCTCTATATTCATTGCTACTGTTCGTCTTATTGACAACAGGCACTCTCATCAAGAGGAGATGAGTAACAGAGAATCACATCTTAATTGCTGTTGTTCTGAAGCCCACCCTGATCCGGGGTGTTAGCAGCAGTTCCGGTCCCAGCTATAAGCAAATAGTAAACCCTCAAGTTGGAGTCAAAACACTGTATAGAATATTGAACAGATATCCACTGCACCAAAACGCACATACTGTGTTTAAATTCAAAAAGTCTACGTAGCGACGAAATCATTTCAACTGTTACCATGTATCTACTGACAAAAGCCCAGAGAGGCAACCTTTCGGAGGTTGGAAAATGACTGAATCCGAGTGCCAGATCAGGATCAATAATATTGCTCATTCTTCTTCGTGTTTTATCAAGGAGCTAAAGGTAAATAGCTGGGCTATAGAACCATGTGTGGCATCCTGTCGTCCTGCGGCCTTGGCTGAGATAGAACTCACTACACCCCTCCAGTATTCCCTGTGCATTTGCAACCCTGGCGCAGTTTATAGCAAAATTCATAATCTTGTAAATAGCTGAATACTTGATGTTTCAGCAGGGCTACCAAGTGTGTGTTTGTTATGACACCAATAATGGACGGGTTGCCTCAAGGCCCCATCCCGTTATTTAACCCATAACTGGAGGGAAGTGAGGGATTAATACCTTTCCTAAGGTTACTAGGGCTTAAGTGAATGCAGGCTACTCAACTGAAATTCGAACACGGCTCACCGATTTCTCTTTCCAAGCCGACATCCACTACACCACAACGCACATCCGTCACTGAACGCTTACAGCGCCTGGACTTCGCAAGCGGTCACCCATCTAAGTACTGACCAGGCTCACGTTGCTTCACTTCGGTGATCGAACGAGAACCGGTGTATTTAACGTGATATGCCGTAAGCATATGTGGCATGTGTAGTTTTAGTATGGACAAATGGCAGATTTATATATATGTAAGATAGATTTTGGAGAGGAAATTATCTCGCACAACATAGTGAACAAACATTCTTAGCATTATTTATTATAATGAGGATTTAAAGTTTTTCTAAGTTGAACCGCTAATCATTAGACTCATGACACAAAGTAGGTATTGCCTAGTCCGTCAGTTAAGTGCTTTGGGCGATCATGTCTCAAATAAGACATGACTGACTAGGCAGAAGATTATCCCGCAGTAGATTACCATTGCTTTCTGTGGTAGATTAGTTTCAAATTAAAGCTATAGAACTAAATCTGTACTATTATTTAACCAATAACTGGAGAGAAGAGATGGATTAATACATTTCCCAAGGGTATTTGTGCGTAAGTGAATGCAAGGAATTTGAACTCGGCTCCCCAAATTCTCATTCCGAGCCAATATCCACTGCACAACAACGCACATCCTAGGTAAGCTTTGGTGTGTTTAAAAAAGATTATTGTAGTATAAATACAATTACTTTTTATATACCATAGTCATTCAATTTTCTCTTTACATTCCGTTCTATTTTTGAGGATTTTTTTCTTGTTTCTCCATTTTCCTTTTTCTTGCGATTCATTTCGCAACGTTCTCTTTCATTTTCTTTCTTCTTCCGCCCGTTTCAGTTGTGCACAAAATAAATAGGCGTCAGCAAAGAAAGGAAAAGTTACTACCCTTTCTATTCCCGTAAAAATATTTAGTTCTTTTATAGCAAAGCTGATTTCTTTCGGTAACCCTGCCAAAGCCATTTTACAATTCCATCTCGTTCAAAAAGACTCTTAAAATACTCATAGCAACATATGGACGACCTCAAACAACCTAAGCTTATTCTTCTACCGATTCGAGCAATACGATAAAAACAAACCAGCCATTAATCCCATTTTCTCAATGCCGGCCATTTTATCATCATACGGCCACATATTTTCTGCTGAGTTCTTCGTCTTTATCGCCTTTCTAATGTTGGAAGACGTACACTAGGGAACTCTTCTTTAGAATAAGTCAGAAATGTTTCATGACGTTTGCATATTTTATAGCTAAGACCCTTGTCAAAGCTGACTTTAGAGGTTGGTTGGAGTTCATCGCTTATTGTTCTTGGCTTAGTTTTTTTCTTTTGAGACATAAAAATTTCGCATATTCTAGTTGCATTCAGGTTTGCGTTCTTTTGCCAAGAGATTCTAGGTTTTCCTTCATTTTTAATATTTATCAATTTCTGCAAGAATGGTCTATTAAATGACGCATTGCGCTTTGAAACCATATATATATATAATCTTGAGTTTTTCATATCTCTTAGCCTTTTTTTTAAAACGTCTAATTTGATTTATACTTTTAGAAAATATTATTGCTATGATTAAGATTCAATATTTGTTCCAAAACAAAATTATTGTCTGATGCTCTGAAACTTTCTTTTTATTGATGTTTATGCAGTTTTAAGGAGAATATAAACTACAAATAATTACCGTTAATACACAAAGAAGGACAAAAATAAATGGGCTAAAATAAAAAAAAAAGTAGAGTTTAACACAGAAAAGGTTAAGGAAAAAGAAAGAGAAGCAGGGTGGAAGTATCATCTTTTATGTGACTTGTCCCTTCCAAAATGAAGATAATGGCTCACCAGGACTTCTCATCTATCACAGCTCTAATTAATGGGTGTTTCCTTAATATCCCACTCCTGTTCTGCCATCCATTTGCATATAGCGGTAGCTCGCTGTTTTTCTCAGTTCTTTTTTATTACTATCGATACTGTGAGTATCAACATCTCCAAGCCTTCTTTTATCATAATTTGCCATAAAAATTTCAACTGAACCAATCTGGCGGCTAGGTCTCACAAATTTACGTTTCAAATGGCTATAAGTAACGGTCAGTTTTATGCTAACAGTTTCTTCTATCACACTTAATTTTGAAAGTTTCTTATGGCTTCTTTTTTCCCAGTTAACTTTGATCTTCAGAAAATTAAACGCACTGTTAATCTTTATCTTATGTTTTAAGTACTTTATAAAAAGACTGATATTCCGTAAATTATAGGAAGACTAATAGTTCGCACTGTATAGGAAGATTGATATTGCGCGCTATAGAAGAATACTTATATTACGCATTTTATTTTGAATATATATATATATATATATATATATATATATATAGGTTTATTTATGCTCTTATGAGCCGATTGAGCACTATAGAGAGGAGAAAATATCATATACAGCAGTTTTTTACGGTTCACGCTATATTCGTTGGTTACCGAACTCTCATTCGATAATGCTACAAGACAGAACACTCTCAACTGTTGTCGTAAATATAAATTTCGTTAAAAAAAGAAAACCTTACATGCTATAAAATCTACCTTTCAAATAACCACGTGAGTAAATCTCCGGCTGATGACATATCAGTAGAGTTTCAGTCCCGGTTAGTCTCGCTACACTAAAGAGCTATGATTCATTGAAACAAATCTGTCTTCCGATGAAAAAAAAAAGGTTATTTAGTTTGTATAGGAGAAGGCATCCTACCAACTCCTCTACATACGCACCATCATACGCCCCCATGGGATTATCAAATCCCTCGGCGTCAGGTTTTTTAATCCACAGTTCCTCATCATGATATAGTAGGGTCTTGCGACAGTGTTTAATTAAGTCAAGTTCATTGTTAGAAATTTCGTTAAACTCTTTAGCTAAATTAATAGTTTCATCAGACGTTATAGATGGGTAGAACTCTTTAATATCATATTTTATGAAATCAGAGTGCTTAAATTTTCTGAATTGATTGAACCATTTTATACAGTCTAATGTAGACTGCCACTGGTTAATATTTAAAAACATACGTAAATAACTGCACAATCGTTGTAATATTATCTTACTAATTTTTCCTAATTCCGTTTTAGTCGGATTTAACAATCAGAAATCAGGATGGAGGGGAAATGAACTTTTGTGGTCTTTAACCGTTATAAAGCTATCTTTTAGAGCCAATTTTTCAACTCTATTTAAAAGATTGAATTTACCAACCAGTAAACTAGCTTCTTGATTTAATTTTGATTCCATAGTAGGGGAAATTTTTGTAGTGTTTAGTAACTACTTTTTTAAAATTCTTTATTGTAAGAGCTTTTACTTATCCTATATATATTAGTAGATTTATCTCCTTTAATGTAAATGAACTTATCCCTACGGCATGTTTTTAGGAAGGCATTTACATTTTATTGACTTTTATTGGGTTTAAGCTTTCGATATTTTATCTTTTTAACCAACCCTTTTAAATCATTTTCAAAAGTATCCAGCTCTTTACAATGAGGAGGGTGTTTATATGTTTTAAAACCATCGTGTTCGATGTTATCATTATCTCTTAAACTGTTTAGGAAGAAAAATACCTTCCATCTAAGATTACTTATGAAAATTTCAATTTTCCTTAATAAATGCAACTCGTAGTAATGTTTTTTTGGTATAGGTATATCTTTGAGCGAACAACCTATATTAGTTTACTCCATGTTAAATGTTTTAAAGTGCTCTATAGGGGACCTAGATCCAACAATATTGTGTATATGGGACATTCATTCAGGTTTCATTAAAATGACAGACAAGGTATTATGGGTTCTATATAATTTTTCATGTGATTTTATATGTTTTTTCTTTTCAGAATATCGACTATAATTTAACTATTGTCAAGGATGAATTTTATTTCACAAGTAACTGAATATGTACAGTGTATTTTTATATCTCTGTTTATAGTCCTGAGTGCGTGTTATATTCCGAACATGGTAAGCACATTTTTGCCGTGTTCGTAGTTTATATTTTGTAAATGTTACATTTTTCTTTTTTATATTAATAATGCTTCCATTAAGTTTTAGTGGCTTTAACATATGGATGATGCTATTATGTAATAAATAAGTCTTAGTTTATGACTTGAATCGCAGATTTTACTGAAAATTATTCCCTATCTTTTCTCCACGTGTATCCATATCTATGAATATAGACCGTTCATAAGTTTATAAATTACATATATATATATATATATATATATAATTAAGAATGAAAATGGGAAAAGCGTAATATACATGCTGAGTCCCTATTGCTGACTAGTTCCCTCATTCGATTTGCGCCAAACTCTTTCTTTTTCATCATCCTTAACAATGATCCAAAGCTTTTCTATTAGGCATATTGTCACGGACAATTCTTTGCTGACAACTTTGAGCCTGAAACATAACATTCCTGTTGATGAGTGCAGCTGCTGTTGCATGTTATGCATGACTGCACTCCATAAAGATTTTCTCCATGTGCTACGGCTGATGCTGCTGAATAAATTATGACAGAAATTGTTTAATAATATTTTACAATTTCCGCAAACTAATTTCCCGAGTACATGTCACTTTTCTCTAATCCTTATCAATTATATATTTTTTTAATTATTTTACACTAAGAAAGTAACAAAGCCACGAAGACGCACGTGAAAGTATATTAGAATACCAACAAGGAAAGAGAAAAGTAAAATAGCAGAAAAAACGGAAGATAACAATTAATATGACATTTACATTTTTGAAGATCAAACTTGACTTTAAAGCAAGAAGGTGGAAGAGAGAATCACAAGAGAGAAAAAAATCATGAGTGTAGAACTTGCAGGTACATTTAGCCATTTCAATTGTAAAATGGTGAGATCTGGCGACCAATATAATACCGATCTTAAAATAATATAGTCCCGATACCATATAGGAAATTTCATCAGAATATTTACAATAAAACTATTTATATAAAAGGTATATTCAATGTACATTATGGTAACGGGAAAGTGATTGAACGTAATACGCTATGCTATGGCCAATGGCAATGAAGATTCTTCTTTGTATTACTAGGAATAACTGAATATGTAGCTGGAGGACCAGACCATCTGTAGTCTTGTGGGATCTCGTCTTTTTCTACAAGATTGGACTCGACTTAATATACATATACTCCTGTCATAGTGAGTTACGGAGAAAGACAAATAGAACAGGAAAGATCCGTTAGAGACATCGGGACTGATCCGAGAGATACTGAAGTTACACAGAGAATACCGCGTCAGTTGGCATAGTAGCTCTAAGCTCCACACAGTCTGAATAATATTACACGGATATACTAGTTCCAACACGGCTTCACTTCAAAGATTTATATATATATATATATATATATATATATATATATATATATATATATATATATATATATATATATATTCCTTACTAATCGAATTCCTAGTTTACTAACCTGCATTCCAATTTGTATAATTACGTTCAACATAACCTATTTTTCTATCTCAATATCTGTTTTGTTGTTCATAATTTTTGTGTACTTCCTCACTCGGATCCCCAACATGTAGAAACAATTTTTAAGCCAAGGACGAATGTTATATATATATATATATAAATGACAGACAAGATATTATAGTTAATTTTTTATGTAATTTTCCATATGACTTTATGATTTTTTTATACTTTCAGAACATAAATCATATAAAAAATTGGATGCGCGACAACCCGTTTGATAAAAATACTCATGTAGCGTCTTTCAGACCATAGTTCAATTTGGTTTTATTTAAACAAACATGGAGACTGCCAAAATCTATCGGTAACATTCTTGATGATAATATAAATATAATTAAAAATTGATTGATCTTCTTTGATTTATTTTCTTTATAAACTGGCATTAATGTAAACTAAACTCGTTCATTTCATAAAAAACGATTTCGAATGATATTGTTAATAATTCTGTATCGGTGTCCATTCACAAATGTTATATGTGTCTAATTTTGTTTGTTAATTATAAATTCTAAAAAGGTAAAAGTTTAGAATTAGCCTCTTATATTTGTCGATACTTCAGAGATTAGTTAGAGTATACACTATTTAAATTGTTTAAATAAATATGAACAATGGTTCAAACAATATAAATAGTTTAACATCTTATATTTTGTAGAGTAAAATCGATCTCTCTAGAATCTATTTCGTTCTTCTTTTATTGAAAATCAGATATTACATTAAGTCCATGAAGAATCATAAACTGTTAAAAAAAGAAAGAAGTATTCTTAAAATATGTAATATGTCTGTGTAGAACAAACATGGCCATAAGGATTTTTCAATCAAACAGACGAACAAAGAGAACTCTTCATTTATTTCTTATATGTCAAATGCAATTATTTATTAGGAAAAATAGTGGAGACGTTTCCGTTGTCTTTTCCGGTTACATTTTTTTTTAATCGTGTCACCCCAAGCAAGGCATTCCACTGCCACTATAGCGCAGGGGGTTACATAGAGCGATTGGGTATAGGAAATGTCAGAGGGAGGGTGATAGACGAGTTAGGAGGTACGTAGGGAGAGCGTTGGAGGGAATGGGTGCGAGTTAGTGTGTTAGGAGGTGTCTATTGACCTTACATTTAAACTCCTGGAGGTTGTAGCCGTCGGGGAAGCAAGCATGCGGTAGGAAATTCCACAGGCGGGAAGTGCGAGGAAAGAAGCTGTTGGAGTAGAAATTGCGGTTACACTTCTTCGGTTTCACTGTAAAAGGGTGGGACCTAGTTGCCAATCTAGTATCTCGTGCAAATTCACATCTAGGGGGCACCAGTGATTTAAGTACGTCAGAGCAGAAGCCATAAAAGTATTTATAGAAGAGGCAAAGTCACGTCACGCCGGTGAGAGAGATACTGCAGGCGGTCAGCCAAGTCGGTATCAATCATATTACAGATTCTTCGCTGTATTTTGTCAAGAACCCCGAATAGAAGGGGCACCCGACCTGATGTGGCAGCAGTACTCAATACACGGGCGGATGGTGGATTTATATAAGTGAAGGATAGATTCAAGCGGAAAAACTTCCGGGCCCTGCACAGAGAGCCGACTTTCATAGCTGCGGATTTAGCAATGGATTCGACGTAGTCATTCCACTTAAGGTCCGCTGAGAATGTCAGGCCAAGCAGGCGTAGTGTTTTACTCACTGGGAGGCAAGCCTGTTCCGTGCTAATGGGAGGGAAGTGCGGTTGTCTGTGGTGGTTAATTGACAGCAGCTACGTTTTGGAAGAATTGAATTTTACGAGCCATTTCTTATCCCAATCCAGCAGGTCCTTCTCAAGCTCCGCAGCGAGGTTCGCCTTGTCAACAACACCAGATTTTTGATCGAGGCGAGAGTAAACTACTCAAGTCACGTCTACTTTGATATTTAGCCTATACTTTTGGGTAGAAGAAACGGATTATGGCTTTTTGAAAATGTGTGAGATCGAACACTTCCCAAAAGTCTGTTCGGGAGATTGAAGCCGGTTTGTCGATACCACTTTCAACGACAATATCACATATAATCCGCACTTAAATAAATAAGTATTTCATTAATTAACGAAGGTTGGTCGCATTAAACAACCGCCAAATTTTATGTCAGGAAAACATTTTAAAAATAAATTCCGTAATATATAAATGAAGACAGAACGCATGATTGTCTAAAAAAAAGTCTAATTAAACAAATGACATCACTACAATAACATTCATCAGCAGTTAGGTCAAGTTTAAGGGTCCGAGTTGAATTGTCTTACGGGATAATAGCCTAGTCGATTGAAGCATTGGTTTATGTGTTTGGTGAAAAAGTGACAGTGAGTTCAATCCCTGATAGTGTGTACATAGACAGAGTGGGAAGAAGAAATAGACGCTATATAAAAAGATGGATTTCACTTGTGAGCTAAAGGTGTGGGACAATCAAATTTAAGTCGGCCTCAAGTCATCAGTCTTGTGGATAGCAAGCACAAAAACGAAAATACTGTAAGTCCTAGAGAAGGTAATGAAGGAAAGACGGAAGAAAGGACGAAATTGTAAGAAAAGAGAATGGATGATTTTCAGCAAAAGGAAGAGTCCAACATGCATGTAAATTACAAAAAACCAAACAAGTACTAAGCTTTAAATAACTATTTTAACTGAGGATGAGAAATATCACACATAAATACGAAAGCACCGTTGAATAGCTAAATATTCCTTATCGAAGCTAAGCAAAATGTTAAGAAAGTGAAAAAATAATTATAGATAAGACATTATTGAACTTTTAGGTAATATCAGTCCTGCTATATGACAGTGAATACTAGAGAAGCCATCACATAATGAAGAGACTTGGGGCAACAAACATGTGGTTCTACGTAGGATGCTGGGGGTACTAAGAATTGAACAGTTGAGAAATGACAAAGTCTGGGAGAAAATAGGAACAAAAAACAATTAAGATATATAAATATTTATATCGATATGCCGTCTAAAAAGACTGTAAAATACATATTATCAATATTTCAATATATATTTTGCAGTCATTTTAGCTGGCATATCGATATAAAAAGTTTGGCGTCATTTTTCACCGCACAGGCCCACTCGTTGGATATGAAATAGCACCGCATATCTTGCTTTTACATCTTTGAAATCTTGTGCGTGTCTAAAGACGACTTCTTTTGTTATGTTTGGTAGTCAGTTGAAAGCCATAGTTACTTGGGCCCTCATGTCTCTTACGATACCTAACTAACAAAAATTTTTCCGCGGTATATTTCAATTTCTTTCTTCAGTAACCAAACCAAGTGTGTCCTGCTATTTAACCCATAGATGCAAGGAGAAGAAATGAATTCCTACCTTTTCCATGAGTACATCCACGTAAGTGAATGCAATGAACTCAAAAGGGATTCGAACCCGGTTCTTCGATTCCTCATTGCGAGCTGATATCTATTACACGCAATGCACATTCAGATTATGTAAGAAAGTTATTTGGTATGTAAGATCCTAGAACCACTTAAATATATTATACTGTAGATAATAACGGAATCGTTATCAAAATTAAGTATATTATTACAAATTACAAAGGTTGTTTTGAAAATTAAGTCTTAACTTCGATAAAATAAAAATTAAAACTTTTAGAATAATGAAACTGCGACAAAAATGAACTAAATTTCTTTCTTTTCGGAACTACGATGGTTGACTGATAAATATGATCTCTAGTCTCCTGAAACCAATTTGAAACTAGATAAATGAATGAAACTGATATCAAAATGAAGTATTCGCTCAAGATTAGGAGGGCTGATTGATAAACATTATCTCTAGTCGTATAAATCAAGTTTCAGGTCAGAGGAAGTTATTAAAGTAGTTCTAAATTACGCGTCCTGATTGATAAGAAGGATTTGTCATTCTAAAAGATAAATTTTGGAACAGACAAAATGATGAAACTGCAATCTAAAGTGAATTAATTTATTGCTCTTCAAAATTACAAGTTTTTATCATGGCCACTTTTCAGTGCTACACATTTCATTTCAAGTGTATTTTCTCACTTTTTTAAGACAACGATAACGAAAGTTTGAAGTTCAATTTTATACAATTACGCAGATTTTCAACACCAGCATCTGATTAAATAAAATCTTTGATATTTCAACGCTTCTTAAATTTTATTTTTTTATAACAGAAGTTTGATAATACAAAATGAGACTGATAATAGCAGAACGAGTCTGATATTCTGAAAATGAGTCTAGTCAGAGTATAAGAAACTTGAAATTTCAAATTTATACTGTTTACTGACTGCAATATGGCGTTACGTTGTCATGATATTTAAGCTCTTTTCTTCGAATGCTTTATTTGTATGCTCGTTATGTTTCGTTATTTCCTTACATTTGTGAATTTCGATTGTCGCATAAGTTAACCAATATTCTATTACTGGTTGCTACGTTTTACGTAACACGGACATAGTGATCGTGATTAAGAAACGTTATTACCTACTTAGAGCCAAATGACATGACAAGAATTTCTTTTTAACGTAAAAGTTACTGCTACATTTCTATTCAAATAAAATGTTATAATATTCATGAGATTATATATAAGAGTTGCGTTTCTTTTGTCTTCAGAAGGTATGAATTGAAACGTTTTGCCTGCCATCTTTTTCTATTATTTTCGCAATATTATCCATATATATATATATATATATATATATATATATATATATATAGTCATCCGCAGACATATCTGTTTCGCTGTATCACATCTCATCAGCACGGTTAGACATCCAATTGCTTTAACCCAGGATTGAAACCAGGCCAAATTAGTGGCAGTCGGTGATTCTAACTCTGAGTTTTGGGCGCTCGGTAGAAGGTGCCAGACTTTTAGCGTATCATACACCAATAGTCAGACTGCTCTAATTAATTACTGAATGAGCGATGATATATATATATATATATATATATATATAAAATGGTATTAACCGGCATATTTATTTAAATTTATTTATATTAACATTATTTTTAATGGATGCTAGTAGTTCAGTGGGTAGTCCGTTTTTCTGTAATTATACAGCATATTTCTAATATTCACCAGCCTAATTACCCGATAAATTCTGGAAGGAAGAAACGAATCACTAAGTATTAAAATATCACAAAACATCATTTTTAAAAAATACTCGCATATGAGAAGATACTCTGTTTTATATACATAAATACATACATTCATATATATATATATACATATATATATATATATATATATATATATATATATATATATATAATTGTTCGGGTGTAATGAAAGCTTTAAAACTAATCCATGGTCCTGGAGCTCCGACTCTTTGGACGTTGGCACGAAAGACTAAAAAGCAATTGTTGTTTCCTGTTAAAGCGAAACCGTAGACTGAAAGAAAAATGAATGGATGTAAGTCAAATTATGATTTCCTGGTATCGATATCAAATAAGTTTTTGTCGTCATAAACTGAATTTTGAAGGTTAAATAAGTCCTCTGAGTAAATGGTATCATGGCTGAGACTAAGAACTATAATTATACCTGCTTAGAGCCAAAGCCGAAGCAAAAACTAAAATAAAAGGGCTGAAAAAATACAGACATGTAGGCAGATAAACAGACACACACACAAATATCTTGCCTTTATATATATTATCGATTTTCTGCACTATTGTAAGAACTGCATCATTGAAACTTCTGAATATCGTTTCTTATGTCTTTGTCTATGATTGTATAAAATTTGATTAAAATCAGACCACTCCTTCTATAACCTGATTTTTTCGATTATCGATTTTCCATATTTTTCGGAGGTACCTCGACACAAAACATAGCCAAAAACACTCGCAGACGCTTATAGTACAACTGTGTAAATTTTCAAGAAAATCGGTTCAGCCGTTTCGGAGTCTATAGGTAAAACGGACACACGCACACAGACACATACACACACACAGAGACAATGTTCCATTTATAAATAATTTTATATTGTCTTTGGGTTTTATAATAAATTGGTTGCTGAATGATACGCGAAATTTCTCTTAGAAATTTCTCTTATAAATGAGCATACAACAAATTTGAACATCAGAATTTGTTTTATTATATATATATATATATGAGTGTTATGTCGTGAGTAAGAATAAATAACTCATCAACAGGAATAGGTTAATTGTTGTATTCCGTGAAAATAGTATTTGCAAAGGTTATTAGTATTCAATACAAGGGTTAATCGTTTCAACCGTCGTAAGACGTAGTATGAGCAATGGGTACTTCCGGGTCGTGACCGGAAGTCTACGACTGACTTGTCGATCGGCTGCTCGGCAGACTTTCCTCCGTAGATGCCATCATTAATTTACATAGTAATGGAATAGTCCATTATAGCCGAATAGGCGCGGGCGTCCCAACAATATATATATATATATATGTGTGTGTGTGTGTATGATTATTTAATTATTTAGTTTTTGGTCATAATTAAATTAGACCAGTACACTGCTGTATTAATAAATGTTTAATACAATTATATTGTAGAACTTTTTAATATTTTTCATTTGTAAACGAGTTATTACGCAACCCTGGTTTCTACTTTTCGGTGTTTTCAGGAGATTTAGAATATCTAATTTTACCGTTTTGTTAAAAACGCTAACGTAACAGGGTTTTTTTAATGAACGCGCAATTTTCAAAGCCATGATAAGTTAGAACATTTTCATCTAATTTTGAAAACTGAGCTTTTCAGGCAAGAGATAGGGAAGGAACAGTGCGGGTTCGTCAAGGACACTGGAACAAGGAACGCCATATTCATGATTAGGATGCTCTCTGAAAGGGCATTACAAATGAAGAAAGACTTGTACCTATGCTTCATTGATTACGCGAAAGCATTCGACAAAATACGACACAAAGAATTGATGGAAATGCTAGGCAACCTCGACATTTTCGGCAAAGACATAAGAATAATCAAGAATCTCTACTGGCAGCAAACGGCCTGCATATGGACAGGTAACGACCTCAGTAGATACACAAAGATAGAAAAAGGCGTAAGACAAGGATGTGTCTTTTCACCGGATTTGTTCAACCTATACAGCGAGAATATTTTGAGGACCCTAGATGACACACCAGGATTTGTTATTGGAGGCCACAACCTGAATAACATAAGATACGCGGACGATACAGTACTGATTGCGGAAACGGAAAGTAAACTGCAAGATCTCATACAGAAAGTAGCAGTGGAGAGTGACAAGAAAGGACTACAAATAAACTTTAAGAAAACTGAGTGCATAGTCATCAGCAAAAGATACAACCCAAAATGCCAAATACAGGTAGAGGATAACAGAATCAAACAAGTCCAAGAATTTAAGTACCTAGGAAGTGTTCTAACAGGAGATGGAAAGTGCGACACGGAGATCCGAAGGCGAATTGGCATGGCAAAGGACGCGTTCCAGAAGATGAGCAAAATACTAACACACAGGAAAATCTCAATAGAAACGAAGAAAAGAGTGCTAGACTGCTACGTGATGTCAGTTCTTCAATACGGCTGTGAATGCTGGACAATATCATCGAAAATGAGGACAAAACTGGAAGCGGCCGAAATGTGGTTCTACAGAAGGATGCTACGGATATCGTGGACTGAGCATACAAGCAACGACGAAGTGTTAGAAAGAATGGCAACAAAAAGGAAATTGATGCTGAGCATCAGGAAGAGACAACTAAAGTTCCTGGGACATGCAATGAGGAAGGAGAGCCTGGAGAACCTGATACTGACTGGACAGATAGAAGGAAGGAGAGACAGAGGAAGGCAGCGGATAACATATTTGCAGGGTCTGATCAAACATACTAAGAGCCACAAGGGATAGGGAGACGTGGAGATCCATGATCGCCTACGTCCTGAAGGGACAGGGCACATAGAAGAAGAAGAGCTTTTATAAAAATCCATATTACGTGAGGGTATATATATATATATATATATATATATATATATATATATATATTCACTTCACTTGTATAGTACATTTGTTATTTAAAATAATATACAAATTTTTTTTTTCGAAATAATCTTATGTTTGTGTCCGATGGATTATGGAAATATTTTCCGCGTTGTTGCCAGATGTATCTGTTTTCGCTATGCTTATTAGCCAACCAACAATTTCTGTTTTTTTCAACCACCTTTTTTCGACTTTGTATACCTATATATTTTCGCCTGTTTATATCTATATGTTTTTTACGTAACTCTTCTTAGTATTTTTTTTACTATATCAATCTGCTTATCATTGTAAATGCAGTAGACAAACAACTCCTGAATATCTCAAGGCCCATGACGCATGCGTTCAGAACTGCAGAATAATATTAAACCGCATGCACGAAAGAAAAATATTTATAATTAACAAACAGAAAAGCCAAGCATAAGTAAACTATTTAAGTAAGTGGGTGTCTGTAATCATATACAGAGTGCGATGGATGAATTGTCGTCTAAATTAAGTAACATTGAAAATAACACTGACATCTCATTTTAACATGCACTTTTAACTGAATTACACAAAATAACTTGAAATACTAAATAGTAAATGTATTCAATAAAATAGACGATTGATTTCAACCACGGCCTTGGAATCTTCTGTAACACCTCTGGATAGTCACCGTGTTTAAGTTGGTGACTGTTTCCATAATACTGGCCTTCAGTACACGTTAAATGTTAAAAGGAGATTTATTGGGTCCCTTGCGCAACTGCGCCGCACACATAATAATGAAGGAGTTAGATGGTTAGATATAAGAGCTGATGGGATCACAGAAAGTTTATGACAGCCATGACTGGGGTCTCATGCTTCTGCAGCATGGTGCAGAATCCTGTTACTACACATGGGGTTTTACATGAGCCATCGTTTCAACCCAGGGCAGAACTACTTTCTCAAAACTCTTGATGTTAATCTGCGTTTTGTGTCTGAATGGCTTTTGGGAAGATCAATGGAAGCATAACATTGAGATCACACGTTATCTCAATAAACACCTTCGTAATCACCATTAGATTCCTCAAACTGTTTCTGAATCGTCTACACTGACCTCAGATTGACATCCAACCACTCTGAACTGTTCATATCACAGCATGCCGTTCCCAAATTTCTGGCGGACTCAACTGCGTGATGCTATTTTTTCTGACAGATAGTTCCCAACTGACCCTACTAGACAGTGCAGTTGACAAAATCGAAATAAAAAACTAGAATACTAGAAATACAAAATATAAAATGGCGACAATTTATCTCTTGTAGCCTGGATATGTTTGCATGTGCCTTGCATATATACTTATGTATCTGTATTGGGTATTTTTGTAAAGAAAAATGTTAAAATGTTTTACATTTTCTGCTAAAACTTGATTCGAATAACAAAAACCTCTTGACATTTAGAACAAGAATCGATCAAATTATGATCTAAATTTAAATTGTATCCGAAGTATTCAATTCGCGACTTAAATGTTTGAAAAATATTTGACATATCTTACATAATTACATCGCTTTTCCCATAATTATATATTATTCTCATATGTGCGGCGTCTCTTCAAGACGTGGGCGATGATGATTCTCCACTATTACTTGTTCTTTATAGCCCTTTACCGTTTTTGCTGTATCTCTCAATTTCTGTTCTTCTAAACATTTACAAAAGCTCTTTAGGTAGGCAATGTACTGTTTTCCTCAGTCCCTCTTTCTTCAATATATCCTGGGAGTGTCAAATTTTGCAAGCCGTTTTTCTTCATTATGTACTTTAGACAGTTTGTATGGCTCTTTCTGATTTTAAAGGCTTTTTTGTGCTTCCATTTTGGTCGTTGCTCAGTATATAATATTCTCAGCATCCTTCTGTAGAATAACGTTTCTGTTTTCTTTTTGCTGTTTTTCATATGTGATTGAAATTATTCCAGAGACACAGTGTGTGTGTGTTGGCTGGAGGCAAAGAGTATCTCGCAAGTCAGGAGGGTGGACCAGAGACTGATCATCTCTGATGTTACCCTGAAGATACCTTTTGTTTCTGTGGATTTTTTGGTGTCAGTTTGACAGTTGAAATATTCGTTTTTTGTGAGTACGCGTTTTCCTTGTACATAGTACAAGTTTGATTTTGATTTTTGTGAATCGTTTGTTTAAATATTTGTGTGTTGCGGGGAGACGAAAACCAATATGGCTCTGTCTCCCCAGCCTACTACATCGAGGGATATTCCGACATTTACACCTTCGCCGCCGTCGGCATGGATAAAATCCCATGAGAAAAAAAGATGCAGTCTACTATGACCGCATGATAGAAAAATACCAAGAATTCATTTCCCAAAATGAATTTACTGACAATTCCTGAAGCTCTGGACGCTATAGCAGCAAAGACTATCTCCCTATTAACAACTGACGTGAAAACGCAAAACTTCATCGTGGTTAACAGGAAAATGATGGAGGAAACTCTAAAGGCTTTAAATATTACTGCCAAAATACTGGCTAGGCGGTCCTGTTCAATGTGGGATATTCTTCTCGGAACTGAGGAAGAAGCCAAAAATCTGGTTGGAAGTATTCTGACCACAAAAAATGTCATACTGCAAAGGAGTATCTAGGAGCAAGAAAAACTCGGATTGTGGTTCTGTGAGTACCACTGGACATATCCTGTGAACATAGAGGAGGATATTTTGCTCAGTTTGGTTCGGTCGAGGCAGTGAACCGTGTAGTGAGCAAATTAGCAGTGCCTACGGAAGATTTTGAGCTCCAAGTAGTGCTCAACGGCCAGGAATTCATTAGAATTCCGTGTTAATGTGCAGAGGAAGGAGAATGTTTGTGGTGGTGGAGGGAAGAAAGCCACACTGCTGGATCTGTGAAACAGCAGGGCACTTAGCAAAGATATGCCCTAAAACAAATAAAGCAGCGGAAAAAGAAACACCGGTAACACCGGCTTCAGATAAAACTGTAGCAGCGAAGGAGATAGTGGGGGTGGCCGACAAGACCAACAAAGAGCCAGCGAAAGAATGGACTGAGGTACTGAAGAAAGGATAAAAAGTATCTTACCCTCCTCCTCAGCCAGAACAAAAGTCGCAGGTAAAAAAGAAGCAGTCTCCCCCCCAAAAAAAAACAGCAGTAGCAGGAGCAGCGGCGGGAACAACAACAACAAAAGCAAATGGAATGCAAGGAAATGCCCCCTCCGCGTTCATCATCATTAAAAAGAGGAAGAGAAGAGGAGGTAGAAGGTGTTAGCAAGAAAAAGGAAAACTAGGAAGAACGTGGCAGGGCGGAACAGTCCATGGTAACGGCCAGGACCCAATCAGCCCCTACATCACCCGTTAAAACTACCCCTTTTGAGGGGAGGAGTAAATCTGCCTCCCCAGTTAGACACACCTCATCTCCTTCTCCCACACCCTCCCCTTATTCTAAAAACATCTTTCTTTCAACCAGAAACACCCTCCCACAAAACTGCTCAACCTTCCCCAATGCAGATAAGCTCTCTCCGAAACCAGAAAAGAACAGAAAGGAAACATTTTTCAACACACAGACGTGTGTAAGATAGACAGAAACTTACTGGAAAGGGATCTTTCTTCTCAGAAGAAGGCCCTTCCCAAGCCCCTCTTTAAATCATTCTCGATTGACGGGAAGTCGGTCGAGGACCCATCCAATTTTCCTAAAGCCCCTGGTGTAATGACTCTTGTTAGAATCACCGGAGGGAAACTGAAAGTATGGGATTTTATACAGGGTGCTATAGAGGCATACCCAAAGATAAATATGGCCCAAATGGGCACTAACTACTTAAGAAAATTAGCAAATTTTTGTGCTGGGAGGGTCCCTGTCATCCTCCACCTCTTATTGTATAGGGTAGCAAAACTAACTTTCTCAACCGACGTCGGCGTTATTGTCCAGGACGGACTAATTACGTCCGATATTGGTACTGGTATCCTAGGAAAATCAGTCGGCGTCCCTACTACATGTAATCAGGAGTAATTTTTTGCTTTCTCATTTCAGGTTTAAAAGATGTCAATTAAGTTAGCCAGTTTGAATGTGAAGGGCCTTAGGGATCGGAGTAAGGCTTCCGGCCTGCTTCGGGACCTCTTGTCCTTCGTCGTGGAGGTAGACTCGCTTTGTTTGCAAGGTAGATGCCTGTGTGCTGTCTAACGATTTTGTCGTCTAGTCAGCACATGGGAACCGGCTGACCAGAGGAGTTTCTTTTCTGGTTAAGCGTAACCTTTACGCGAAGTTAGATCTTGTCCATGTCGGTGCCGAGGGCCCGCTGATCGTGGTCGATATTGCAGTGAAAAGCAATGCGTTTCGACTGGTTGCGGTTTATGCGTCCAACGATCGGGAGGAGCGCGTCTCGTATTTTCGGCGGTTGGAGCCCTTCCTGGTGGATTCAACGAGACACGTTTTAGTGGGGGACTGGAATGCTATCCTGGACCTCAAGTTCGATAGAGGATGGGGAGCTAGAGGGAAGGTACGTGATCGTAGCCTGGTCGATCTCATCGAGGATTTCGGGCTTGTCGATAGATACCGGGTCGATCACAAGGGTTGGAATATGTGGACGTGGGCTAATAATTGGCCTTCTACCAAGGTAGCTAGCTACCTTGATAGAATGTTAGTTCGTGAAGCCGACAACGATCTTTTAGCTTGTCCCACGTTTTACTGGTTAGGTTACTTGGACCACAAACTTGTTTGTGCCCGGGTAAATTTAGAAAATAGGGTTAGAATAGCTGGTTATTGGAAGTTCAACGTGTCCTTACTGGACAGGCGGGACTTCCGGTGCCAGCTAATTAGCAGCGGGCGTTAACTGGGGGAGTCATCGGGAATAAGTGGTGGGAGAACCTTCAGAATAGTATTAGGTCTTTCACCACAAAGTTGAGCAAACGGCTCAAACTAGATAAGGCTGACAAGGTGAAGACACTTAGAGCTAATTACTCCCGGGCGGTGGCTGGTGGGGATCCCTTAGAAATAGCCATAGCTAAGGAGGCCGTGAAGCGGTTGAATAGCGATCGTTACATGGGCCAGGTAGTTAGACATAAGTTAAGCAAGATGTCTTCCGAAGCTGTGAACAGAAATTTGCCGAGGCGGCGACGGGTACTTTCGAGAAGTTCGCAACCCGGAGGGGCATACTCTTCGGTCGACTGACGACATGTGCGAGATCCTATTTCCCAAGGTGCCTGGTCTCCGTGATGAGGAGTTTCGTAGCTATTTGGCTGACTTCCCCCGGCTTTTGCCGGCTGATGCGGTCAGCTGTGAGGGAGAGATTACGGAAGGCGAAGTTTACGCGGCTTTGAAGAAGGTCGGCAGAGGCAAATCGCCGGGTCTCGATGGTTTGCCCTATGAATTGTACTTGAGGGTGTCGCACATCTTTGTCCCGATTTTGACTGTCGTGTTCAACAACTGGTTCCGGCAAGGGTCCATCCCCAACCGGTTCACCAGGGGTGTGATCACGCTGTTGAGAAAATCAAGGATGTGGGGAGGGAGTTAGAGGGTTACCGGCCCATAACTCTGCTAAACACAGAGTTAAAGGTTTTGGCCAAGATTTTGCAAAATCGTTTGCAATTTGTTGCCGAGTCTCTGTTGGGACCTGAGCAGACTTGTGCTGTGAAGGGCCGAACAATTCAGAACAACCTGCATCTGATACGCACGATCATAGAAGGGATAAAAGGCAACGAACAAGCATCGATGATCAACAAATCTCGTTACGTGATGTGCTGCGCTTGTCAGGGGATGAATTTCGCTCGTTCTGGTTTTGAGCGCCAGGTAGTGATTATCTCAGCAACTCTGAGTTTTTGCTCACCTGGCGATTGGCTCGAAATCGGCTGCCTCTCAATGATAAGGCCTTCATATGGGGCCTGGCGGATTTGCCAGATTGTGAACGCTGCGACCTTGGTTTGGAAGAAACGGCTTCGCACGCCTTCTGCCATTGTTTGCAGGTTCACTCTCTATGGGACCGGGTCGGCGAGTTAACTGTTCGTATCGCGCCGCGGGAGCTTGTGCTCATTGATCGTGCATTTGCCTGCGACACTGTGTCGACCCCGTTTTCTGGGATGAAGCGTATGGTGCTCGAAGTCTTGCGAGGTCTGCGTCTTTCACATCAGGATCTGATCCGATATTTTGAGCTGATGCTCAAAATAAGGATTAGAACTGATTGGAAACGTTTGACTACGACAGACTTCAGCAAAAGGTGGGTAAATGTAGCAAGTCTGGTTCGCTTGAACGGGGCTAGTCTTGATTTTCTCTTTTAGATTTGCTGGTTACATTGGGGTGGATTCCTGTGGTACCATCCCCTCTTTTGTGTACCTAGTTAAAGTGAATGAATGTGTTCCTAGCCTGTACCCGGCTTTCTCTTTTGTTATGATCCAAGTCGAGATTCCCAACCTCCCCAGTTTGTTTTGGTCTCCTTTTATCTCGGCTGGTTCAGCCTTTTATTATCCCATTCCATTAAATTTACCCCTACCCCCTCCCGTAGCGAGTGTGCTTCTTGATTTTGCCGTTTGGCGGAATACAGCGGCCACTCTTTTTTTCTGGGATGGACGGTTCTTACTAACATTGATTATTATTTTAGTTCAAAAATTTGTTGTATTTTTAGTTTATTTTTGGGTTCATTCCCCTCCCATCATTTCATTTTTTATTAAATGTTTTATATTATATTGTACATTGCATTGTACATATTATATTGTATATAAATGCATTTTTATTGTCATGGGTTATTTCCCCACTGTTTTAGGTGCCCCTTGTAAGTTTCTGGCATTGTGGTGTGTGAAGGTTTGGGAGTTGATGGATGGGTTCTTGTGGTGATTGTGCAAATTGTAATGAGTGAATGGGTCGTGATAATGTTTAGCTTGGTATAGGATAGTTCAGTGAGTACCAACCTTTCCCCACTTCCTTTTTCGGCTTTGTGCGACAATTTTGTAATTTTTTACAAAATAAATAGTGAGTCTAGGTCATTACATGGGAGTGATCAAGATTATCCGTCATTATACGAGAGTTGACAGCCATCGACCTTAGACGTGAGGTAAACGTCATTAGACGGAAGCTTTCTTCTCAAGACGGACGCATACGTCCTATACAGAGACAGTGCCTTAATAAGTGTTATTCATGTTAATTGTTCGTGGGTGTACTTGTATTTGTTTTTATTGTACTAACGTTTATAATAAATCTCTATTTATATATACTCAGTGTTAAGAGTTATTTCTTGCACTATTCTTTCTCTGTTTATCTCGCCCCCCCGGGATACAGCAACGATCATACTTTCTGTCTTCTTAATGTTTTGTCCTTTCTTCTCTCTTTCCTTCATTATTATCTCTAAGTCTTCTTGTATTTTAATTTCTGTGTTTGCTATTAACATTGTGAGATAATGTTAAAACTGTGGCCAGCATCTTCGGTCCGAACCGATTTCGATTGTTCAACACATTTAGCACATGCTTATTTATACCATAATTGAGACATAACTTTATCAGACAATTATATATACCGTATATTTCTTAATTTTAGTACAGCTCAATTATTATTTGGCTTGTTCCCACAGAGTCAAAAAAAAAGCACAATCAGAGATTGAACAACCACAGACAATGTCACCAACGCTTTAAGCCACTAGGCTATAATTCCGTATGACAATACTCTGTGAGGAACTTTGAATCTTAAACTTAACTTGACAGCTGATTAGTGCTGTTGTGCTATTCATGCTGTTGCTGCTCATCAATCTTGACTCTACTCAATGAAACTTTTCTTTTGTTACAAGTAGAACGAGAACAGAATACCTCTGTAGATTGAATAAAGTGATCAGTTTTGAATTCTCTTTAGGCTACCACCAAAAGGTTGCGAAAACTCAAGCAAACGGGAAAACAAAAGTAGTTTAGTAAATACTGTAACCTCCTCATCCAAGAAATTCAAACAGAAATTTATCAGTTAATCAATTTATATGTTTTCCTTTAAATTCGAATAGAGTTTTGCATTTTATTGCATATTTTAAAAACTCATTTCCTTTTTCTTCTACTAATAGTTTTCGACCCTTCATGTACTAAATGCAATGGTTTGCTATTGAATAAAATGCATACTAGATATTTAAACTTGTATTTGCGGAAGTATTTTATGAAAATTTAAAATAAAATTCTTATGTAGGGATACTTTTTTTTTAAATCATGCATTCCATGAATTTTGTATTCATTTATATATTATGGAATTTATTTTTAAAATACAATCCTAGCATAAAATTGGGCTATTGTTTAATACGATAAACTGTCGTTAATTTATGAAATAAACAATTTATGAAAATAGCCATTTAATTAAGTGCGGCTAATATGTGATATCGGCATGGAAAGTGGAATGTCCCTGTTAGTCGGTTGCGATCATGATCAATATGATCGAAGAAAAGGAAAAATATTTTAATAATGGAAAAATCTCTACGATCTTTCCCTGTAAATAATTTATGAAATAGCTATTTAATTAAGTGCGGCTAATATGTGATATCGGCATGGAAAGTGAATGTCCCTGTTGGTCGGTTGCGATCATGATCAATATGATCGAAGAAAAGGAAAAATATTCTTAATAATGAAAATCTCTACGATCTTTCCCTGTGTCTTCTATGAAATAGCTATTTAATTAAGTGCGGCTAATATGTGATATCGGCATGGAATGTGGAATGTCCCTGTTAGTCGGTTGCGATCATGATCAATATGATCGAAGAAAAGGAAAATATTTTATAATGGAAAATCTCTACGATCTTTCCCTGTAAATAATTTATGAAATAGCTATTTAATTATGCGGCTAATATGTGATATCGGCATGGAAAGTGGAATGTCCCTGTTAGTCGGTTGCGGATCATGATCAATATGATCGAAGAAAAGGAAAATATTCTTAATAATGGAAAAATCTCTACGATCTTTCCTGTAAATAATTTATGAAATAGCTATTTAATTAAGTGCGGCTAATATGTGATATCAAGATGGAAAGTGGAATGTCCTCGTTAGTCGGTTGCGATCATGATCACGATAGATCGAAGAAAAGGAAAAATATTCTTAATAATGGAAAATCTCTACGATCTTCCCCTGTAAATAATTTATGAAATAGCTATTTAATTAAGTGCGGCTAATATGTGATATCGGCATGGAAATGTGGAATGTCCCTGTTAATGGTTGCGATCATGATCAATATGATCGAAGAAAGGGAAAAATATTCTAATAATGGAAAATCTCTACGATCTTTTCCTGTAAATAATTTATGAAATAGCTATTTAATTAAGTGCGGCTAATATGTGATATCGGCATGGAATGCGGAATGTCCCTGTTAGTCGGTTGCGATCACGATCAATATGATCGAAGAAGGAAAAATATTCTTAATAATGGAAAAATCTCTACGATCTTTCCTGTAAATAATTTATGAAATAGCTATTTAATTATGCGGCTAATATGTGATATCGGCATGGAATGTGGAATGTCCCTGTTAGTCGGTTGCGACGATCAATATGATCGAAGAAAGGAAAAATATTCTAATAATGGAAAAATCTCTACGATCTTTCCCTGTAAATAATTTATGAAATAGCTATTTAATTAAGTGTGGCTAATATGTGATATCGGCATGGAATGTAAATGTCCCTGTTAGTCGGTTACATCATGATCAATAAGGATCGAAGAAAAGGAAAATATTTCCTAATAATGGAAAAATCTCTACGATCTTTCCCTGTAAATAATTTATGAAATAGCTATTTAATTAAGTGCGGCTAATATATCGGCATGGAATGTGGAATGTCCCTGTTAGGTCGGTTTTTCGGGTGATCATGATCAATAAGATCGAAGAAAAGGAAAAAATATTCTTAATAATGGAAAAATCTCTCATGATCTTTCCCTGTAAATAATTTATGAAATAGCTATTTAATTAAGTGCGGCTAATATGTGATATCGGCATGGAAAAAGTGGAATGTCCCTGTTAGTCGGTTGCGATCATGATCAATATGATCGAAGAAAAGGAAAATATTCTTAATAATGGAAAAATCTCTACGATCTTTCCTGTAAATAATTTATGAAATAGCTATTTAATTGGCGGCTAATATGTGATATCGGCATGGAAAGTGGAATGTCCCTGTTAGTCGGTTGCGATCATGATCACGATGATCGAAGAAAAGGAAAAAATATTTCCAATAATGGAAAAATCTCTACGATCTTCCCTAAATAATTTATGAAATAGCTATTTAATTAAGTGCGGCTAATATGTGATATCGGCATGGAAAGCGGAATGTCCTCGTTAATATTGCGATCATGATCATGATGATCAAAGAAAAGGAAAATATTCTTAATAATGGAAAAATCTCTACGATCTTCCCTGTAAATAATTTAGTGAAATAGCTATTTAATTAAGTGCGGCTAATATGTGATATCGGCATGGAAAGTGGAATGTCCCTGTTGGTCGGTTGCGATCATGATCAATATGATCAAAGAAAAGGAAAAATATTCTAATAATGGAAAAATTCTACGATCTTCCTGTAAATAATTTATGAAATAGCTATTTAATTAAGTGCGGCTAATATGTGATATCGGCATGGAAAGTGGAATATCCCTGTTAGTCGGTTGCGATCATGATCAATATGATCAAAGAAAAGGAAAAATATTCTTAATAATGGAAAAATCTCTACGATCTTTCCCTGTAAATAATTTATGAAATAGCTATTTAATTAAGTGCGGCTAATATGTGATATCGGCATGGAAAGTGGAATGTCCCTGTTAGTCGGTTGCGATCATGATCAATATGATCGAAGAAAAGGAAAAATATTCTTAATAATGGAAAAATCTCTACGATCTTTCCCTGTAAATAATTTATGAAATAGCTATTTAATTAAGTGCGGCTAATATGTGATATCGGCATGGAAAGTGGAATATCCCTGTTAGTCGGTTGCGATCATGATCAATATGATCAAAGAAAAGGAAAAATATTCTTAATAATGGAAAAATCTCTACGATCTTTCCCTGTAAATAATTGCAATTCACATGTATCATAAACAGTTAATTCTGTCTCTTCGACTGTGTAAATGAAAATCCTCTAAGGCCACACTTGCTCTACATAAACATATACCATTTTGGAATAAGGTTGATCCTAAATTAGTTACATTGTTCGGACTATTTGCGTCATCTCTATTGCCATGTTTACGACATTTCAGCAGCTATCCGGACCAGCCTTCTTCAGGTGCTAAGAATTTCGAACCGAACCCTGTTGTATATCATTCTGCTTCCATGTGCGATCCCACTTCCGGTAGCCATGTAGCTCCCTTTAACTCTGCTCTCTAAGTTATTTGTTCACTATTGATGTGCGTTTTGGTGCAGTCAATATAGGCTCGGAACGAGAAATTAGAAAGCCGAGTTCGAATTCCAGTTGAATTTCTAACATTCACTTACGCGCAAATATTGTTGGGAAATATATTAATCCGTCTCTTAGCTCAAGTTATGGGTTAAATGATAAGACAGATTGGGTTCTATAGCCTTGGCTGTCAACCAGTCTACCGCAGAAAGTAATGGCAATCTACTGCGGGATAATCTTCTGCCCAGTCAGTCATACCTGTTTCGAGAAATTATCGCCCAAGCAAGTATCACGTATGGCACTAATTGGCTGACTGCTGTAACCTGGTATTGAACACACAACTCTTCGGTTCAATTCACTGGAAATAACCAACGCCTATATGCACGGAAGCATGTGTCCTTGAAAACATCAGCGTATGAATTTCTGGGATTTATAAACCTAATGTCTGTGTAACCATTTTTTTTACCAGAGTTTATATTGCAATATTTGACGCTAACGATTTTCTCTAGGACTCCGTATTACTGGTTCCATATTGTTTTCCTTTCTATGCTTGGTCGGCTCGGGAGATTCTTATGGCCTAGCATATGCACTGATTCTTTAAGTTTAACGTAGTTTCCAATAGTGTCCTCTATCAATTATATTAGCTTGTGTGGTGATTACTTTTCTCTCTGCCTATGAGGTCAGCTACGTCTGATTTTCCTATCTTCTTTTGTGATCAGGCTTTGATTTAAGTGGGCGGCCCGTTTCTCTTTTAGATTTATTTTCACAGCTACATGAAGTGGCGTACAAACAGACCTTTGTCAAGTTCTCCTTTATTGGAGTCTTTAATCGGGAAAGGTATGTATCTCGGAAATGTAGAACCATATTTGAAGGTCGTCCCGATGGCGAGATCTTTTGTATTTTTACCGATAACATTTTCAAACAGGGTAGGCAGACAGAGGCTGTTTTCCGAGAGTTGTTATTCTCGTATACCCTTCCTTCCACGTTCGTTGAAGCTGTTGTCAGGTACCTTGAGTAGTTGTAGGGTACTACTTATACTGACCCTTTTTCTGTTTATTTCATGTCTCTGGGTCACTGCATATGACTTTTACATAATTTTGCAGATAGCAGACGATCCCTACTTTTACATTGTATGGGTGATGGGAGTTGGTTTTGAGGTAGTGTCCGGTGAATGTTAGCTTGCGGCATACGGATATCTGTTCAGGATATTAGTACCTCCAGGAATTCTAGATTGTTGTCGTTCACTTTTCCCATTGTGAACAGTATCGGTGATCTTATTGAGTTCACATGGTCCAGTAGCGTCCCTATATCTTCCTGTTGTGTCGAGATTATAAAGATGTTGACATCAGTTAACATTAGCTGAGTAACTTGGAAGAGTCAGTGCTGAACAAGGGTCTCAATTTCGCAATGACCGACCATCAAGCGGATACCATACTTAGACTTCACTGCCTGAATCAAACAAATAGACTTGAACATCCCTCAGGCTCAGGTGGATGATCGAAAGTGAGACAGACATCAGAAAAAGCCAAGCAACCCAAATCAAACATAGCAAAAGAAGAAGGGCTAGAAATCAAAACCCTAGAGAGAAATAAGAACATCATCATACTACCAGCTGACAAAGAAAATGCAACTGTAGTGACTGACAAAACAGAATACACCGAGAAGGTAACGAAACAAACTACGTTGAAAACAGAACGACAGCAGTCGCAGATTCTAATCAGGAACAAGGATCAAACCCAGCCTAATACATGCAGGCAGTTGTCTCAGCGCTACAACAAGCTACCTCACATGCATGGTCAACCCAAAATTTACAAAGACGGTATTACGTCCAGGCTGATTGTTAGCAGCCAAGACTCTGTGTACGACCCTCTGAGTTGCTTCCTTGCGGATAAAATTGATACACTGATAGCAAAGTCACACTCATATGTTCTAAACTCCGCCCATTTCTAATCAAAGATGCTCCCATCCAATGAAACCATATTTTAAGTCTGAAGGTGGTGTGTCGGTTTAACAAGGTACCCACGGTGGAGGCATTCTTGTTCTCATACCTGGGAGAATATAGCAGTATACTGCCACATAACCTGATGAAGATGCTGCATTTTTGCTCACAAACAACACACTTCGAAATAGATCAAGCATATATCGTCAGGATGAAGGCTTAGTAATTGGTTCGAAATTCTTACTACCCATAATTTTAATAGCCCATCTTAAAATTCTTGATGACGTTACTCTTGGTAACTACTTTCACGGATTAAATAAAAATTCCATGTATTACTGATTTGATTTAACAAGAAATTGTTACCCAACAAGAAATTCTGTGCTCTATTCCTGCTCCAGACTATGGTCAATTCTTTCTTTTCTATCTAAAATAATTTATAAATGGAACTTTGTCTGTGTGTGTATGAGTTTGTGTCTGTGTGTGTGTCCGTTATCCATTTTCTTGAAAATTTACACAGTTTTACTATAAGGGTCTGCGAGTGTTCTTAGCTAGGTTTTGTGTCGAGGTACCTCCGATAAATATCGAAAATCGATAATCGAAAAAATCGGGTTGTAGAAGAAGTGGTCCGAATTTAATCAAATTTGATACACTCAGAGACAAAGATATAAGAAACGATATTCAGAAGTTTCAAGGTTGCAGTTCTTACAATAATGCAGAAAATCGATAATATATATATATATATATATATATATATATATAAGAGGCAAGATGTTTATGTGTGTGTGTCTGTTTATCTGCCTGTCAGTCCTTTATACAAATCCAAAATTTTTATCCGATTCTCACCAAACTTCACACAAATATTCTTTAGGCTGTGTATGAGCTCCAGGACCATGGATATAGTTTTAAATCCTTCATTCCACCCGAGCAACGCCAGGCTATACTGCTAGTATATATATATATATATATATATATATATATATATATATATATATATATATATACTAGCAGTATAGCCTGTTGGAATGAAGGCTTTAAAACTATATCCATGGTCCTGGAGCTCATACACAGCCTAAAGAATATTTGTGTGAAGTTTGGTGAGAATCGGATAAAAATTGTGGATTTATATATATATAAAGTAGAGAAAATTACTATATGTATTAATTTTCTATATTTTGAATATTTGGGGGATTTGCCGTCTGTTGCTCTAACCAGTCACTATTGTACTAGTATATATATATATATATATATATATATATATAGTCATCCACATACAAGCCTGATTCGCTGTATCACAACTCATCAGTGTCGCTAGACGCATCCAGTTGCTTCTGGTCGGGATCGAATCAGAGAAAGGAAATTTTAATGTGTTATGTATAAGCTGTGTATACACACGCCAGTCACCGAGAGAACTCAATTCCTTTCTGAAGAGTCACGCATATAGCAGAAGTGGAAACTGTTTTTAAAATTTTCTTCTCCAGAGAGCTCAATCGTAATGAGAGCTTAATATATTAGTCATCCACATACAAGCCTGTTTCGCAGCTCATCAGTGTGGCTAGACGCATCCAGTTGCTTCTGGTCGGGATCGAAACTCAACCGTTTTGGTGTCAGTCGGAGTCGCTACTCCCTAAGCCATCGACGCATGGAATCAGAGAAAGGAAACTTTAACGTGTTGTGTATAAGCTGTGTATACACACGCCAGTCACCGAGAAAACTCAATTCATTTCTGAAGATTCATGCATATATATATGTATATATATATATATATATATATATATATATATATATATATATATAGGCTTGGCTGAACTGAAATAATAACTGCATAATTAATATCACTGCTGGCAAAAGTCAACTACTGAAGAAAATGACTGGCATTATGCTGAAAATCAATAATTGTTGTTTAATTAATTTCTTTTTCCCCATTAATGTATAGACATTTTTTGTATGTACATGCACACATACAAAACCTGTCTCTCTCTCTCTCTCTCTCTCAATCAGTCACTCCAGACAAACACACACATATTTACATATATAATTTAAATATTGTGCATTTAAACAGATTGAATTCTTTAAAACATATTCGGTTGAATAATATCTACACGTTCTGTCAATCGAATTTTGAATTGTTTTATATAATCAGTAAAATCGAAAAATTAAACTATATATATATATATATATATATATATATAGAGAGAGAGAGAGAGAGAGAGAGACAGACAGACAGACAGACAGACAGAGAGACAGAGAAAGAGAAAGTTTGGGCATCAATTTGAGAACAGGGAATAGAATTTGGTAAGAGGTGGATTAGTCTAATGGTGATTACAAAGGCTCGGAAAACTTTTATCTGATCATCTATCTCCCCACCCTGCAAACGCTTTGATTATTTGATGGGTTTAGTTGGGCGAGAGACCAACAAAAATTCTTGTAACACCAAAGTTGGACTGAATCAAAGATTATGTCAGTATGGAAAGATTTGTGGCACTGTGTCATGCTAGAATAATTCTCTCGTCAAATTCCGTCTTTCAATATTTACAAATCTTCAAGTTTTTCGTGTATTGAACACTGTTTCCATAACAAATCTGGTTAAACTATTATTCATCCCGTGATTCTTGATAAATTCCAAAGACTAGTCTGTAATGAAATTAATCAGGACTAGGCATCTCTACTTCAGTCACTTTCTTGCCGACATGATGTGACTTCACACTGTCGTTCGTACAAATATTTTCATGACAACTGTTCTTGTAACATATTTGTGACCCACAAAAATATGATTTCAGTCAACGGCATGAATATAAACAGTGACAAACAAAAATGTGTTTATGTCAAAAGGCAGGCGTCATCAAAGGAATGATGTGTGTTTTGGTGACCCGACAGAAATATGATTGTGCCAGAAACAATAATAAACAAAAGTATGTTGACGTCAAGGGCAGCCGATTTCAAGATCAGAAAATATGAACAAAGACAAACAAAGACAATAATCGGCGAAAATGATTAAAAGTTGCGCCTAGCCATAGATGAGGATATTAAGAGGAATTTGAGGAATTTTAGCTAATATAAGATCGGGGTTTTTGGGCCTAAATCATAATGGAGACCAGAAACAGCAGACGACAAACAGTGAAGAGAAGAGCGTGGTTTTTGCTCGCTACGCTTTTCCTCTACACAACCGAGTCATACAAAGAATAAAAGCATGATAGTATTTCATTATATATACGTTACCTGTTTTCATCGTTTGTTGGTCAAGACGATTGTTGTTTCCAGCAACAGCAGTAGCAGTATATAACACTCGAACGAGCTTTTACCCCTGTTTCTTTGACTACGTGAATTTAAGCGTGCTACTAGATTGGCATTTAGAATTTCACCCCTTTACTGATGGAACAGATAAATTCAGGCTCTATTTCTACTATAACGATTTTTCTCATACTTCCTGTGGAAGTCGCTTCCATTTACTTTATTAGCTGAAAACTCTAACGTTAATGCAACGTTGATCGCCTTCTTCTGTCTTATTACATCTCGTTCATCTTTTGTCTTTTCCTAAATCCTCCCTGTTCTCAGTCTTCTCTTTCCCTTTCACTCTCTGATGCTCACTCCGTACTAGAGGCATTACTGCCTTGCTCGGGGTAAAATGATTTCATTGCTTCCCATATAACAATCTTCAGGTCATTCGCCATCTTCGGTCTTCTTAAACCCCATTCATCTTTTACTGTTTTCACAATCTTCCCTATACTCAATCTGTTCTCTCGCTTTCACTCCATGTCACCTCTTTCGTACGAGTGACGTTCCCACCTGGATTGGGGTGAAATGAATCAAATATCTTTATTAAGAAACGTGAACAATTAACGAAAAGGGAACCAGGAAGAAAGCAGATTATGAATGACATTGCATTTAAACTGCATGAAAACTTGGGGTAGACTTTTGAAGCTGGAAGAGACTTAAAAGCAAAAAACAGGAAAAAAAACTGCTAGCATATATCTTTTGATTGCATCTAACCACAGTGAACTGTGAAATGTATGTACTGCATGTAAATAATGCGGCGAAGAGTAATGCCGTTAAATTCGTAATGTCTATTACCAGAAACTTTTAACATAGAACTTAAGTTCACGTCAAGCCATTTCAACTGTAAAATGATGAAGTCTTTCCACCATTCTAATCTATTGTACTTAATTTCATAGGGTTTAGGCATCATATAGAAGAGGTTATCAGAAAAACTACCATGAAATTATTATTTTAGAAAAAACACAAGGTAACTGCGTTACAGCACTGGAAACGTCACTGGCGGTGAGACCCCAGTTCAAAACCAATATTAAATAATAAATACTACAATATATATATATATATATATATATATATATATATATATATATATATATATGTGTGTGTGTGTGTGTGTGTGTGTGTGTATGCGTGCGGGAGTGTAAACAGTTATAGATCAAATTTATATATATATATATATATATATATATATATAATTGGATTAGTTGAGGTTTACAGTTACGATAATGTCTTTGACTTGGTGTAGGTTGTAGTTTATTATTTTGTTGTGATTTAAAGAATAATACAGTATATGTTGGCGTACAAGGTGACAAGGCGTAAAAGAAGGCTTCCAAATTTTCATTTTAAGATGTAGATTTTGGTCTATATTCGCTGTACAAACGTTCCCCATAAATTAGGAAATGAGTAAACCTGGATTTTCTAATCACTAAAATTCTAATTCCAAAGCTCACAGTCTTTTTTCTACTGTGTATGACGTTGGTTTTGGATTTCTCTCTTGATCAATTTGCATTTGATTGTTGTCATGCAATCATGCGCCACATTATATAAAGAAATAATACTTTTATTACACTACATTTTCATTATTTTATTATAAAAACGTGAATTGAATTAATTCAGTAAATATATTTGTATGGATAGTTTTTATTTGCCAACCGTGGTGTAAATGCCAAAGACATGTTTTTGTACAGATGTGAAGTGATTTGAAAGACCTTTGCGTTCTGTATTCATACCGTTTGCAAATGTTTCAGTGCGCTATGTTAACAGAGCCCTGACCCCAAATCGAACTCGGTTTGTCTATTCCGTATTCTGATAACCTTTCTGTGCATCACGCTTCCAATCAAGGATTAACGGCTGATTTCAATGTTAATGTTAATTTTTTCTCTTAGAAACGAATTAGTGTGTCAGTGTGTTTGCGTTTACCTGCAAATTAAACTCGATAAAGCCGCTTTAGGCGGTTAATACACAAGAGAAATATAAAGTAAAAATATAGACGAAAGAATATAGAGAGAATATTAATATGAATAAGAGAGTGTGGTAGGAAAGATATATAACAAGAAAGAAAGAAAATGAGGGAAAGAAGAAAAAACAATATATAAAAATTGCTTTATATTTTTGGCAATTTTGACATAAATTCTAACAAACATTGAGTTTTCAATGTGGACGTCTCGGTACCATATGACTAAACTCTGGGAAAGTGGTCACGCACTCAATTAATCTAAAGCAGAAAAAATGGAACATTTTTATTTGCCAATAACACAATTGCTTGGAAATTAGAATTCGTTGATTAAAATTTTCCAGAGTTAAAGAGAAATATTTGCCGAGACAAAAGTGAAGATCTGAGAAGAACTGAAATAATTTCCCTAACCAAAACCAATTTCAATTCAATAATTTTGAAGACGAGCAACAAAACAAAATAAAATTTTAAAAAATTCTTTCGATATTTTACGAACACTTTTTTTACAAACCCTTTAACTCCAGTCTAATAACTACTTGTTTGTGCATCTATTTTCGTCAAATGGAAATGAAAAAAAAACAGCTGGTATGTTTATTTAAGTAAATTGATCAATTTCCATAATTGCATAATCCTCACACTGAATGTTTTCTCATAATTTTTTCTGGTAAGTTTGATTTTAGTTTTATAAAAAGGGTTTCAATTGGCCTGAAATAAATAAAAACATATCAGATTCTGATTATAGATTAAAAGCCTTAAATCCGATCACTTTTAGTAACCGATCAGTTCTTAATATTTCGAAACTGCTAAAAACAAAAGAACATTTTCCAGTCAGGATAACAAACAATAAAAATAAAACATGGAGAAAAAAGAAAAACATAAAGATCTAAAGAAAATACGAAAATGAATTGGTGAATAAAACATTAAAATAAACATAGAAAATACACTGAATAGATAAATAAACTATTAGCAAAAACTTTATATTTTAGTCTATCCATTTTTACTATTAAAATAATATAGTGTGGCCGCTAATCTAGTCGCATACTTAAAACATAGATACATATTTTCATGAAAATATTTATAAATTGCAGAGTAAAGTAATTTACTCTGTGGAAAAGTAACTGAAACCGAGGTATCAGGTCAGCACTAAAAACATTACAAATTCTCCTTTAGATTTTATCAAGATTATCTAAATACACAGAAAAAGCTCCTAATCAGAGGAGGCAACAATGGTCTATGCATGGACGAATGGTAAAATTAAATATGTGTAAAATAGGTTCTGTCGAGAAAAATAGCCAGCAACGACACAACGAACCAAAATTCCTAACAGCGGACATAGCAATTGATTCAAAATAATATTTCCAATTAATGTTAGCAAAAACCATTAGCCGGAGAAGAAAACGCAATGAGTAGTTTTCTTAGAGGTTAGCATCAGTCTTACTGATGGAAGACGAAAAAGATTGTCTCAAAAGAGAGAAGTTTCATTTTGGAGCCATGAAGATTACCAAACCACTTCTTGATCCAGTTAACAACAGACTAGAAGTCATATTTAAAATCAGCTGCTAATGTTACCATATCGAACCGATTAGATGTAGCATTAAGAATTAAGTAATTACCTGTGTCATGAGCATAGATACAGAATTAAGAAAAGCAAATAAAAATGTGGATAACAAACGCATATTTATAAGTATTTGTATATATATAAATATATCATTCTAACAAAAAAAACACTTTTTCTTTTGACAGAGGACAAAGATTCATATATATTGTCTCTAATATTGAAAATGAGAACCTGAATGCGTCTTGTGCTTAAAACTGAAAGCAATTCTACATGATATAACATAGCACTATGACGGTTGTATGCTGGATTAGTGGTTCCCAAACTTGTTTGGTACACCACTCCCTTGCGTGCCAAAACACAATATATAGTATAGTCAACATTTGATTAGATTTTTCTGGTGCTAGTAATGCATGCTAAATGAGTATTTCCCATAAAATATTATATAAATAGCATACACTGTAAAGAGAAGACAAGATACACTTCAGGTACTATGTGTGTCTGATGTATTTTATGTTTTGGAATTGGAACTGCTACCATCTGGGTGACCACTATTTTTTCACCGTCTCTTGGGTCTTTCTATTGATCACGCATTTCCGGGAAAGGAAACATTGTTTTAGATGTTCCGCTATCGCAGGTCCAGATGTCATCGGCATAAATACAGAATTAAGAGACGCGAAATGACGCTGCGAATTACAAACGCACATTTACTTGGGTGAAGAAAATATTGTTATAGCCATTAAAAAAGACATTCACCAATTTATTGAATTGACCCTTGTACATAGTAGCTATCACATTTTGATATATTCTCCCATGCCGGAATCCTGCATAATTTTACCTGTAATATAGAAAATTAGCACAATTTGAAAATTAAATGAGTTACTAAAGTATACAAATGTAAAATGTTTGCAGATTGTAAAAGAATCCTGATTAAAACATATGAAAATTGATTTATTTCTCCGTTCCTATTGTTTACAAGTCTTTTATGGCCATAGGTACATGAGCATAAACTCTGATTATACGATTGCAGCTATTTCCTCAGTGTCGTCTAGTTCGGCGTGAGGTCAAGAGCATGGTTTACAACGTTCGCTTTCCGATCCTGAGTTCGAATCTCCCATTTGTAGATTACCCTAGGAAGTACTTCTTAATTTTATCAGCCTAGCGAGTATGCAGCACGAATATTGTGGATATTAGAAGGTCATCCCTGTTGTTGCTCGCACGAAGTCACAAGTCATCGTGATCAAAGATGTGAGCGTGCCTGACAGCTTAGAAAAACGTCAGATCATGCGTTCTCTCTTAGAAACAGACTACATAGAATAGTAGAAGTACAAGCAGCAGGTTGACTCTGTGGTTTTTAAAAAAAAATACTGATATGTATGAGCAGGTGTCTGCAACAGGGATTACGCGAAAATGCACTTAGAAAATATGTGGATTAAATAGAATAGCTGATTAAAATCACGAGTTGCGGCTGGTAACCACTTTGGAAGAAGGAAAACACTAAATTCAAAACTGGTAAAGATACAAGTATGTAAGAACTTTGTTAGGCTTCAACTAAAATGTTTAACAAGAGGAAAATATATTTTAATGGACACTGTCCAAAATCTCGTCACGGATTATGCAGTAATTGAATTTGCAAACGATTTTAACCGTTTTTCAATAGCCGAAGCCTCGGTTTTATAATAGCAGTTAAACGTATGTCCCACTCGAGCAACTTCTTTGCATAAAACTTTTTTTTTTTATAAGCGTTTCACCCCGAGCAAGGCATGTCACTGCCAATACTGTGCAGGGGGCTACGTAGTGTGGAGAAAGACTGATTAAATATAGGAAATGACAGAGTGTGGGTGATAGGCGGGTAAGGATACCGAGAATGAGGGTTGGGTAGATGAGAGTGTTCTGAGAATAGTTGGGAGTTAAACACCTGGAAATTGTAACTGTCGGGAAAGCAGAGTTGTGGAAGGGAGTTCCACAGGTGGGAAGCGCGAGAAAAGAAGCTGTTGGAGTAGAATTTACGGTTACATCTTATTTGTTTAACTGTAAAAGGGTGGGACATAGTTGCTAATCTAGTATCTCGTGTAAATTCGTGCTTAGGCGGCACCAGTGATCTAAGCTCATCGGAGCAGAAGCCATGAAAGTACTTGTAGAAGAGGCACAGGGAAGCCACATCACGCCGGTGTGAGAGCGGCTGCAGCCGGTCTACCAAGTCAGTATCAACCACGTTACAGATCCTCCTTTGTATTTTGTCAAGAAGCCCAAGGAGAGCAGCAGGGGCACCCGACCAGATATGGCAGCAATATTCCATACACGGGCGGATGGTAGCTTTGTATATGTGCAGAATAGATTGAGGTGGGAAAAATTTCCGGGCCCTGCACAGGGAGCCCACTTTCATAGCAGCAGATTTGGCAATGGATTCAATATAGTCATTCCATTTGAGGTCCGCCGAGAGTGTAAGGCCAAGGAGGCGTAGTATTTTACTCTCTGTGAGGCTAGCCTATCCCATGCTAATGGGAGGTAGATGCGATTGTCTATGGTGATTAGTTGATAACTGCTTTGTTTTGGAGGCATTGAAATTTACCAACCATTCCCTACCCCAGGTCACTACGGATTGGGGGTCCCTTTCATGTACGACAGCCAGGTTCACTTTGTCGTCCAGACCCGGTTTCTGATCGATGCGGGAGTAGATTGTTGTGTTGTCGGCATACATGCCAACTTGGGATCTCATGGTGTCGGGGAGATCATTAATGTAGATCAGAAAGAGCGTGGGACTTATGATAGAACCTTGAGGGACGCCCGCGTTCGTCTGGTAGTTTTGGGAGGCATGCCCATTTAATACCACCTTCAATGTGCGGTTAGAGAGGAAAGACTGGATGAGGTCAAACAGATGTCCAGTTATCCCATAGCTCCGCAGTTTGCACAAGAGGCCAGCATACCAGACCCTGTCGAATGCTTTGGAGATATCCAAGGCAACGGTTCGGGCTTCACCATTCTTATCAAGTGTCTGGTATATGTACTCGGTAATGGTCGTTAGCATATCAGCAGTAGACCTGGTGAAGCGAAACCCATACTGTTTGTCAGAGAGAAGCCCGTTGGCCATAAGATGCTGAATCACCTCGGCGTTGATAATGGCTTCGAAAACTTTGCCAAAGATTGGAAGGAGACTAATAGGAAGGTAATTGGCGGGGTCTGAGGGTTCGCCAGAATTCTTAAATATAGGTACTACGCAGGAGGACTTCCAACAGGCAGGAAAGCAGGAAGCAGATAGGCAGAGGTTATAGAGTTTAGAGAGGACAGAGGAGAGTTCTGGGGCACATTTCTTCAGTACTATGACTGGGATTCCGTCACCGCCGCTCGCTTTGTGTGGGTCAAGTTGCGCAATTATCTTGGAGACCAGCGAGGGTGTAATGTGGACGTTATGTAGTTGAGCCTTAGTTCTGGGTGGGAAGTCTGGTGTAGGTATTCCTAACGAGCCCAGTGTCGAATTAGTTGAGAATCTACGGGCAAAGCATTTAGCCTTGTCGGCTGGGGAGGTGAGAACTTCAAATTCATTGATTAGTGGGGGTATTGAAGTCTTGTTCCTGCTGAGCACGCTTTTGCAGATACGCCAGTAATCTTTGGAGCCAAACCTCTGCTTTGTAGAACCTGCTCCCACGAAGATGCTTTCCTGATCACTACACACTTTACCTGTCAGTCGTTCTCTTTCCATATATCAGCATACATTGAGACTATTACTCAGTAATAGTTCCTCGTGTGGCTCTTGGGCCTTTTACTAAGGGAAAATCATTGTAAAACTAAATCTACTTAGATGAGGTGCTATAATATTTCATTTTATTATAATAAAATTGTAGGCTTATGAAATAGAGAAATTTCCTTAGTTTAATGCCAATAAGATTTTCTTGTCTTTCAGTACTCTGGTTATCTTTTGAAATGCGTCGTTAGCCATGCCAATGTATTTGAATCGCGACATCCCACTTTCTATCTTCTGTCAGTACGCTTCTCAGGTATGTAAATTTCTTTACTTGTCTTATTTTAATTTCTCCGAACTATGTTGTTCATAATGATTGTTTTTTCAACGCTCCAAAATGACAAACTATGTACATAAGATTCGTACAATATGTATTTTAATAATTAATGCGTCCGAAATAAATCCTGACCATTCGCTAGCTGCGTATAACATATTTGTTCTAATTAGATTTCAGTCATGTGATTTTATATTTTATTTTAGAAGTTATTTTACCTCTCGAAAGTTTCAGTGTAAATTATTTATCGTGTATTAGTTTCCTGTAAAATAAGTGTTTTTCGTTTAGTCTGTAGGCTTTTGACATATATCGAAGCTCCTCCAATTGACATTTTTTCACATTTTGAAATAAAGGAAATAAAAAGTCAAGGAAGTTTAATTTCGCAGCTTGTCATAATCTATTACAGAGATATATGGTTGTTCTGTGTCAGTGCATGAGATGCTTCTAAACATGTTTAAAAAAATGAAAGACCATTTTCCTACAGATGACATATTCACACATGCACATTTTTCTTGCTTTTCTTTGCTTTTGAGAAAAATGGCGATGAATGTACTTGTATATTTGTGTGCATGAGGAAGTAGGTGGGTGTTGTTGTGTGGGTGGCTGGGTAGTGTTGGGGAAAAAGGAAGCTCTTAAGGTTTTCGAAACTGAATTGAATTACCGGATCAATCAAAGAAAAATTGTCAATTGCTGAACGCATGCCATTTTTCACTTCGATTTTTATTCCTTTTTACATTTTTATTTCAGAGTTTACATTATTTTTTCACGTTAATTTTGATGTCATGTTTCTTCTTAATATTTCGTTTACATTTTATATAATCTCACAAAATTCTTTTTTTCTAATAAACAGTTCGTTTATTTGCTTTCCCTGGTGTTCGATTATATTTTTTCGCCTCTGAACGAGGTTTTATGATTTTAGTCTGGTCAGGCTCCAGCCTTTTTATAATTTACTTATACCATTTACCATTTATGTCTTATTCACTTGTATCTCTTCTTTTAGTTTATTATATCTAATATGTTCTTTCAGTCATTTGTTTGTTATAATAATCGTATTTATTAACCACTCCTTCAGAATTAGCCAGATATTTCTATCTATCTATCTATCTATCTATCTATCTATCTATCTATCTATCTATCTATCTATCTATCTAAGTTAATTTCTGTTTGGCCGTCTCTCTTTCATTTTAGCTTCATTCGATCTCTTTTTCATTATTTCATTTTTGTTTCTTTCTTTCCTTGTATGTGATAATCTATTTCATTCTTATCTCCCTCTCCATATATATATATATATATATATATATATTCAAAAGTTTAAGTAATAATAATATATACATATATATGTATATATATAGATATATTAGCATTATTTTTTAAACGCTTAGATTATTTGAGTAGATATTTAAGAATAACCTTTGTCGAATATACAAAAAGTGCATGGTGTCTATTTTTTCAGACAACGGTCGTTATCTAAAAGTTTAAATCCACCAGCGGTAAGAAAACTATTACCCGGCAATGTTTATTAATAAAGAAATTCTAACTTTTCAGGGCTTTTTATACAGTGATTGATTAATTGTATCATCATCATCATTATTATTATTATTATTGAATATGTGACCAGACGCACTCAGTATGAGAAAGCCTAGCATATCTGAAGTGAACTATTTAATCTTCTAAAAATGACACTCCAAAACTCCATGGTTACATAATTCTCATTTTGATTGAACAATATTGACACACCTAAAGCATTTTCTCCAATTACCACTCCTTAATTTTCTAAATAACCATGAATTCATCTTGTATTTTCAAAATAACTCATTTTCACCATTTATTTTAGCATATAACCTGAAGAAGAACAGTATTATTCTGAAACATAAAAACTTTTGTGTATTGATATAATGCTTTTATAAACGATTCTAATAACAAAATTACATAATTATAATTTTCTATATCTATATCTATCTATCAAAACGTACCAAATTCATTTTCTTTTATTTTTGACTTCTTTTCAATTTACCTATCATCACTGTTCAAGTTCATTATTTCATTACAATGACCGATTTGCATCCCGGTATCCACATTTGGAACTAACTTTCATTCAGCCGACTCAAACAAATCGACTGACCCTGCCAACACTTGTCAACGAAAACAATTGTTACACAAAACGATAGACATTTCTTTCAAGTGTTTTTTATCTATTTTTGAGAAATATCTATATTCGTATGACTCCAATTTATTTTCTTGATTGAAAAAATAATTGATCAATATAAGACGAACAATCGATTTTCGATAACAGTAAGAATGTGAAAAATTTATTAATATTCTTAACTATTATGTTGTTTACATATTTTATACATGTCACCCAAAGCAAGGTGAGAATAGTAACGTAGGAGATCAAAGGGAGTAAAAGGAAAGAGAACACTGAGAATAAAGAGGACTGGGGAAAGAACAGAAGATGAACAGAATTAAAGAAGACAGAGATGTCTATTGACATAAGGAGTTAAATTTTTAGAGATTGAAGTTTTCAGGGAAGCAAGTAAGCAGAAGGAAGTTCCACAGATGCGTACTTTGAGAAAAGAATCTATTTCAGTAGCAGTGGCGGTCGTATTTAGCTATTTCAAAATCAAAACGCTGGGACCTAAATTCAAATCTAGTAGCAAATTTAAATCACCTATTCATTGAAGCAGAGAAAAAATCTCGTCAAAATTGTTGTCATGAAAATATTTGCCGAATCGAAGTAAGGAAGTTACGTTACACCGTTGAGAAATTGACTGATCAGGACCGATTTAAATAGCAGATTTGGATTTTGTTATGAATCTCGAGTTATACAACAGAAGCATCAGACTAAATATAGCAGCAGTATTCAATGCATAGATGAATGGTAGATTTGTAAATGTGCAAGATGAACTCTGGCACTATACATTGACCCGACATTCTTTGCAGTATGTTCAGCTATTGATTAGATAGAATTACTTCTCTTGAAGTCAGTGGAAAAAGGTGAGGCCAACAAGACTAAGAGTTTTGCGTCAACCATGCAGATGGCAGTCAGAAAAGGTTCTCTATGGTGGTTCATGTTACTGAGTGTCAGTTTCATGAAATGCAACGATCAACTTATTGTTCTTTAAATTATAGGTCCACTAAACATACAAAATGTACTTTAAATCATAATAAATGCAGGGTTTGCTGACTGGCAAAGAAAATTCATTGTTCAAATTTTACACTAAATGAAATTAAACCAATGCTTATAAATATTAATCTTATGATGATTTCAAAAAATCAGTACATTTTATGTATTTATATCTTATGATAGAGTTAGAACCATCAGACATTTGATTTCTTTCCATCTCTCAATTTTTAATTTTTAATTGAGTTCAGCGAGAGAAAAGCAGTAAAGCCACTAAGACGCATGGGGTTATGGAGCGTTGAAGCGTTTGAAAACAGAAATATTGCAAAGAAATGAGAACGAAAGATAAGCAATCAATAGAACAGTAAATAGGAATTGATATTGCATTTACATTTTAGAAGATTAAGAAGTAATGCATGGAGCCGGATGAGAGTTCCACAATAAAGAAACACGTGGAAAGAACTTGCTATCATAGGATTTACCGTTACATCTAGCCAATTCAACTGCAAATTAATAAATCATCGTCCTCGTTAACCTTCGTTTCTTAATATCAGTCTAACTAGCAATGTGTGTGTGCGTGTGTGTGTGCGCATGGATGTGTGTGTGTGTAAAATACATCATTATCGATCATTAAAACTCGGGCATCAGTATATCATTGTTTTATATATGCAGTGTTAACCATTCTTTTCTCACCTTCTTTTGTTTGATAAGTTTTATATTATTCTGATCCAATATTCAACCTCACTTATAGATCTTTAATTCGATTGCTTGCAAATTTCAACCTCTGCACAACATATCTATCTATCTATCTATCTATCTATCTATCTATATATCTATCTATCTATCTATCTATCTATCTATCTATCTATCTATCTCATTCTGTTAATATATGTCTATATATCTATCTTTTCATATCGTGTCGAGTCTGTTCATATCTATCTATCTATCTATCTATCTATCTATCTATCTATCTATTTTTTGTATTTATCAAAATGGTGGATAATCATCAGGTAGTTAATAATTACACACTTATGTATCCACAGAAACTAAAAATTTAATGTCATTTTCAAATCTGTCTGTCTCTCTCTCTCTCTCTCTCTATATATATATATATATATATATATATATATATATATATATATATATATATATATATAAATATCTGTATATATCTCTATATATATATACAAAATATCTGTATCTATCTATCTATCTATGTTCACAAGTGACAAGAGACCGTCCGATGTCTCTCGGCTTTAAACCGTACGACACTCAATACCCTTGCTTTTGGATCATATATATATATATATATATATATATATATATATATATATATATACCATAGTGATGATCCACGTATACTGTCTTAAGAACATCCAATCAAACAAAAAATCAAAGACATTTTCGACAAACCACCCATAGATGCAATGAAACAAACACCCAACCTATCAACTATCCTCACTTCTAACAAATATCTAAAAAACACAAACCTATCAGGGAATTTAAAATGTCAGAAACCCAGGTGCCTAATTTGTAAACATTTGGTAAACGACACAATATTCATCACCAAAATCAAATTTCACCCACCACGCCTCACTTGTGACAGCGAAAACATCATATACTTCTTCTTCTGTTCAATATGTCCCAGTAGTGGATATATTGGCGAATCCGGTAATAGCTTTAGATTTCGCTTCAATAATCACAAACTTAATATACGCCAAAATATTCAATATTCCCCTGTAGGAGCACATTTCAATCAACCGGGTCACACCTTAGAAAATTGCAAATGTTTACTAATAGACTCCAATTTTAGTTCTACATACACACGCAGAAAGAAAGAAAAATACTGGATTTTAAAATTAAATACACACAAGCTAGGGTTCAATAGGGACTTAAGAGCTTTGAATGTTTACAAATAACTCAATATCTAAACATTTTTTGATACATTTGAAAATGTTTTTTAAAACTCTTTTAGATACATTTTAAAAAATGTTTTTATCTAAAACAAATTTACAAGCATTTTAAAGATAGGTTTATGTTCACAAACATAATTTTTTAAAAAGAATCTGTCGCTTTCAAAGTCACTTGATATAAAAAACAAAAACTCTCTCCACAAACGCGTCACGTGATGTAAACAAACTCGTCACGTGATGTAAACAGACTCTTCACAGACACTCTCGCGAAATCTCGCGAAATACGTTACTAATTCAAATTTTAAAATCATTTGTTTCTGATGAAGGACCGAGGGCGGTTTGAAATATAAAATATAATAGTAGAAATAAACAAAAACTGTCAAAAAACACATTTTTAAACTCAAAACGTTTTAATATTCTTTCCTATATATATATATATATATAATACAAATAAATAAGAAACGAAGAATATTAATACAACATTCAAAATATTAATTTAAAACAGTGCTCACTATGAAATGAACATTTATTATTAAGTGTAATTTAAAACATGTACAAACTACAAACTACTACAAAATTGTATATTTTGTTTCGACATTAACAGAAAAATGTCTCATCAGGTAGTTAATAATTACACATACACACATACACACACAAAAATATATACTGCATACGTATGTGTATGTATCTAGAGGAATAAATTAATAAAAATACAACTCAAATCTATGCTTAGCTGACACGTTTCGTCCTCTAAGGGGGACAGTGTTAAGGCAATTATAAGATTTATTTGTTACACGCGTTTATATACGAAAGCAAGAATGACAACGGTTTGTCAAGGTTTCTAAATTTTAAAACGTTCATTGCTATCCATGAGGTAGTTAAATAATCAGTCTATATATATATATATATATATATATATGTGTGTGTGTGTGTGTGTGTGTGTGTGTGTGTGTGTGTGTGTGTGTGTGTGTGTGTGTGTATACTGCTCAAAAAATTAGAGGAACACTTTTTAATTAGAGCATAGCAACTTATCAGTCAAACTTTTGGGATATTGATCTGGTCATTAAGTAGTAGAGGGGGTTGTTAATCAGTTTCAGCTGCTTTGTTGTTAATGAAATCAACAATAGTTGCTTCAGAGAGGCAACAATTAGACACCCACCAAATTTTGAGGCAACTAATACTTATTTTCCCTTCCCATCTCTTTTGGCTGATTTTTTACTGAATGGCTTTCTACTGCTGGAGTTTTTTATTTATCCTGGATCAATACCTCTCTTGACAGCATGGTGCTGTACCTGGACGCTACAGAGGTTGCACAATTAGTGCAACTCCTCAAGGATGGCACATCAATACGTGCCGTTGCAAGAAAGTTACCTACGTCTCCCGGCACATTTTCAAGAGCATGGAAAATATTCCATGAGAGAGATAGTTATTCCATGTGAGCTGGACTGGGCCGTAGAAGATCCTTAAACCCGCAGCAGGATTAGTATTTGCGCCTTTGTGCAAGGAGGACCAGGATGTGCACTGATAGAGTCTTACAAAATGAACTCCAGCAGGCCACTGGTGTTAATGTTTCTGACCAAACAATCAGAAACAGGCTTCATGAAGGTAGCTTGAGGGCCCAACGTCCTGTAGGGGGCCCTGTACTCACTGCCCAGCACCGTAGAGCTCGAATGGCATTTGCCATAGATCACCTGAATTGGCAACTACGCCACTGGCCCCCTGTGCTCTTGACCGATGGAAGCAGGTTCAATCTGAGCACATGCGGCAGACGCGAAAGTGTCTGGAGATGCCGTGGATAACGTTATGCTGCCTGCAACATCATTCAGCATGACCGGTTTGTGGGTAGGTCAGTGATGGTCGGAGGAAGCGTATCCCCAGATGGACGCAGATACATCTACAGGTTAGATAATGGCACACTGAGTGCTATTAAATATCGGAATGAAATTCTTGGACTAATTGTCAGAACTTATGCTGGTGCAGTGCGATCTGGGTTTCTTCTGGTCCACGATAATGCCCGGCCCCATGTGGCTAGAGTATTCAGGCAGTTTCTGGCGGATGAAGGAATTGATGGCTCCCAAGTTCACCTGACCTAAACCCAATATAACACCTCTAGGACATTATGTTTATGTCCATCCGGTAACGCCAGGTTGCTCCTCAGACTGTCCAGGAGTTCAGTGATGCCCTGGTTCAGATTTTTGAGACGATCCCCCAATACACTATCCGTCGTCTCATTAAGAGCATGCCCCGACGTTGTCAGGCATGCGTACAAGCATTAGGGGGGCCACAGAAACTACTGAGAATCATTTTTCAGTTTCTAAATGACATTTTAGCAAAACGGACGAGTCTGCTGCTTATTTTTTCACTTTTATTTTTGGGGTGTCTTTGTGTTCCCCCCTCTATAGGGTGATCATTTTCATTTCTCTCAAAGTATGTGGCATCATTTTCTTACTAATACATCATCTACCTATTATCAGGAAAGATATTCAAGATCATTTTCCCCGTTTAAATCTGATATGTTTTCGAAGTGTTCCTTTAATTTTTTGAGCAGTATATATATATATATATATATATATATATATATATATATATATTATATTAGTATATTGTTTTATATATAAAAAACAATTTATGAAAACCTATAACACACTGGGAAAATTTTTTGTGCGACGGGTTTCATCAATCAGGCTAAATTGATGTTTGTGTTGATGCGACTACACACACAGGAAGAAAAGGGCGCACTTTAAATTTTAAAATAATGTCTTTTTAATTTTTAATATGTTTTAGCTCTATAGATTAGCCAATTTAATTTAATTTTAATTTTATTTCTTTTTGCTTAACATTCTATAATTTATACAAAGGCTGCACTATCTCGCGATACCAGTTAGCTGTTTTTCTCTATTTCACAATGTAGAAGTCACAGTTCTAAGCTGAGTAACCCACAGCCTTTGTTTACAGAGGCCTACGTAACCACCCACAGTCTTTCACCGATTAGATATATCACGCGAGGTCACATTTCGCCTCTGGTTTGCATCAGTGGGCACCAAACCTAGGAAGGGTTATTTGTATTTCCACAATAGTGCGGAAGTTTATATTTATGCCCCGACTTTAAGTGAAAACAAAAAAATCTGTTTTCCATAATATGGTTATTAACCAAATTTGGAGAGGAACCTAACAGTTATGAAGATGGCAGTTAGATCTCTTCGTCTATTGTCTTTATTATTATCCAGTGGTTGCTACTAACATGAATTCTTGGAGGGACTGTTCCTTTCTCTTATCGCTACAACAGGAAAGGTTTATAGCATCGCATAGTCTTATTATTCAAACTTCGCATAGTCCTATTATTCAAACTTCATTTACTGAAAAATTTACTTTGTTCTTTTTTGGTATGTAGGTGATACTATGTCAGAGATTTTACTGCTGCTCACATCAACAGTAAGACTTTAGACTCAGATAAAGTAATTTAAGGTGCACTTGACTTAGTGTGTTCTAAGCCAGTCATGTACCTCGGCTTTAACTCGAACGGCGCCCAATATACTTGCATTTGAATCATTCCTAATTCTTTCAAATGTTTCGACACTGTTTTGTAATCAACTCAAAATGATTCTTCAAGAAGTAATGTCTCTAATTCATGACCTTCAAACTTTTTTATACGGAAGAGCATTCTTTATATTCAACATCAAAATCATTATTTTTGAAGCTTCTAAACCAATCTATGCATGTTGTTTCCGAAAGAGCATGGCTGCTCTACGTCTTAACAAGAATTCTATGTGCTTCAGCTTTAGATTTTTTTAGAATAAACTAGTGCAGTAAATTCCCCACAAATACAATTTCTTTGGCACAAAATCCAACACATTTAACGCTATCAAAAGCAAAGACTATTTTTACATTTCGGCGAAAATATAATTCCTTATAGAATTGTTACCATCGGAAACTACACGCACGCAGTTCTGGGAATGCCATCTCTTGGAAAACAGTAAGAACTATTTTAAGGTTCTAATAAAAATAGTTTCACATGTGACGGATGCATCCAAGATATCACCTTCATATTACCGTAATTTTTCCTTCTCATAGCAACAGTGGACAGACATGCTAATTATAGCTTGGAATTGTGACAATCAGCAAAAGATCGGTCGAACCAACGGAAATTTTGAAGTTTGTGACTAAAAATGATTAGATGATAACAGCCAACCAAAAGGCGGAATAGTGGTGCAAATAGAGTGAACATGAGGGAAAATATAATATAAGCAGTTAAAGAAATGAATTGAAACCGTACGGACATCCTGACAATCTATGTAAAAAGATACGTAGCAGAATGTGAAACCAGGGTTACATTGTATCCAAACGACAACAAGTGTCGAAACAGCAAAATCGGGGAGACGTACATTTACCGCCGATAATAAATGAAAGAAATATATCTTCCAAAACTGTGTACTGACGATAAAGAAATTCAAACATCATTCATATTAAGAAAAACGAAGAAGAGACTCTTGAGCGGAACCAAATGAAAAAGGAAGGAAAGCTCCCAGACATAATTATACTAATAATATTATTCTGAAAGAACAAAAAAAAAAAAACAGAAAGAAAGAAAGAAAAGATGATCACAAAATATTCAATGTATGCAAAACTCGCTTTCCTTGCAATAAATCTACCCAGGTCTGGGTTATCTATTTCTATGACTTTTTCTCCTGTTTCTAATAAAACTGTTAATCAAACTATCATGTCTGTCTTGTTCGTGATGACAAATCTGTTCAATTCCATATTCTGTCCATGTGATAGAAGATGAATTTGGCGGTAAGTTTTCTACGATACTCTTGTATTCCATTTTTTTAATTTTGTGTTCCGGGTCGAAGAAGAAAATTTATTTATATTCCAAAGAATTCAACTCCGACTATATTCGACTTCAAATCCATATTACAATAGACAAATACTTATATCTATAAGTATACTCATACTGAAGAAGGATACATTCAAACCGAAGAGGCCACATAGCATACTATATCAATAGCAAAGAGGTAGGTCACATGTTATAACAGAATCGAAGAAGTAGGCCACACACAATCTACCAGAATAAAAAAGTAGTCCACTTACTGTAGCAGAATCCAAAATGGGGGGGGGGGCACATACGGTACCAGCAGCATATCTGTTATGTATGCAACTCCTACAAAAAAAAAACAAAAAAAAACAGACAAACAGAAATAGAACTGAAAACAGGACTACCAAATACGTGCTAATCCTTTATCTGGTTCCAACGACAATGGCTCTGTGTAGTAAAGTGACTCCTGACTGAACTGTAAAAGCACACACGTGTCAAGCCTAAATACTTTACCGGCCATTTCTTTCGGTTTATAGGGTAGATTGTCCTCTCTAGAACAATTACGACTGAATCGTGAGTTCTATCCTCGATAGGTGCCTCAAACATTCAGTCATGTGCCACATCTAATGTAAGCTTAGAAAGGTGTTTGAACACCACGATATGATTAGCAAAATTGTCTCGCAAAAATCATTACAATTGAGTTGTGACTTCAGCCGTCACCGCGTGTCCCATACTTTCAGTTTTGTGTCATATTTAAGCTTCACTTACTAAATCATTTAATTTAACTCACTAGATAATAATAGAGCTCGTTTATGTGAAACAATATCCTTTTAAGAGCAGTGTTTGTGGTGCTTTATATTGCCAATTTCCACATGCCACTGTCTTCTGCATGTGTGACAAAAAGCAAGAATGTGAACTGACACAGCTCTCTCTCTCTCTGTCTCTCTCTCGCTCTCTCTCTCTCTTTCTCTCTCTACTTCCTTCGTTGTTTTCCAATTTCCAGCATTTAGTTTTGCCTTTTCTGGCATTTAAGCATTCTTTTTCGCCAGTCGCTGCGGTCGTCAGCTAGCTGTTTCCAGTTACCTGACTCAATACCTCCTAGAAACGTCCTGTAGTGTATAGCGACCCATTGAAGATTTCCCCTGTACTACTCATCGTATATGGCTATTTTGAGTTGGCATAAGAGACAGTCATAGCAGGGTAATCTTTGCATGATGCTCTTCTTTGCAGGTGGTGACAGATGAAGCTGAAAAGTAAAATGAAGGTCTGAGAATGATGCCTCTCCTTCCTTGGGTTGTCTTCAAATCTTTAACACTTGGGTTCGTCTTTTCAGAGTTCTCGTGATTTCTTGAACAGCAAAATACCAGCTGCTGCGATCCTCTGCTAGCTGTTTCGAGGCTATTAGAGTCGATGCCTGCGCATTTCAGGATCCACTTACAAGCGTTTTTGAAACGTAGAGTAGGGTAGACTACGGACGCTGTCCCATGGACAGTTCACGGTACATGATGTATTTTTGTATAACACCTTTCTGTATTCTATGTGCCTAACTTAGTCATTGAATATGCCGTTTAAAAAGAGAATATGCAAGTTCCATTAGTCTGTTTATTCTAGTACAAAATATTAGGACCCTTGTTCCTCCATGTAAAACAGAGGATACGTCGTAGGAAACGGAGATGTTTTTCTCATCTGAATTATATTGTAACCGTTCCGCGGCCATAAAGCAGAGTACCAAGAAGCACGTGCCTGACTCTTGTCCATCACTGCTGCTGCTTTGGCGATGCGTTTGTCAATTGCAATGTCAAGTGATAGGTTGTCGGTGATAGCAGAGCCAAGATCTGTCACTTCGAACACCACGTCATCGACGCTGATCGATGCAGATGCAGAAACATCTTGACCCATGACGAATGTCAACTAGAATTCCTTATCAGCAATAGCTGAAATGACTAACGTTTGGAGATCGTATTCCGTGGGCGTGGTTATAGCTGTGTCATCAACAAACAGCATTTACCAGATGTGTATTGGACGATCCTTGATCTTTGCCCCCAGGCGCACCAAATCGAATAATTTACCGTTGCTTCTTGTGTGTAAGTATACACAATCTTCAGCTTGTCTTAACGCAAATCTTAATACCATAGACAAGAAGATGCCAGACAAAATTGGGTCTAAAACGTATCCTTGTATTACACCAGTTTCGTCATCATAGATAACTACACCCTGCTGTTCTTGAAAAAGAAATAAATGATGCTTATCAAATATGGCAACTGTGGTGGACAGCCAACTTTCATGCAGAGATTGGTGAAGGCGATGTATAGTTACACATGTTGTTCACGACAGCTCTCCTGTAACTGACGTAAAGAGATCATGTCAGTAGGAAATCTTTTAACCCTGAATCCATGTCAGGATCATGGGTAGATGCCATCAGCTGTCAACGTAATTACCAGTGAAAAGGGCTAAAAGGCATGTTCACAATCAACCTTGTTTGCTTCACGAATAAATTGTTTCGTCGCGGTACTTTATTACGCTAGTGAGAGAAGATGATTTGGTAGCCAGACAGAAACACAAGGTATCAATCTAAATGAACTTACATTTTTTATAGTTGCCTATTGACAAAGACACTGAACAAAGAAATGAATATAATTAATTCCTTTTACTTTAAAGCTAAAGTTTTCAAAAACGTGTTCTCAAATATCTCAAGAAAATAATAAAGTTTTATCAGAAAAAATTGTTATTATTACAAGGAAAGTCAAAATTAAATTATATTTAATTTTTAAAAAATTTTTTAACCCTTTCTATCACGTTCGAAATTTTGGTAAAAATATTGTTTATCTTGCGTAAGCAAAGATAGCAAATACAACTATTAGTCTATTTAGCATTTTTGTGTATTAAAACCACATTGAGTTGCAAAAATCTTTTTCACAAATAAATTAAATTATTTTAGAGACCTTTTTTTAAGTCTCGGTAGAAATATTTTCTACATACCATACTTGATGAAATTCACAGATATTGAATTTTGTTCCTCTTCTTATTTATAATAGTAAAAAGCATGACAAAAATGTCAAACACCTTTTTTTTCAAACAGTAACTAATTTATCGAGAATTTGTTCTGAATCGTAAAATAAAATATGCAATAAAACTAAGACATTATTTAATCAGAAAAGCTTTTATAATTGCTCATATACAACATTATTCCATTCTCGGTCTTTTATGTCACTAGAAAATGTTTGTCTCTTTTTTGTTTGTTTAGCAATATATCAAATGCTTACGGACAATTAAATGACAAAATTTTCTTTGAAACATTAGTAATTTAGTTTGAAAAAATCTATTTCTTGCAATGTTTTATCTACAATTGTATTAGTGGTATTTTTACCGTAAAAGTGAATTTTCGTACTTTCATAGTCTTTTGACCCAATGTTAGATGATTACTATTTGTTCATAGCTTTGATTTGAATAGAACTTACTTCTCACTAATAGAATGTAGGAAAAATAACGGTAGTTTGTTAAAATGTCAGTTGCAAGGCCGTTTCTAACCGTGAATGTTACAGTTTTAGTTTTGAGTTTTGTTTAACTGCATATCAACCTCTGTGGGTTATTTAATGCCAAAAAGGTAGAGTTTAAGGAATTTTTTAAAATTTTTGCTTATAGTGAGAAGGTTGATGTAGTCAGCTTTTAACGAAAATGTTTTGTTTTTAATCTTTTTTATTTTAGAAAACTGAAAATGTCATTTAATATTGTATTCAACAATGTTTGCTGAGAATTTCTATTTGTCAAAAATGTGTTATGGTAATAACTTTCTCTTCAAGAATGTATTCTTGGTAATATTCTTCCTTCAAAAATGTATATTTTTCTTTAAAAGTTTATTGTTTTGTATCTATTTCTATAAAAGTCAATTTTTATACTTTCATAGTGTTTTAACGCCAGTTTGGGGGTTAACTATTTGCCCAATAGTAGAGAGCCCCAGGTGCTATCACTCCGGGTCAGGGTGGACTTGAGAATATCAGTAATTAAGCGGTGGCTCCATGCTCCTCACAACACCCAATGAGAGGCTTTGCTGCCGGATGCAGTCTACTGTCATGCCGAAGACCCCGTGAATGTATTTTATTCCAAAAACCTTCCATAAAAGTAGCCTATATAAGAGAGTTTGAATGTTGGAAAATAGTTATTTTCTAATAAGCACTAGGAGATACTTTTGGACTCTATCACGACTGGAAAGTAATGTCTGGACAGCTCTCGCCCAAAAGAAAACAACCGAACATCATTTACGACATTATCTGGCTCTTATAGAGCTAGAGGATAGCATGATATCTTACTGGAGTGTTTTGAGTTTGAGGCTCAATACTCTATCAAGTTCGGGCCATCCCCAAGGAGAAATCCGATCATCGTGATTGACATTAGTTCTAGGCGTGGTAGATGTGCAGTCATGGAATGTAACTCGTTTTCCGAGTTATTGAATTTAACCTTCTAGTTATTTTCTTACTGGAAAGTTAGGGCTAAATCGGAAGAGAGATCAGCTGCCAATGTCCGATCGTCAAGAGTTGGGAAGTGCATCCATATATCGTCGTATCCTCGATGATAAATATATTGTAACCTATAATTAAATGCAAGGCCACCTTCAGTTATTCCGTGAATTTGTTGGGTAACCCTGGAAAATTCAAATGCTTGCTCATAACTGTGTCCGGATTAAAAGATGCACTGGATTACTTACCAGAATATCGGTAAACATTTGTTTTACTTTTAGCGAATTATCTAGAATATTTTCTGGTATTTATTCATAAAAACATACTTCTTAGAAAATTAAGTACTTTTGCATTTTAGAAATATTGAATTTATAGTTAATAAAGGAACACACTAAACGAAAGAAACCACTTTTTTACTATGATTTGATATACCATTCACGTCTTACATGTTGAGGGCAAATGCAGTCTTTAAATGATTTATCTTTTCGAATTTGCATGAAAGAAACTTTCATTATGTTAGTGATTATCGTTTCTCAATGGAAGAAAGTCAATATGAACAATTGATTCTGTTGCCTCTCTTCTTTCTCCGCTTTTAAGAAAAAAGCAATATACAAATTGAATTAATAAATCTCGTCTCGAGGAACAATAACCTTTCTCAAAGATATTTGCGAGAAGTGCACACGTGACAAAAACCACAGTTAAAAGTTAATTCAATTTTCAGGAACTTTATATTAAAATAGAGAAAGTATTGATAAATGGTTACATTAAATTATTTTCCTTCAAAACCATGGGAACAGAGATAAATAAGTTTAGATATTTTCGTTTTGTAAAATTAACGTAAAATTATTTAAACTAAAATTACTTAGAGACGTACAAAACCTCTTTTAAAAACGTGGAAAATTTGACTAATTTAAATTTATATAAATATTTACTACTTTTCATTAATATCAGAATTATTTGTTATTATAACAAATCATGCCACATTTTAGAATTTCAGAAATGTATTTCTTGACTGTCAATATTCATTAAACGCTTAAATAAATGATTCTGAAGTCGAACAAATACATCGAATCTATAGCTGTAGCTACTGTTAGAAAGATTGAGTCCCTGCGGCAGGCCAAAAAGTTTTTCATTTTGCACACGTATAAATCTACTATTCATCCGTGCATTTAATATTGTTGCCATATTTGGGTGGGTGCTTCTGCTAATCATCTCGAGGTTTTGAAAATATCTAAAGTATTTGCAATGTAATCGGTCTTCATTTGCAATATCGACATCAGTCACTTTCTCTTCGACGTTACGTGGCCCCCTTCTATTTTTTCTACAAAGGTTTTCGCAGCAACTGCTCTATCATTTTCCCTGATCTCCTGACTATATGAATTTAAGCGTACTACTCTCGCTATTGCCATGAAAAATATTCAGACGAAGTCCATGCGTAAGTTGCACCAGTTCTATCCACGGCTAAAACTTGTCATGCAATGCGCATTATAGCAAACCGGCCACATTTCCTTCGTATTCAATTGTTGAGATGTAAGTACCACACAAGAAGCTTCTTCCTACCTTTGCTTTGTGAAACCAACTACAAATAGAAGTCTTCATATGTGCTTGCAGTCATAACCTGTTTAAATATAGAGTCAACCGTTATCTTTCCCACATGAACTGTGTATCTTAAACCTTCAGTGTCTCTCGGATCTAGTACAGAATAAAGAACATGGGAAAAACTTCAGAATTAATATTCTTAAGGACAAATACTGGGATTTTATCTGGACCAGTAGTCTTCGTAAGTTTCAGACTTTTACTAAGACTTGAGACTTTTCACCTGTGATAAACATTACTGAGGTTGTGGTATGTGACACGCGGGAAGTTTGAAAGTGGATGAACTTTGTTATCTAACGTGAAGTTAGCGTCAAAGTTCGTGGCGATGATCTTAAATGATATCTGACGTGACTATTCATGATAGTAAGAACTAGTGTTGTGTCTCTCTTGAGAGTTTGGTTGGAGATCTTCCACTGCTCTCGGAATCTATTCTATTTTTTCTACCTTGTCCTGAACTACTCGAATATCGCTACACTTTGCATTTTCTTGGAAATTCTTGTAATGATTACGGACAGTTAAGAATGCAGCAAGTATCCTGCTACAACGATCACTGAGGTAGTGGCTACGGTTGTTGTACACTCTTTACTAAGACAACGAAAATTTAAACTGCAACCAAAATGACATATATGTTGTTTATACTTACTTAGATGAAACGACGATGAGTCCCAAAACTTGTTACCTTTTCTCGTAAAAATCGCTTGCCGTTTTGCACGCTGTTAAAATAAGAATATTCTCACTTAATAAAATGATCGTAACACATGTAAGGCATACAACATTTCTTTTGTTCGTTCCTTAGTGAAATTGCGTAGAGTCGGAGGGGTCAGCACACGCGCATAAAGGGGGCCAGCCATCCGGGCTGAGCCTGATTTCTCTGTCTGTCTCTCTGTTATCTGACCTGAAATGATCACCATCTAACTTTTCTAATACTAATTTGTCTACGGTAAAAGCGACTACTTCATATTTTCATATTCCTTACAAACTGTTCTAGACCCACCTTATCTGATGTTGGTTACGCTGGTTTCAAAACAATCAAATATTTTCCTGACATGGTGAATATTGTCCGCATTCTAAGTTTTGAAGACAATTAAATATTTTTAAAACAATTTCTATTTTTCTTTTGCTAGCCCTTTTGCAAAATTACGCGCTAGCTCAGACAATACATAAGAGGGTGTTTTATGGATGCAACACATTTATGTGTGAACCGGGTTGGCTGGTAGTTTTCTGTTGGAATTTTATTTATTTATTTATTTATTTTTTTGGTATGAAACCCTCCATTGAAGAAAAGATCCATTCTGAGATGAGGGCGGCGGTTTTAAAGGATGTGCGTTGTGGTGTGATGGATATTCACTTATGCACAAATACTCTTAGGAAAGCTGTTGGTTCATCTCTTCTCCTTCCAGCTATGGTTTGAATAGCGGCATAGATTACGTTCTATACCCTTTGTTGGCATCCATTCTATTGCAAAAAGAAATGACAACCTACTGCTGGAAAATCTTCTGCCTAGTCAGTCATGTCTCGAAAGGGTCATGATCGCATAAGTTTGTATTATATATGGCACTTAACTGATCTATCTATCTATCTATCTATCTATCTATCTATCTATCTATCTATCTATCTCAGTCTGTTCTTTTTTTATGTAACTATCTAGAGCTGAGTTCAAAATATAATTAAATTTGTTGCATTCACTTTCGCGCAAATACCCGTGGGAAATATATTAATAAAACTAATCTCTTTCCAGCTAGGGATTGAATAGGAGGACAGTTTGGATTCTATAGCCTTCGTTGGCAACGAGTCTAACGCAGAAAGAAATGTCAACCTACTACGTGAAAATCTTCTGCCAATTCAGTCATGTCTTTAAATAAACATTGATCACTCAAGCATTGTATCACGTATGTCAAGACTGACTGATATTTGAAGGAGACTGAAAGAGTAGCTTCTGCTTTTTAAGAAATGAAGGTGCCCCATAGAGCAACTTTTCTTTCTATGGGGTGGAATATTTTTTTCATATATTTACAAATGTTTTGTTTCTTATCGCAGTTTTTTTTAATGATTTTTGGAATCCGTTTCTGCTTCTCGTTAACCATTTCAGTTTAATCAAACTTCTATTTATATTTTTCTTAAAACTGATTGAATATTCTATTGGCATTGGTCGATTGATAAAAATTTTATGCCTAAAATTAATATTATATAAAAGGTGATGAAGATTATATATATATATATATATATATATATATATATATATATAACAGATTATGTATATAAAGCAAAATTGCAACAAAAATTCTATTAAAATTAATATCTCAAGGCAAAAATGTTTCATCATTCTTTATTTTAAACGAGGAATTGATTTTCAGCAATTTTTGTTGATTTAAAAACTTATTTCCAACAGCAAATTCATTTAACTTTCCTACTTGGATTTCCATCAGCCAAACTCGGTTGCAATTATTCCATTACTCAAACATAACGACTACAAACACATCAGACGCATGCACACACACACACACACACACACACACACACACACACACACACACACACACACACACACACACACATACATACATACATAGGGTAAAATTGTTGATGCTTCGTGTCAAATTGCTGCTTTGCTTTCGATATCGGAATAGAGATAAGCTCCCTAATGTCCAGTCATGAGAAAATGTTCTGCTTACAGACGTTCATTTTTATGTTTTTCTGAGGAGTGAAGATATTGTAGTGGTACCTTCACGAAACTTCGAAGTCGGCATGACTCTACTCAGTTAAATGAAAAAATTCTCTTCATGAATCCTATCAGCAATGATATGTTTTTGTTTGACTTTAGTATTGTTTGTGTCTAATATGACTATGATGTTCATACTGCTTATTATTGTGTCGTTTGATGTCATTCTCATCGAATATATATTAACAACAATCGTTTTTTATATTGGGTGTCCTAAAAGTTAATGACTCCTTTATTTTTTGACTTTAATTCACAAAATCGTAATATTAAGTAGAACAGACATGTGAAATATCTTGCTGCTAGTTGATAAAGATTACATTTTTAAATGGAGTCATTTTCAACTTCAAATAAACACATAGTTTCTAAAACATTTACCATCAAAGTTCTCAGTATTTCCGGCCCTGCTTTTTATATTTGTCTGTGTATTGACCTTCAGTGTCTGATGCTTGTTGGCATAAACCTTTTTTTAAAATAGCCTCATAGGGGAACGCAGTGGCCAGTTTATACCGCAATCGCGAGAAATTATTTTCTTCCTCAAAATTTGGTTATAAGATCAATTATAGCCCTTGCCGTATTAACTGTTGCTCCATTGGTATGGAAACAGACTGAGCCATTTAAAGATTCTTTGGAGTAACTTCCTAGAGATTCAAACCAATCACGAACCTTTTGAGTTGAGGTAATAGGATCTTCTCTGATACTCTCTTTTAACCGATGAAATACGCTGAATTTAATACTCTTCTTCGGAGAAGATCAATTACTGAACATTTACTCATGATATTTGGAGAATCACTCACACCGTAATGGCGACGATATTTACGTTAAGTTTGAATTATTGATCCTTGATTTTGGTGCAAAGATTTCCTTACTTGAATTCGTTTTTCAATCGTGTATATTGGCATAATTAATAAACTGAAACTTATAAGATGATTAAATCCTTGGTGACTTTTTGGACACCCAATACATATTTATTGTACGTGACAAAAAAAAAACTCTTGCCCGAATATCTGGGGTGAGGTGTTATCATTATTTGCACTGTTTATATTCGGTCTATTGTCTTTATCTTTGTTATGTTTACCACAATGTTTTGTCCGTTGTACGCTTCGGGCTTGCTCGGGTGTCTATTGAACTGAATAAACCAAGGAGAATTATTAACTGAACCCTTTATTCAATGTATATGGGTAGACTGTTCTTGTGCCACTGTTCTGTTCTTTTTCCCCTGCCTATGCATAGTAAAATCGTCTAGTTCTTATATATCTGAATGCTCATTACTGCCTGTAGTTTGCTAATCATGTATGAAAACAAATGGGCAATCATTAGTCACTGTGGAAAGATGGAAACATGCTGAATACAGAAAAAAACTGGTGTTAGATATCTGAAAGAATCAGCACTTATAAGGACCTAAAACATACTTTATTGAACAAAGGTAGAACCATTATATAACGATATTTCTATTGTACAACTCTGAATTAATACTTTAAAGATAAACAAAAAAATTGAAGACATTAACAATAAAATCTTGAGAAAGGCTAATTTTAATATCAGATGTTCCCTAGGCTATTATGTATACTATGGTGGCCTTAAAAGTTTGCTTGGTACCACGAGGCCGCTGGTTGGTCTAAACCACGAAGATGGCTTATTTAATCAAAGAAATCAAAAATATTATTAGCTATAAACTTACAAAAACCCATTTTGAAAACATTCTAGGTCATGCTTTTTTTTTGTTTTATTCATTTTCCCCAAGCAAGGAGGAACCGCCATTGGTGCTCAGGGGTTACAGTGAGAGGGAAAAAAAAGGGTACAGATGCTGTTGAAGAAAGGATATAAAAATAGATAGAATTTTGGTTGACGGAAGATGGGAACTGGTGTTGCATTCACACTTTCGAAATTTGTAGATATCAGGATAAGCAAGTAAACGAGAAAATATTCTGTTAGTGTAGAAGGGGCAGTGTAACTTAGATTCCAATGTGGTAGCACGCTTAAATTTGTCGGGGCATAAAAAACAAACGCTCGTCAGAGAAATTGCCATAAAAATATTTATAGAAAAGACAGAGAAAAGCCACAACATTTCGAGAAACTGACTGAAGTGGAGATGATAAGTCAGGATCGATTCCATTACAGATTCTTTTTTTGATTTTAAAGAGAACTTCAAAGTGAATAGCAAGAACACCCGACCACGATCAAAATGGAAAAATATTCCAGTTGATTATGCTGTTCGGAATCACAGTTCACATTGGTGCATTATTCTTGAGGAAGTGATGTGGAAGGGAAGACTAGTATTGTTAACCAGCACGTGTCATCACAGACGATGTGAAATTGGCGGGTGCCACCGTATCTATCTCCGGCTCCACGCGTCTTTATGGAACATGAATTTCCTACAGTAATTTTATATTCGTGTGTAGTATACTTGTGATCTTGGATTAGCTCTTTTGTGTCACTCAGCCTTGTCTTCCATCGATTGCTCGACTCGTCTTAAGTGTGACCCTGTATCTGCTAGACGAACACAAAATCCTTTGAACGGCCAGAATATTTCTTTATTTCCGACACTTGTGACATGTATCTCTCATAGACTACAAGCTTCTTCCAAAACATGACGCAAACAACCTGTCCATTTTCAAAGTAATGTTGATGGCGGTTGGTTCCATAAGCACGGAATATATATTGTTTTACGTTTCCAGAATGGAAGCACTCATATTACATTTTGTTTTCTTCTATTTGAATCCTCATCAATGAGTCATCTTAAATACTCGACACAAGATAGTCGAACGTAATTTACAGAAACGGAAATATATAGAAACCGCATTGATTTCTGAGTCTTCAACTTTTTTGCCTTTTACTTATTACAATATTTCACTTTTCTTAATAGATTTTCTGTTGTTGCAATGTGGTATATGACAATCAACAGTAATAAAGAGGAAAACAGAAGCTTTGAGAAACTAAATGAAATCAGTTAATTTTTTGAATCTGGACACGTCGGACGACAGAAATCTGTAAATGCTATAATATTTGTCTTGGGCGTTTATTATCGGAGCATAATCATAAGTGCATGTGTTTATGTATATATTCCTCGTGTGTTAAATTGTTTATTTTTAATTAAATTATTTACGTATTTCGTTAATTTTTATACTGAATTCAAAAAAATAATTAATTAAATAATGTATGCAAATAATAAACAAAATAACAAACTACGAATAAACACATAAACAAAAACAAACATAATAATAAACAACAAATAACAAATCAATCAATAACAAAGTGGACAAACAACTCTATAAAATAGCCACAATGCTGCATTAAATCTACAATTATTTCCACTCAATTGCTACTTGAATAGTTTGAAACATATCAATTATCGCCCACCCAATACCCGTTAGAATAATACTATGGACATACCGATAATGCATCACTGGCTAGTATATATATATATCAGCTAATTGAAATACGTGATACACGATTCGATACATGACTGGCCGGGCAGGAGATTATCCTGTAGGAGGTTGTCATTAATTTCTTCAGTATATCGGTTGTCAACCAAGGCTAAAAAACCCATTCTCTCCTATTATTTAACCCTTAACTGGAGGGAAGAAACGAATTAATACCTTTCCCAAGGGTATTTGTGCCTAATTGAATGCAATGAATTCAACTGGAATTCGAAATCGGTATCCCGATTTGTCGTTCTGAGTCGATATCCACTGCACCACAATGCACATCCGCACATATATATGTAGTCAAGCCAAAAACAACAGCCATGGCCTGACGATTCCGTTTAAGCATGAAACAGTCGCCGATGGGTATTGATTACACTGTTCTTTTTTATATGTACATAGGCTATATCTCTGATATAGATAATGTTAATTCATAAATATAGCAGACATTTAAACTATATTCTTATAATTACGCACACACGCACACCCACACATATATAGTGTCAGCAAATTAATCCAACAATTTTAATATGTCATTACGACAAACTTAGAATTGGTGGCAACTAATTTTTAATTGCATATTTATGTTATTAAGTTATTTTAATGAAATTAATAGTTTTATTAATATCATGTTTTATGTGTCAGATTGCAATTAATGTTGTTTTTATATTTCAGTCACAATTAAAGAATTACCACGAGTTACTTATTACCACTGTTACTAATTATCACGGGTTACTAATTAAACTGGTTGAAAATGACTACTCAACAAGAAAAGACAATATGCGTCTTAGTTTATCGCAACAAAGTAGAATATAAAACCTTTAAAAATTACACAGCAAAATGTGGAAGACAAACTCTAGCAAGTCAGTCGTATATAATGACCCTGTGTTTGTACTTGTCTTTAGTGGGTGGGGTGTGCATGCGTGTACAAGCCTTAGCTCTAATCAATTATTGTATGCAATAATTGTCCTTTTTATCAGTGCTTATATATACTTTATAAATCATATAAACATAGAAACATTGCGAAACCTTTCACAATGTTGCTTTTGCAAACCTGAATAACTTTGATATTAAAATATTTATATCAATATATGTCTGTGTATGTGTCGGTAGATGCATATATAACACTTTTCATTCATGTATATTTTTGTATACGCATAAACATACAAATATGTGGGTTTGTCTTTTGTGCGCAGTATTTTAAAAAAACATCGGGATGTTTTTAGAAAGTCAGAATTAGTACATTGCTTAATGAAATTTTCTTGAAACAATAGTCAAATTATTCTATTAGTTTCTTGCAAGTACTTTTCTCCCTTTAACTTGACTCGATTTTCTTGTTGAAACTCTGCTGAGGAGAAAGACATCACTTCAGATGAATAGTCATGACGAGTATGACGATAAGATACGTTTAACAGCAAGTCCTTTAATTGGGAGAATAAAATTTTGAGGGGCGTGGAACGACCTTTTAATTGGTGAGGCTTTCCCGTTCCTTCTGAACGAGGAACCAGCATCTGTTAGTGTCCAAGCTATGGACAAATAGTAAAATCCTAACAAAAACTAAAACACAAGAAAAGCATAAAAATAGACTTGCATATTAAAAATACCAATAATACATTTCATAAACAATATATTTTTCATAGCAAAATAACTTAAAATACATTTTATGATAAAATGACCAACAATACATTTTATAGCAAAATGGCATTCAATACAATGCTAAATCGTAAAATAAAATATAGTAAAATTATTAGCAATACATTTCCATAAAAGATAACCAACAGTTAACTTACCCACAATATATTTATCATCCGCAGTTTATCTATATGTAAGCGGTTTGTTTCCAGGTTATTTTGATATCTTCCTCAAATAAATAAATTCTTCCTAGTAGTTCAAATAGATATTTGTGTACCGCAATATTAATATGTGACATACTTTATATTTCTTCCAAGACATTCCCTGAATATTATCGCTTGCTGGCGTTTTTAAATATTGAAAATTTGTTGATATATCAATGGAGATATCACTGTTTTCATTACAGATTTACATTCATTGTGGTAGATAGAAAATACACTGGGTAGTTATTCAGCTAAATCAGTATACTGGCTAATAATAATGTTTACTAACGAAGAATAATTTAAAGATATTTTATGACAGGAGAACCAAACCTACCGATCCTAATTTCAATTTGTCTGATTTACAGCTGGCATTGAGAAGAAATATCTTAATATTTTATGATTTCCTTTGAACACATATTTAAGTCTTCCATCTTCTCGTTTTCGTTAGACAGACGTTCCGTCTCTTATGAACGTGTCTTGTGCTTCTGTCATATATGAAACTTTGTTACTCTTCTCAAACCCAAAATTGAATTTTTTAAATTTACTTCACCTGCTTCTACTCTGGACAAAATTTTCATAAAATTCTTTCGACATAATCCTCTCTATTATAGTGAAAACCGTTATATATATATATATATATATATATAGCTAACCTAGAGAACCAACGAACCTACCAAGGTTTCACCAAATTGGATCTTCAGGAAAAGTTGGCCAACTAGGTTAAAATAACGCGATAAGATATAAAAAAGAAACTCCGCAATCACATGATAAAAATTGTTTGCTCTACTAGTGTATTGACGTGTTAGGTTACTCGTTTCGGAGTTTGTTTGTTTTTTTCGACTAGTACTTCAAGTAATATTCAACTGCTTAGTTTGTTTATTTTTTTTTTCCATTTTTTTCCCTCCGCGTTTATATTCGGTGAGTTTTCAGAGACGTGTTCAACGACAAATTTTCAGTTATACATATATATATAGGCAAGTTTTGTCGATTTATTTTATGTAAAAAAATCTACTTGTCTATATTATTTAATGAAACATGCATCAATGAAAGAATGCTGCCTAAATACACACAATTTAATATATAGATATATCCCTCATGTCAGTTCATTGAGAGAGAGAGAGAGAGGCAATAGCGAGGCAGCGTCGGCAGTTATTACCTGTTATGAAAGCTCTTTTGCAATTTTGGTTTTGTACCAGTGCCTTAATATTTTATTGTTTTGCAAGAATTATGTCGTCAAGTAGGGATATATATATATATATATATATATATATATATATATATATATATATAGAGAGAGAGAGAGAGAGAGAGAGAGAGAGGAAGAGAGATTAAAATCTGTGAGAGGCCGTGAACGTTTTGTTTAATGTGTAAATTTATTGTTGTTGTTATGATACATGTTATGATAAAATAAGCGTTCATAATAGTATTTTGTGACTCTACACATGTTTCGAGTCTCAAATTGACTCTCTTCAGGTGAATAAACTTGTGACTTTACGTATCGAGAGCCGTTTGTGTTTCTGATAGTCATGGTATCCTGTATAAATAAATAAGTAAATAAAGTCGTGGCCACCCGGTTGAAATGTTTGAAAGGGATAAACAGATAAATAAATAAATCAATCAAGTGCTGCCTACTAAGTAGAAGTGATTGTGGGGTTGGGGGTTTCACCTTAGCACGTTAAGTTTATCTAGGAGGCGCTTTTCTTATGGAAATTTTTTTCGCTAATGTTTCGCTATTTCCTCGTTTTTATACGCCCACTACAATCTCTTTTTACTCTCACCCACCTTGCCTTTTTATTTATTCATTTTGTTTTTTACATTTTTTTAATAGTATTTGTGTTTGAATTAAGCAGTAGTAAAACTATATATATAGAAATTTTTTATTTGTTATTTTATCGATTTGGGTTATGTTTATTAATATTAATATTATTTTATTTTTTCTAAATTTTAATTATTATTATCTAATGTGAAGTATAAACAGTGTCTACAGAATAGTCATTTATTTTATAAAGTTTAGTAACTCTTTATTTTTCATACTCTGATAATATATAATTTATCATGTAAACACAATGGGCAAAGGATCGGTTAAAGATCTATATGTTCGTTTTTATTTTTTTTTTATGCATTTTCTATTTTGCAGAAACCAAACCTCTTTAGGTAGGTATTCCGCTCGATGGACAACATCAACATCTTTAAATACACCATAAAATAGTATATATTTTTAACAACTACGTTGTTTCTTTATTTTTTTTGACAAGACAATAAGCACTTAATTGTAAAGAATGAAACGTCATCTTAATTTATTTGCCGCAATAACACTACCACTTGGCTGAGTTACAACTTTACAAATTCTTGGTATTATTCAAACAATTTAGTAAATGGCATCCTCACAAGCATTCTTCAAGCATTAAAAAAGCTCAAGCTTGCTCTTTTGGTATTCTCTTCGAATCCTCCTACTCAATTCATCACCTGATAATTGAATGGAAGAGATGTAAAGAGATTGAGGTGATCAAGTCATAATTTCCAAAACTCAGTTAATTTTTTTTTAAATGAATTAATTTTTGATATCATTGTGTTTTGGATTACAGTCTTGTTGAAAGAGTGAATTTTTTTCCCAACTATGTGTAAACCAGATGGTGTGGCATGTTATCAGCAAGCCCTTTTGTAACCTGAAAAAATTTACTGAGGTGCAATGGTAAAAACAAAATATAACGTGTCTCCTACAGAATAGTGAGAGCGTTGTGAAGAAGAAGAAGTGAAAGGAAGAGTTGATAGTTTAAAATGACATGGTAGAAGATGTCTGAAAGTGTCACATTTCTACCTATCTTCCCGGACCCTGCGAGAAAATCCTTGAATAAACATGTAAATATACTGAGATAGCTTTCGAGTATTCCTTTCTTACGTGGAGTATTCCTTTCTTCTTGTGGTTCTTTTCCAGATTTTGCAGTACAAAAAAACGTGTAGACTCAAACCAAAGTTTCTTTGTAAGTTCAAGTTAAACTGATGTTTTCGATCCCGAATTTATATATATATTTTTAAAAAACTGAGTAAATATTAATTTAACTTTTAACATGGTGATTGGATTACTTGTATCAAGATTATTAAAATCTCTTTTTCATCACTTCATCACGGTTTGGCAACATTACAATTTTGTTGATACTATTCTATAGTTTCAAGGTGACATATATAAAAATATTAATGAGCAATAACAACGGAAGAACAGAAATTAACAGAGAAAACAACGTTTGACATTGCATTTACATGTTTGAAACAGAGAAAGTGTTCCATAAGCGAGAGAAGAAACTTCTAGCATCGAAATTACAGTTATAACACCTATTATGGTGATATTCTAAGTGTAGTTTAGCTGTGGCGCAGGGCCAAAACTATGGGCCACCCAGTGAGGATAAAATTCACTATCTAGTCATAATTAATTTAATGAGACGTCCTTGTTAAACATGTGTTTTGGTAAATCTTCGTCGCCAAGTTGTTGTGGCTTGTCTGGGCCAGGAAGAAAAACACGGAAACAAGAAGGTAGGTTTAACAAGTGTATTAGAATAACAGAACATATATACAAATAAGAGTTTAGTAAAGAGCAGATACAAATGTACGTCCGGACTGTATAGTGACGCAGCGTCATAGCTGTCTCTAGACTGCGTCTAACTGCTTCAATGCTGCGTTCCAGTAAGTCACTCAGGTTATTAATTATTGACGGAGGAAAAGTCCAGTCCATTGTAAAGTGTGCCGTCGAAAGTGCCTAAATGATTTTCTAAGAGTAACTTAAATGTACCACATAGCCAAAAGTATGAGACACCCATTGAGAATTAAATCAACTATCCAGTCATAATTGTTTTAGCAAGACAAGCTTGCTAAAGATTGCACCTCAGTGAAGTGCCCAATTATTCTCCAATTAGAGCTCCTTGAATTCACTTACGCACAAATACCCTTGGGAAAGGTATTAATCCGTCTCTTCCCTCTAGTTATGGGTTAAATAATAGGACAGATAGAGCCCTATAGTCTTGGATGGCAACCATTGTACCACAGAAAGAAATGACAACTTCAGTCAGTTAGGTGCAATATGTGATACACGCTTTGGGCGATCATGTCTCGAAAGAGACATGACTGGCTGGGCAGAAGGTTATCCCGCAGTTGGTTGCCATTGCTTTCTGCGGTAGACTGGTTGCCAACCAAGGCTATAGAACCCAATCTGTTGTATTATTTAACCCATACCTGGAGGGAAGAGACGGATTAATACCTTTCCCAAGGGATTTTGTGCATAAGTGAATGCCAGGAATTCAACTAAAATTCGAACTCAGCTTTCCCAGTTGTCCTTCCGAGTCGATATCTACTGCACCAAAACGCACAACGCACAATGGCAACTTACAGTGGAATAATCTTCTGCCCAATCATTAATGTCTCTTTCGAGACATGATCGCCCTAAGCGTGTATCAGGTATGGCAATTAACTGACTGACCGAGAGCTTAGATGCGTCATAAGGCTAATAGTAAAGAGCACCATCTTGAGGATTCGTTCCTGAGTCATAATTGATCTAGAGAGAATAGCTTGCTAATCATTGAATCACATCGAAGTGGCCCACTTTTGTTTTCTAAGCGTAGCATAGATCTAAGTCTACGCTGAATGTATGGGCCACCGAATATTGAAGTCACTGTTGAGTCATAAATGATCTATCAAGACAAGCTTGATTACTATTATACCACACCGAGATAGCAATATCTAGCCATTATATATATATAATTACATTGATAAGAACATTACTTTAGTCAGATAATACCCTTAAATGATGAAATGCAATATAGTTTTGACAATCATGGATAAATGATTTGGCAGTTGCGATGAAAAATTAAAAGAAATATGATGCCAGCAATAATAGATTAAATTAATCATTTAGAAAACATTTAAAATATATTTTTGGGGGATTAACAACATTATTCTACCTTTTTTATGGTTGTTGCTAGTGAATAACTATTATATGTAAACATCGTTTAGTTGACTACAAGTCTTCTTGTCAAAAATCCATATTAGACTTTAGTTGTAACGACCAAAGGCTTTCTTGACAACATTTCTCTGTATCGATTAGGAATGATAAAATCTAATTTGCCTTGACATATAGGATCTGTCAACGAGATTGCATCTTGCACTGCACTCGAATGAAAAGGTTAAGCTATTCCTTGATGTTTGATAATATTGACAAGGGGTATCAGCCAATTTATGGGATCCTGTTTGGTTGATGGTCGCATGATCTAAACGATCTCTGTTACGATATCTAAGTATTTGTAGCATATTTAAGCTAAGAAATGACATTCATTGGCGCTCTCTTCTCCCCAATCATAATCAGTAAATAAACTTACATAAGCGACAGCAGAGAAAACTCTTTAACTTCGTCTTATTGGCAGACGCAACCTCTCTGTGTGATTCCTAAGAAAGAGTAACATTTCATTAGAAGAAAAAGAATGCTGAATTAATACAGGTTTTGGACAAAATAATAGAAACATATAAAAATTGCAAGCAAATTTATTACAATAATAGTAGTGCGGCCTTTGTCAGTAATTACAGCTTGAATTCTGCGTGGGATAGACTCGTACAAAGTTTGAATTTTTATCCATTCTTCAGCTAAAACAGCCTCTAATTCTTTCAATGATGATGGTAGAGAATATTGATTATTCACTTGTTTTTCTAAAGTGAACCATAAATGTTAAATGGCGTTGAGCTCTGTACCCTGTCTTGGCCAGAAATGATGTTCTAATTCACTAGATTGTTCCTCTTGCTATTCAGTAATGTTATCAGTATGAATAGGCGCATTATCATCCTGACAGCATTTCTATTGGGAATGAGTTTTTGAACCAGAGGATGAAGTTGATCACAGAAAGTTCTTAATTACTCCTGACAGTTGATTTCAACAAACCTACTTAAATAATATCTGTAAAAAATCAATTTAACAACAAAGAAAAATAAAATAAAAAAAAATGAAGTATTGCAAATATCAAATCAAAAATCATGAAAACAGACCAACTTTTGACAAATTAATAAATTTTTGCAAACTATACTATTCTGGCAGTAGGTTTTTCCATTCTTTTATCTGTCCGCTTTATGTAATATCAGACTATCCTCTATGAATTCCGGAGAATATCCATGTTGATATCGAGGAGATTTGGCACATCAGAGATGTTAGTCTAAAGAACAATGCTGATAAAACGAAATCAATTACAGGTAGAGCAACGATAGATGAATGTTTTGGAGCACACAATTTGGAAAACACGATGTTGACACTCCCATATTTTTTTAAAAACAACTTGAAGTAAAGGGCTTAACCAGCGATTGTTGTAAAATTGATTCAGGTTATAGAAAGGCCCGAAAGTAACGAAAACCACACATAGCTTTGTCTAGGAAAAAGTATACAAATTCTGATTATCAGTTATGTTCTTTTCTTCGGCCAGAGTGGGGTGCACGGTCCCGGAGAATAGTTGTTCGAGGCTGCACGCACACAATTAACATTAACCTAGAGAAGGGAGATCGATAGACATACTGATGCCAGCGCAACTGAACGCTTTGGGTGTTGGGCAGTTTTATCCTTGGAATATATAAAGCGCTCGGTTTGCCCACATTAAACCTAACTGTATTTCATATCTCATTTCAGTGGAGAGGATGGGGTAAATAAAATCATTTTGCAAGTAGCTGACATTGATCAAAGTATGGTATCCGTTCCGGCAGCCGAACCAAGACACCATCTATTAGCAGTAGTTCCAGTCAGGTAATCAGGCATTTTGAGTAGGCCTCCAACTCTAACGTAGGCAGCAGCAACGATATTCAATAATGTGTCCTTTTCAGGCAACGCCTTTCTCATACTGTATATGATAATTCCAGAGATATGTTTGTCTCGTGCACTGTAACTTTTTTCGTTGATGTATTTTCGTAAACGAAATAAACTTAATATATATTTTTACTCAAGACCTTCAATATACTCCTTTCATTCAATATATGATTGAATGACGGAGTATAATGAAAGTTTTGAGTAAAAATATATATTAAGTTTATTTCGTTTACGAAAATACATCAACGAAAAAAAAGTTACAATGCACGAGACATAATGAAGACAAGAGGGAGAACAGAAAACAGCAAAAACTAATTTAACTGGTTAGTTTAAATAAATGACCAAAGAATTATCGGGAAAAATAATAAGAAAACAAATATTCTTATGAAGAATAGGAAGTTATGGAGATCCATAAACGCCCACTTCGTGAATAAATAAGGCGTATAATAAGGACAACAAAGTTCGTTACCTGGTTGACATTAACAGTACGAACAATGTAAATAGTGTAAACACTTACAATACCTCATCTGAAAAATATAGAAAGTTCATGAAGAAAGTCAGAGCATACAACGACCGAAACGTCGTGAGTATGGTAACAAAGATGTGAACAACCGTCCGAACGATGTAAATAGTATAAATAATTGCAATATTCCATCTCATAAATATAGACAAATATAGTATGTAGCTATATTACACAAACTGGTAACTGGTATCAATGAAAAAAGAACCATCAGGGTTTATTTATATGACTATAAAATGAAGCCTTTAGAGAAAAGAAAAATATTCGTTTAGTTTTGTGGAACGAATGTCATAGACACAGATCTCGTAATATTAATAATATGAATATCTAAACTAAATGAACTATATGCACTTGAAAGAGTGAAAATATATTTAAAGCTTCGTTAAAAAGCTCTATCAAATTAGTACACTAATAAGTTTAACAGATATTCTTCTTTCTCTTGTGTGCTGTAACGTTTCAGAATGTAGGCGGTCATGGCCCTCTACATGTTTATGTCCCTTGTAACTGTTAATAAGTTTTGTCTTTTAGTTATTTCTCCCAAACCTTGTTCTATTATTTATTTATTCAAGATTATTTTTCTTCCATGTGCCGTGTTCCTTCAGGACGTAAACGATCATGTTTCTTCACATCTTCTTGCCCCTTGTCGCTCTTAATCAGTTTTGCATTTTTGCTAATTTTTGCAAACCCTGCTCAACCATCCATTCGCTCAAGCTCTTCATACATGTCACGCACCGCTTTCCACTATACCTCTTTTCTTTAATATCTCCAGTGAGTTTCAGGCTGTTGGTTAATTCTGCTTTATGAAATATCATGGGACAAACGGTGAATAGTAGTAGTAGATCCTACGCACGCCATTATGGTTTTACAGACTTGTTTTATGTAACAAGAGATTTTTTGGTTTATTCAGTCATTCTTTACTGATACTAGATGGCAACAAAAGTTAGTTATCCAAGGCTGCACTGCTAGTAGATTTCAGCGGGAAGTATTAGCTGGATTAATACCTTTGGAAATGTATCTGCGTGAAAACAAATTCAGCTAGCATTTGAACCGGGAATGAGAATCTTACTACTCAATAGCGATAGTCACTAAAAAAATAGTTAAGCGAAAGAATTTTGAATAAAAATAATGCACCTTATTTGTTTGTCTTTAATCAACCATTTGATTCTGTTCCAACGACGATATTAAAACAGAAAAAATAATAAATTCAAACGTCTCGAGCTACACTAGTAAATTGTATGGATTAACTTGTTTTTTATAGTGATCTTTGAACAGTTGGACATTAACAAACTTGCTATCCTTTGCAATAATAGTCTTTTTTTAGTAATTGAAATAAAGAAAAATTCAAATTCAAATTAAAAAATGCATTCAATTAAAAGCAAGAGCAAATAGGAATATTTAAAATGCTTCAGGCATGTAACTTAAAAAGCTCTTCATCAGTGGATCATTAAACGAATCTCTGAAGTAGAATTACTGGTTTTTTCTTCCTTCTACTAATTCTACTGCTGAAATTAGATTTTGAGTGTACTCGACCCAAGACATTTACATTTATTCATAATCGCTAGCATAAATTTTATTTTGGTTTATCTGAAATAAAAACAGTCCGATTTGATATTGAACGTTTTTACAGATAGAAATTAATTGATTTTTCTGTCCGTCTGAAACTATCCTTTTATCTCTAATTTCAACTTAATGATTATCAATATTTTTCTGCATTAATTTCGCCTCTATCTATCTATCTATCTATCTATCTATCTATCTCTATATATATATATATATATATATGTACATTGTTCCTGCAGATAAATATATAGGTATATACGCTTGTTTATGTCTGCAAATATGAAAGCAACTAAAAGTTTAACTGTGTGAGCGTTTAAACAATTATTCATGTCTATTTTTTTAAAATATCTAATTAATTTATAAAACGTTAGTTCCAGAAGTTATGTTTGCATTTATTTAATTTCATTTTAAATTAATATTATCAACAGTATTTATATTATACAGACTATTGTCCTCATCTTTGTTGCTATTTGTACGATATTTCGGCCGTTGGACGCTCAGGCCTTCTTCAGGCGATAAGAATTTCGATCCGAAATATGAAGGGAGAAAAAGGGATCACCGCCCCCTATGGGATGAAGTTGAAATAACAGATAGAGAACGCCACAGGAAACTTCGTAAACTTAAGGAAACAGCACATATACTAGGCTTTAATAATCACCTAATCTGACCAAATATAGAAATAAACACAATATGGGAACAAGTAATACGGAGTGCCAGAGAAAATCATTAGTGTCAAAGATTTCAATATGAGCTCTGGTAAAAAAATATGAAAAAAACCATTAACATCAAAAATACTAGAAAAAAACCCATTAAAATCAAAAAACTGAAATATGTACTTTGGTAAAAAAGGGTTACTGGACATTAAGTTAATAATTCCCCAAAAGTCAGTTGTTCTTGTACTTAAGGACACATAACCCAGCGGATTTAGAAGTTGGTTAGTTCCTGTGACTTGACCCAAAATGGTGAACATGTAACTTACAGGGTTAGAGGGAGATAACTCATGACTACCAAAAGAATCAATGATACACAAGGGAAGAGAACGATATACGCCAGTTGATTGTAATAAACGGTCTAGTTCGAAAGTTTTAGCACCTGAAGAAGACCGGAGCGTAGAACGGCCAAAAGATCATACAAATGGCAACAAGATGAGGACAATTGTCCAAATAATGTAAATACTACCTTATCACTGAAATATAGACAAATAATATTATCAAATAAAACAGAATCAAACAAATGTCTTGATTCCAAATGATACTCTGAATCTCTGGGTGAAGGTTTGTGATGATAGAGAGTTTTGGTTCCCCCCTATTTCTGAACATTACTTAAATTTTACTAAAATTTTCCCTTATTCTAATCTTTTCCTACCGACATATACCCATGACTAGTTTTGTCTGACGAAAGGCTTTTCCTCTCTTTTTTTAAGGAATCTTTTGATCTTTTTTGATATCCTTCTCTTTCTGTTTTTAATCGATATCATATATATATATATATATATATATATATATATATATATATATATCCAGGTGAAGAGGATCCAATTTAACGTAAGTCATTTTCACAACCAACAACCAACATTCTCGGAAACGAGATTCAATTTCGAAACATAGAAATTTTCGTGTCGCAATGTACATTTAATTCATGATTATATATATATATATATATATATATATATATATATATATATATAAGGTGTGTATATGTTATCCTATTATAATAATATGTAATAATTATAGGGAAATTATTGATGACTTGATCACTATAGAAACTGATCCATTATTTGTTCTGAGTAGATAGAATAGAATAAAAAAGATAATTCCTTCATGATTTACAACGCTAGAGTTGCTAATTAAATCACATACGGCACAACAAGTATTTCTAATAAAAGATGATATAAAGTGATATTAAAATTATATATTTAGTATATAACTGTTATATTATGAAACGCTTATCAATTTGGGCTACTTAATACCAAGGTTATAGCAAAACTTTTACTTGCCTCATAAAATCTTTGATTGACAGCTGACTAAAATATTGGTAGAAATATGAGACGCCTAGTAAGATTAGAATCACTATGATTCATAAGTTAGATACACGACACATTATACAAAGAACTGTAGGTTTATTGTAATAATATTTTTAGTGTGTGCTCAATAAAAATATTTTAAACGTGATTTCAGAATGTGAATTTTATTGGTCTCCAATACTTTATTTACAATCTAAATGCAGTCTATAAGAGCAAATTTCTATTTTGACTATTCTTAAATGCTTAGCAATGTTTGATGTCAGCGAAAGATAAAATAAACTTTGATGGTTGATGTTTTATTTTAACCTATCTAAAGATGGCTCATGTGAGCCAAAAACTTAGAACCAACATAATAAAAAATATCCAAATGTTGAAGAATTTTTGTCTTTATTTTCACCTGAAATTAAAGCCAAAATACAATGTTTAGAAGGGCTCATGATTATATATATATATATATATATATATATATGCAATAATTTTTCTGCAACTTAGGTTTCAACCTTTCAGTATCTTCAGGCGATTTTCAATAACTGACATTTCTGTTTTTTAAACGCAATGTTAACAGTTACCAAATAGCAGACGCATTCGAATGTCTAACCGTAATGATGAGCTGTGATATAGCCAAACAGGAATGTTTGCGGATGACTATATATATATATATATATATATTTATAAACATGTTCCATTGATTAAAATGCATGTTTTTTTTATTTATCCTCCTTAAGTATATAATCATTTTCTTGATGTTAAAACGGAGTTCATCAACGTAGGTGCTGTATTTTGTTTGTAACCATGTACGTTCGCTTTCCTCCGAAATTATTCTCAAAGGTGAGTTACAAGGAAAAACTATGATCTCTGTGTAATGGTGATTAAAACAAAACACGTGTGAATACGCTTTTATAATTATTTAAAAAAAAAAAAATTTGTTGGTTGTAGTTATGGAATTTTCCGGGGAAAGAAACGTACCGATCTAAGGAAGATAACCAGAAATTAGTAGAAATGCAAAACAAAAAAAATAATAAAAAAATAATAATAATAATTTTTGTTGTTACATTCGTAATAAATATTATTGAATATTGCTCGCATGCTTTTGATAAATTTGAGAATTTGTAGTTTAGTCTATTTGTATTTTATATAGATATACAAGTTTATGTTTGAGCACTACGACGTGATTTAATAGTTTAATTATTTTGCTACAGCAACTCCGACTGTGTATTGAATTCTATGCTCACTGCGTACTCTATTCTTGTGTACTTGTGCCACACGTAACCTACGCTCTATAGAGCACTAAATATTTGACAGGTAAATGTTTACGTTTTGATAATGCGAGCTGTTGTGTTGTGCATCTCGGAAGCATATAGAGAAAAATAATTTGTTCTTGCCATCAAAACTCATCTCGTTTGACTTTCCCTGGAACCAAATTATTTACGCGGTAATTTTAATTAATTGGTGCAGTGGGGAAAAAACATTTAAATACTAAGTAAGAATTATGCAGACAAATCAAACACTTGAACAAATTTCTGCATTCTAATAAGCTCGAGAATAAAAGCATGAAAATATAATTTGACTTCTTGAACAATTTACACCGGAAAATTTCCTGTTGAATGAAAATAATTAAAAATATTCTAATAATTTTTCTTGATAGAATGGTCGATATCCCAGAAAGTTTATCATGTGCTAAAGACGTAGTCTATATCGATTTTACATGACAAAAATAAATCTGAAATTAAAACAACGTTTATTAGTGAATCAAAATGAGGTACAGACTTTTCTTCTTGCCATGTCTCTTTTCAGGAAGTAGGCGATCATGTCCATCCATATCACCCTGTCTCTTGCAGCTCTTAACATCTTTTCTCTTGTTATCCCTGCCAACCCCTGCTTTGTCGTCCATTTTCTTGAGCTCATCAAGTATATCATGCGTTGCTTTCTCCTGATCCTCTTTAATTTGCAAAATTCGAGTTTTTTCCCTGGTACACCAATTATATGTACTTACTTATGCTACTAAATTGGAATCAAGGTTCCACCATTTTACCGTCAAAATAGTTAAATGTAACCTCCTTTTCTGCTCTAAAAGTTTCTATTCTCGCACTTGCCGTTTGTGAAACTTCGTCGTTGCTCACATTTCTGGACTATGGTATCCTCATCGCCCTTCTGTAGAACCGCATTTTGGCTGCTTAAAGTCTTTCCTTCATCTTTGATGAGATTGTCTATCATTTACTGCCATATTGAGGGGCAGATATCATATAAAAACCCAGTACTTTCGTGTTTCCAACGAAATTTTCTTTTCTTTCTGCTTAGCTTTTGGAACGCGTCCCTGAACATGCTAATTCACCTCCGGATCTTAGTGTCACACATTCTGTCCTAGGTTATAACACTTTCGCATGTATTTAAATCTCTGTACCTGCTTTATTTTTGTATTCCTAGTCTGTAGTTGACATTTTAGATGCCTCTTTTTTTTACTGATGACCATGCATGTAGTTTTCTCGTACTTTCCATGTCTTTCTTTCTTTTCACATTCTTTAGCTGTCTTCTTTAGCAGGTCATGTATTTTAATTTCCGTGTCTGCTATCAGCATTGCATCATCTGCGTATCTTATATCGTTCAGGTTGTAGCCAACTATTACGAATTCTGACAAGGCTTCTAGATCTCTTAGAATTGCCTCGCTGTATAAGTTGAATAGATCTGGTAAAAGATACATATTTGTCTTACACTCCTTTCTGATCATGTATATCTGCTGAAAGCTGGTGAATTATTTATCATTACTAAAATTATATTCTTACCAAAAAATTGCATAATTTTGAAACACAGATATTCAGAAGTTTTGGAAATTTTATATATATAAAAAAATGTAAGGGAAGATTACAAATAAGCAAAACTATTTCAAATAATTCAGTTAGGGTATCAAATATTTTTCAAATAATTCTTTAAAATGTCAAAATCTACTTTATGTAAAGGTTAGTATCTACAAAGGGGGATAAATCAAAAACAAAATTATGTATTTTATATGAAAATTTAACGGTATAGATTTTTATTAATTACAGCACTGGATTTAGTGCACTGACAAGAAAGGAATTTATTTTTAAAATATTTTTTGTAAAATGAAAAACAACGCATATTTAGCGAGTTTGATTAAATGGAATTCGGAAAAGGCTTTAGAAAATTAACAGGACAAAATAGATAGATAGATAGATAGATAGATAGATAGATAGATAGATAGATAGATAGATAGATAGATAGATAGATATTGTTTATCCTTACTAAAACGTTGATAAATGGTCCATTATTAAAAAATAATGTATTAATAATAAATACGTGAAAATAAAAGGTTCAAAGTATTATCTACTAACTTACAGTTTTTCAGTAATCAATACGGATCTACTTTTGATGACTACAGCCGTGAGCTGTCTCTCGGTTTCTTTTAAAATATACAACACTTTGATCTTAAAAATTTGAGCCGCGAAAAATATTTTTCTTTCTCTTTAGAGCTTTGAGGCTGTTTTATATCCTGAATCAATTTTACAATAGCTGGTATTTTTTTTTACCTTTCGGTTATATTTAAAAAATACGGTGGTACTGATGTATCCCGAAAAAGAATATAGTATAAAATGATCAGTTGAAGAATGGAACTCCACACCAGGAATAAGAAATGCAGATTTATTGTACTAAGGTACAAGTAACTATAATACACATATAGGCTAGTCACGGGTTGGAGCGGAATCGACTATCGAATAGTGGATGCCTTCGCTTAAAAGGGGAGGAGAAGAGGTTGGTACTTGCTTAAATATCTTATACCTAGCTAAACACTATCACGATCCATTCACTCGTTACAATTTGTACAAACACCACAAGAACCCATCCATCAACACCCAATCCTTCATACACTACAATGCCACAAACTTACAAGAGACTCCTAAAAAGTGGGGCGACTTGGATCATAACAAATGAGAAAGCCGGGTACAGGCTAGGAACACATTGCTGAGATAATCGATACCTGGCGCCCAATACCAGAACGAGCGAAACTCATCCTCCGACAAGCGGAGCACATCACGTCATGAATCCTTCGCGACGTCCTTCGCGACTAACTCACAATAGAAGACTGTCCTAGGCTGTGAAAGGTCACTGAACCGTGGATTGGCCTGCAAGGCCGCCAGACATTCGAGTAAAAAACTCGATCGCCCTCGAGACTTACAGCACCGCCTCGGGATTGGAGGAGTGATAGTAAGACGAGAAAACATGTCCCTCACTAACCCCCTTAGCAATGAGTCTCCCAAAATCGCTCACTTGAGAAAAACCAACCTTGACGCAACCTTGTGGTCCATCAGGTACGGCATTCCCAAGCTCCCATGACACGGACGTGGGTAACAGACACGTTTGTCGGCGTAGAGTTTGCGTCCTCTCCACAGAAGGGAGAAGAGCAAACGCTCGATCGCCTACCTACGCCATCTATAAAGTGGAAGTAATGACAACCGGTAAAGGATAATGGGAAAGACACATGTAGCACACGCCTCAGCCAAACTCTTTAAGGACAAATTCCCTCGACGCCAAATTTCGACCGACGTGCCGACCTTTGCCAGTACTTCTGACCAATTTTTCTCCGACTGGAGGTCGGGCCCAAACCACACTCCAAGAATGCGGACAGGGCCGTCTGTCCAGTCGAAAGGACCCAGGAGGGTAACACCCTACCAGGCACATAACCGCAATCCGGACTACTTGTTGCGGTTAATGTTGGCCCCTGTCATCTGTTCGTACCCTTCAAGCGCCTTCCGTACCACCTCGATGTCGCTCCGGGAAGACACTGCTAATACTGCGCAGGGGGCTACATAGAGTGGAGAAAGGATGGTTAAATATAGGAAATGTCAGATGGTGGGTGATAGGCGGGTAAGAATATCGAGAATGAGGGTTGGGTAGAATAATTGGAAGTTAGTGTGATAGGAGGTGTCAATAGACACTAACACATTTAAACACTAGGAGATTTTAGTTGTCGGGAAAGCAAACATGTGGAAGGGAATTCCACACGCGGGAAGCGCGAGAAAGTAGTGTACATAATTAGTCATTTTTTGTGTTTATACTGAAGGTTACAGACGACCATTGCCTTCATATTGTTAAAGATAACAGCAGAAATGGTACTGTAGTTAAGTTTTTCATATTACTTTCTATGTCATCTTATAATTTCTTTTTTTTTTTCACCACATAGCTTATAAAAACTGTCTAAATGTTTTATTTAGCCAAAGCGCTTTCAGCTATATAGCTGAAAGCACTTGGCTAAATAAAACATTTAGACAGTTTTTAACTGTTATCAAGGGTGATTTTTTATTTTCATTTTACACGAAATTGGCATATATTGTTTTAATAATTAATATAATTTATCAATCAGATAGAAATAAAGAGATCCATAGATATTTTCCATAGCAAATATATTATCCATAGTAAATAAAAATCAACATATAATTAAACGGTTATAAATCCGGTACTTATCTCAGCAATGTAAATATAAAATCTTTAGAATAGCCTCGTTCGGACCGTTCATACATAAATATGTTAATTTTACCTTTTATATATGTATGTTAATAAAATTTTAAAAATAAAATCAACAAAATAATCCATATAGACAACCACGGATTATACAGAGATGACGGATTAATGATAGCACCAGCCAACAAAAGAGAAAATAATAAAATAAGGAAAGAACTTTTCAAAGTATTAAAAAACTAGATTTAGAGATAATAGTAGAAGCAAATAGAAAAATAGTTCAATATTTAGATGTAGAATTAAATTTACAAACTGGCAATGTCTCTCCATACATGAAACAAACACTAAGTTAAAGTACATAAATACAAGATCCAACTATCCCAAAAGCATAATTAGACACAATCACAAGGTAATAGAACACAGGCTATCAAAGATTCGTCAAACAATACAATATTTCATGGAAACAATGGAAAACTCTGAAGATTCACTATCTGGCCATAAGTACATTTTACAATATAATTCTCAACCAAATAAAAAAAAAAGCGGTGATAGAAAATGAAATCTGGTTCAACCCAACTTAGACGTAAAAGTAGGACATATTTTTTAAACTGATAGATAAACACCTTCCAAAAAGCTCAGAACTAAACAAAATTCTCAATACAAACACAATGAAGCTAAGTTATAGTTGTATTAGTAAGTTAGAAAGTTCATAACAAAAGAAAACGCCAGAAATTTAGATAGCATTGTACAAAACAAGATCACTCCTAAAGAATGCAACTGCAAGGACAAAAATAATTGCCCACTTCATGGACATTGTAATACAAAAGAAGTCATTTACAAGGCAAATGTACATGACTTGAATGGCCAAAATAAAATATATTTGGGATCAACCAAATACACCTTTAAGACCAGGTGGTTCAATCACATGTCTACATTCAAAATATAAAACTTAAAAAACTGTAAAAAATTGGCTAGCCGCGTGTGGATATTGAAATCAAAATATAGAAAAGACCCAGACATTACGTGGAGTATAGTGAAAACAGCCAAGCCTTACAATGGTGGCAAAATATGTAGTCTGTGCCAGGAAGAAAATTAACAAGTATTCTATCCCCAAACAAAAATGAAGTATTGAATGAAAGAACAGAAATTTACTAAGTTTAACCATGCTACAAAATACCTTTTAGATTCATACAGCCATGGATGAAAACGCTATAATTTCTTGTAATTTTAAAAATTTCGCTTTCAAAAATTCCCCATTATGTGAGCGTTCTTAATATAAACGGTAAACGGTAAAATCGGTTATTGCAAATCGCCTGAAGACACCACATGGTAGAAACCTAGGTCACGTAATAACTCGTTTACAAATGAAGAATATATATATATATATATATATATATATATATATATGTGTGTGTGTGTGTGTGTGTGTGTGTGTGTTGTAACAAATTTTGTATAAATATATAAGAGAGAATAAGTCAATTGCCGGAATTGTATAGTTTTAATTTCGCGCATGCGCGTTGTTATTTTGGATTTTGTCGACTGTAAAGTACAGTAGTATCAGTTGGACACCGTCTGTAAGAAAAGAAACGCCACGATGGTGCTGTATTTCTTGACTCCAATACGAATATTTCAGAGTGTCTGTGCCTCAATCTAAGTACAAAGCAAATGTTTTTATCTACCCCACAGGAATAAACTTTAAAAAAACGGCCACTTTACCTGGTTTTCAACTACGTCAACTTAATCAACTGTCTATAAAAATATTTATTCTATGCATTTTAATTCATAACTCTACTCTGTCAATATTTTGTGTATCTATTCTAAAACTGAAAAACTGTTGCAATGACTCTAGGAAAGGATTCGTAGATGTCTTTCAATATCTTCATATGTATGTGACGTCATTGTCTTTGGCTGTACTCCCACACTATATTAATATTACGTGGATTCTTACGACGGAATTGTCTCCTGGCTTTTGATCAATTTTGCTTGAGTATATTTAAACTGGATTAACCGATCAGTACAGTGAAACCATCGTCAATTAGAATCAGTTGCCTTGAATATAATCTGTGTCATTGGCGACAGACTTTAAATCATACCACACAAGCATGAGGACCCAGTCATGGCTGTCAGAAAATTTGGGTGACTACACCACTCCTTGCTGTACCAAAAATGAATTTAAAGCCAGCATTATAGCAGAATTCACCAACTTACAGAAGGAGATTTTTCAGATGAGTTGCAGAAGATTTCGAAATCGACTGCAGATCGTGGTTGAAGCCACTGACGATTTTATAGAATCAATTTACTGTTACTATTTCAAGATAATTTTGTGTAATTTTTGGTAAATATATGTTGCAATGAGATGTCAGTATTATATTCAATTTTATGTCATCTAATCGATAATTTATTCACAGCACCCTCTATAGTCACACACACACACACACACACACACACACACACACACACACACACACATATATATATATATATATATATATATATATATATTAATTTTGGGTCGAACCATGACCTTGAATAAGCATTCACACAGTATCACAGAAAAATCGAGTAAAGCTGAATTTTATTGCTCACCTAAAAATAAATATGTATTGCAATAACTGTTGGAGAATTTATCCGATTACATTTTTAGGGGATGAAGTCAAATCGGTAATCGCCATTCGAGAGTTTTTAGCCCTTAATCTCATTTGAATCATCCGTTCATACAATAAGTCAAGTGGACTATTTTTTATGCCATTTCCTTCTTTAAGCAAAACAAAACAATTCTATTTGAATAAATTACAAAATAAAGAATGAACTTTAAGCTCTTTAAATGTTCTATATGTACAACATCTAATACATCTTTTCATTGTAGTTTCTAAGCTGATAAAAATAAAGTAAAATGTCTCATGAAATTCTTATTAAAACACATACACATAAAGTGAAACTAGGGTAAGTCGTGCAATGGTTAGCAAACTTGTCCCTGCATCAAATACAAGTGAGTTTGATTCTCACTGGTTGCTCCACACTTTCAGTTTCGAGCCGCATCCACCTGGCTAAATGTGGATTCTAACGGCATCTTTCCCAAGTATTCTATGTCTATGTTAACCATTGCTAGTGATAACGGTGAACCCAATGCCAATATATGTATGATCCTATTCCGAAGTGTGTTATTTGTGTACAGAAAGTCAACATCTCCCTCAGGTTATCTGTTGGTATCCTGGATGGGTCTGAGGCCAGTCTTTTTCTGACTACCTTTAAAGCCTCCACTGTGGGTAACTTGGTGAAAAACTCACCACATCCGTTCAGTTCACAATTCCAATTACCTGAAGAAAATTGCGCACAAAAGCCGAAATGTCGTGAATATATCAACAAAGATGAGAACAATATTCCGAATAATGTAAGTAACAATTTATTTTCCTGTACTCTAGCATGGGGGACTCTCGTATGGCTCTCTTGTCTTCGTGTCATCTACTATTTTCAACTTTTTTGACCTTTAAACCGCTTTTTTTATTGTCCTTTTTTTCACCCTGTCACTGGAGTGATTTTCTTACCTAACTGATATTTTCGAGCAGATTTCTGAAATAATCGATGCAGATGCAAGCTCACCTCAAAACTACTCACGCAAAGTTTTTTATCTACCTCACATAAACAAACCTCAAGAACAGCAACCACCTCACCTAGTTTTCACTTTCGTGAACTAAATCAACTATTTTTCGACAAACAGAAAATTATCTATAAAAATGTTTATTCCATGGATTTTATTTCAAACCTTTACTCTACTTCGCCAATATTTTGCGTATCTCTCCTAAAACTGAATAACTGGTTCAATACCCCTAAGAAAGGATTCGTAGAAATCTTTCAATATCTTCATATGTATGTGTTGACACTACATCAATATTGCGTAGATTGTTATGACGGAATTTTCTCCTGGCTCTTGACCATTTTTGCTTGAGTATATTTAAACTGAACTAATCAATCACTACAGTGAAACCATCGTCAATTAGAATCAGTTGCCTTGAATGTGATCTGTGACATTGAGTTCTGTCATGTTGCAAAGTCTTGCCTTCATCTGCTATTGCTATCCAATGTATCTTCAACAATTGGCATGATACTATTCAAAGTACGGACAAGTTTAATTTATATATCCGAAAAGCATCAGATTCAAACATCAATTTTCCTTCCTGTTCATACTTCAACCATATCAGTTTTCGATGCTAAAATAATTGCTTCTTTCTTAGCAATAGTCTAGTGTCAGATTATATAATGACTACACCCATCCATCACTTCCTTTGGTATTTTCTTTATAGTCATATCTAGTTTCCGTACCATTCTATTTTGTAGATTTCGAGGGCGACCGCATCTTGCTCATTTCGAAACATTTCCTGTGAGATATCTGAAATACTCCTTATTAAAAACCTTGTTCCTATTTTTGGTATTTTGACTGACTTCATATAAGGTGCCACAAACTTGACACGGTCATTTGTAAAAACGGCAACAGGCATCTTCGGAAAATGAGATGCCTCCACACAGATGCCTGCTATAAAACATACTAGTTTTTGATGTATATAACTGAGATAATGCCAAGTTTCACCTACTGTACAGATTTAATAAATAAATGTAGATATTTAATTTAAAGTGCCTTAATATTCTCAATTGTTGTTTGGGTCCGATGAAGAAATTGACTTTTAATTCTTCAGTGAATCCGGAGATTACTCAGTATAACAAATCTGATCGAACAGAAACTGGAATATTGAGCAGTAAAGGTCGGTCAACAGTATGGCCAGGCACTTTTATTCAAGGATATTTATCATCTGAGGATGCACATTTGTGTTTGTTCTACAACCACAAGGCGGACCTTAGTTGCAGTTTCTAGGAGAGAGCGCGTTATCTAGTTGAACAGTCTGAACAAGGACAAGAGGCTCAAATCCTCGGTCATGATGACTGGTGATTACGTGCTAGCACAGCTATCGACGGTTTCCAAAGGGTCCCATCTACCCAATTTCATTCACAAGGCTTGGGTCAACCTGTGGTATGGTTTTCCAAAGATGCGCTGAAATTGCCACCTTCAGACCAATAACACCAAGAAGTTACCTTTCTGACACATCAACCATGGAGAGATTCGAACCTCGGCTTCATGGTGAGAAAGCGAATAATCTAACAACTCGGCCACGCGCCCATACGGTCAACTGTCGACAATATTAAACATGCACGGTGTTGTGATTCTCATTGAATATTGAATTATTTTTACGCCGGGCTTCAACGAATCTAGAAGATATTTACGGGACAATGACATGCGAGCACGATTGGGCGGTAGCACAGTGTCAGGGTTCATCGTGTATAACCCTGCACCAGTATAGGTTAGTTTTTATTGCATCTTTTTATCATTATTTGGTCGCATTTGATGAATTCTGCCATATCACAGCTCTCCGTACGAAAGGTGTCTGGGAATGTGATGTTGCTACCTGTTGATGGTCTGGACTGCAATCCGGTCCTTTGTTTTCAGATAGGTGTAATGATTAATTCTCAGAAACAACTTCGAGGTAAAATTTAATACTGATGAAACCGTTGCACTGAAAAAAAGCCTCTCGGATAATTTCGAAGATACGTCCTGGCCATGAAGGAATGATGGTAGAGCTGTAAAGGTTTGCATGCATTAATTTCAACTCATTTTAGTGATAACTCTATTGATTCTTTCCAAGTACGAGTATTACCCGAAAATTTTTCTACGTACGAGGGTGGGATGAAAGGTTCATAGGCTGACTATGAAGAAGTGATGCTAGAGCTGTGAAATAATGCAGGCATTAGTTTCAGTTCTTTTTATTAATAAATGCATGGTTCATTTCGAGGTACGAGGAAGGGGTCTGGAAAGTTAATAGGTTGTCTATGAGTGACGCTAGAGGTGTGAAATCTTGCATGAATTAATTCCAACTCTTTATATTAATAATATTATGGTTATTTACAGTTGTGGAAAGTTCATATGCTGGCTGTGATGGAGTGGTGATAGATCAGTTAAATCACATATGCATTAATTTCAACTATTCTTGTTAATAACTGTATTGATTCTGTCCAGGTAGGTGTATAGACTCAAATATTCATAGGCTGGCTATAAACGAATGACGCTGGAGCTGTGAAATCGTGCATGAGTTAATTTCAATTCTTATTATTAATAACTGTATGGTTTCTTTCTAGATACGTGTGTGGCTGAAAAGTTAATAAGTTGGTTATAAAAGAGTGATGCTAGAGCTGTGAAATTTTCATGCTTTAATTTTAATACTTTTTATTAATAATGCCATGGTTTCTTTAACATTTACAAGGGCGGGCTGAAAACTCCATATTCTTGCAATGGAACTGTGATGCTAGGGTTATGAAATTTGTCTTCGATTAATTTCAACTTATTAATAGCTGCGTGTTTTCTTTCCATCTACAAATTTGGGTTTAAAATTTCATAGACTGACTGTGAAATATTGATGCTAAAGCTTTGATGATGTGCATATATTATTTTCAACATTTTTCTTTATCAATAACTGTATTATTTTTGATTATCTCATATCGCTTCTCGGTCTTTTTTGCTGGGAGGCAATTGAGCCGATCTGACAAGCTATGACTAGCTCTGACCAGATAAGACCAGTTTGGTACCCACTAACCTCGTAAGCGGGGCTGTATAATCTTTGACCATTGGCCTGAGCGTACCCGCTAGTGTTCCCCACGTTAAAGACCGACCTTATGTCACATCTCTCTCCAGTGGGGGAGAAAGATAAATATCTTATCTCACTTACTAGTTCCTCGACTGCGTATTACTAGAGTGGCAATTAGATCTCACCATTTTATTATTGTAGTAAGTTGAAGCAACCGGCTATTTTATTTAACAGTTGTAATGGTTTCTTTTCTATGAATTCTAACCTATGGAACTCCTTTACAATTTTTTGCGTCCTTGCCACCTACAATCTTCAAATGCAGCTGACCCTGAGTTGATGACCGAATCTGAAAAAGGAAAAAATAAAGAACCTGGAAAGCAGAATACTAGGAGAAAACCAGAAAAATAGACTATTAACTGCTATAAGACCGAATATAGGGTCATGAGCATGAGAAAATATCTAACTTGTGAGTTACGAATTGAAGATATAAGTATCAAGCCAGTGCAGAAGTGTAAATATCTGGGAATCCTCATGACAGAGAATTGAAAATTCGGAACGCATTTGGCTAGCGAAAGAAGCATTCATAAAGATAAGCAATGTGCTCAGAGACGGACAAGTTTCGTTGGGAAATATTATAAGAGCGTTGCATTGAAATGTGTTAATCCTCTTATATTGCAGTGAATGTTTGACAATCTCTCCACGGATGAGGAAGAACAGCATGAATGTTCTTCTACAGAAGGAGACTGAAAATTCCATGAACGAAGTGAGTAAGCAACTCTTAAGGAAAATGGCAGTAGAAATAACACTTGTATTCAGAATCGGGAAAAGACAGCTGTGTACCTGTGACATTTTCGCCTTGCCTGAAGTAAAATGAAAATAAAAAAAACACTGCTAAAAATAGAAGATGAAGAAGGAATTGGAAAATTTAAACTTCATAGGGTATATTGACGGTGTATTAAATAGAGGAATAAATTGAGCCAATAAAACGATGATATTGTGGGAATGAATGGCGAAACGTGGCCATAAGCAAAAGAAGGAAAAACAGCTGAAGAGGACATGAGGAATGAAGTTGTGGGGTGCCATGATCCTGAAGAAAAAAACAATATTTACGAAAGGTATTTCTTTAAAAATATTAAAAAAAACAAATTAGAAAACATTTTCAAATGAAGACCAAATATTAAACATTTCATAAATATCATAATTTTCCACAATGGATGTGCGTTGTGGTGCATTAGATATAATCTCGGAACAAGAAATCAGTTTGAATTCCAGTTGAATTCATTACATTCACTTACCGCAAATATCCTTTGGAAAGCTATGAATCCGTTAATTTTCCCTCTAGCTATGGGTTAATTAGAAGGACAGATTAGATTCTATAGTCTTAATAGACAACAAGTCTACCGCTGAAAGTAATGGTAACCTACTGCGGTAAAATCAGTCAGTCCTGAATAAATGCTTTTTATGCATCGCATCGAGTCAGTGAGAGAAAACACTTTGGAGATCACAAACACAAAATGAAGTATAATATAACACTAGTAGTATACACACATGAACACGCACACACACTCTCTTCCACTTTGGCAGGGGTCAAAGTAACGGTCAGGTTAACAAACACTTACATAAAGAACATATCAAAGTAGACTGATACCATCAGACCATAAAAATCCCAACTATCAATCACACATATACACATCATAAACACACACACACACACACACACACACATACTTGCACTAACACACTTACACACACATACACACACACTCACAAACACACGCACACACACATATACACACTTAGCAGCCAGAAGGACCATTTGTCGAAAGGAAAATCTCGGACTCAAACACTATCGCCCGACCCTTCTGAAGATGAGATTTTAATTTCGAAATATTAATGTATAATAAATAGGTGATATCCAACAAATTATTTACCTTCATTCATTTTAACAAACGCATTGTGACAGCCTTCAAGACCTAACCATATTTACAAATGATTATTTAAATTAGCACAAAATTAATTCTTGATGAGGGTTAAAATATAGCCGAAAACGCTCGATGGTACAAAACCTTTATAATTTGAGTTCTGAAAAAAAAAAAACAATAGAAAAAAAAAGAAAATTATATAAAATCCTTACTGGTTATACCTTCCTGTCATTTTTAATGAAATCTGCATAAAAGAGAAATTCTTGCCTAAATACACAATATATATATATATATATATATATATATATATATATAAGAATTATTTTATCTTTTGGCTGAGGAGTAGCGGGGGCAACTAGACAATGACCATGCAACAGACGAACAAGGAATTTAACAGGATTTTTTTTAAATAAAAAGGACAAAATTATTCACCGGTCAAAGAAATTTCTTTGAAAAAGGGTAAACACTCGTTCAAATAACCATGAAGCTATTTTAAAATTAGCCACAAAAAATAAAACAAAATAAAATCAAAGCAAAATTATAACTTACTTTTAAGAATATTTCAAAGCTGATCCTAAACCAAACGCACGTGTACTAACGCCAAATTCCTTGTTCGTCTTTTGCCTGGTCATTGTCTAGTTGACCCCACCGCTCCTCAGCCAAAAGATAAAATAATTCTTTTTCTCTACTGACGTTAGTACACGTGCGTTTGTTTTAGGATCAGCTTTGAAATATTCTTAAAATTAAGTTATAATTTTGCTTTGATTTTATTTTGTTTTATTTTTTGTGGCTAATTTTAAAATAGCTTCATGGTTATTTGAACGAGTGTTTACCTTTTTTCAAAGAAATTTCTTTGACCGGACTTTAACTAAGTTAAAACGTAGTTAACTCACCACCGTTACCTTTTTTTTCTTTCTTCTTCTTCAATTGGCGTAGATAGTCTAAACTATCACCCGGTTCACACTCCACCCACGTCTATTGAACAGGTGTAGAGGCTCATCCCTTGTTCCCTGTTTAGGAGGTGGTTTCCGGTTTTCTCTTCTAATCATCACTTTTTTTTCAATTGGAGTAGATAGACTAAACTATCACCCGGTTCACACTCCACGTCTATTGAACAGGTGTAGAGGGTCATCCCTAGTTCCCTGTTTAGGATGTGGTTTCCGGCTTTCTCTCCTCTAATCTTTACATTCTTACGTAGCCCTCGGCACATCAGTGGCGTTACCGCCTTGCTCGGGGTGATATGATTAAGACATGAAATTTTTTGTGTAGTGATATTATGCTTTTATAAGTCATTGTAATAACAAAATTACAATAATAAGCTCTACTGTGAATCGAGCACTCTTTATAAAATTAAATGCATGAACATTGTTCTTTCACAATATATATATATATATATTAGGACTATGAATATGTTCTCGCTGTTCTTCAACAAACAGTCCATTCCCAGAACTGTGTGTATGTAGTCTCAGATGGTAACACATCTATAAAGAAGTACTATAAGCAAGCTTGAAATTCAGTGTATGTTATTTCGTCGAAGTGTAAACAACTTTGTTTTTCATAAAATAAACGTGTCATATTTCAACACAAACAAAGTGTTTTTGTGGAAAATTTTACTGCGCTACTTCATGCAAGAAAAATCTGCAGCACACAGAATTTTTGTTCAGACTTACGGCGACCGTGCTATGACCGAAAAACATGCAGAGATTATTTTAGACGCTTAAAAAATAATGGCTTTGATGTTGAAGATAAAGAATTCTCTAGCAGACCGAAAAAGGCTGGGTGAAGAATTGGAGGCATTACTTTATGAACACTCATATCAGGCGACACCTAAGTTTGTAAAAATATTAGGAGTTGATCATACAACAGTTTTAGAATATTAGCAATGATTCAAAAGCAAGGACATTGGGTGCCATACGAGTTGAACCTGAAAGACCTCAAACCTCTTGTCGCATGTATACAGCTGATCCAACGCAGAAAAACAAAGTCTTTTTTTTTCACATCGTATTCTGCCCGGCGACGAAAAGTGGATGCACAACAATAACGCTAGAGCGTAGAAAATAGTGGGTAAGCCCGGTTCATCAACATCTGTGGTAAGCCGAATGTTCGAACCTTTAGCTCTGCATTTGGTTGGATTAGCTGAGTGTAGCTTATTATGAGCCACTCTAACCGAGTGAAACTATCACGGGAGATCACTAGTAGATATATGTGAATGCATTTGGCGGCATGAATTGTAGCTATATAATAGTCTAAATCTGACGTGGTTAGCTATTTGTAACACGAATTAAGGTATTTAATATTGTTGAAATCCTCACGCCATTTAATATTGCTGAAATCCTCATAGTAATTAATACTGTTAAAGTCCTCACAGGATTTAATATATTTGAAATCCTGAAACAATTTAATTTTGTTGACATCCTCACAATTTTTAATTTTTGTCGAGATTTACAGAGTCTGTGGTTCATTCAATTTCGAAAAAAATCAATGAAATTCAAATAGGGTCTGGAAAACACTTTGACAAAAATTCTACTTTGCGGTTTAATAATTTCTTTAATTTAATTTTATTTCATAAGACTTCGTAGTAAATAATATTTTTAAGAACATTTCACCTTTTCATTTTCTTTTCTAATTGAGAAATTCTTAGGATTTCTAACGCTTGAGCATGCCCATGCGTAAATATTTCAAATTCCAACTTTTTGAAGCGTTTGGCTTTGTGATTCATTTATAGTTCTCGCAGATTAATACAAAAGGCAAAAAGATTTTAAATATAAGTATAAATATTTTTTTGTGTGTTTATAAAACTATTTTTCTCAGCTTGTGCGAATATGATAATTCTTGATTAATGTTGTTCGTTAAGATGAAAAAAATGTGATTTCTCTCTGTATATGTGTAAAAAAAGAGGGAAGAGTGAAAGAAAGGATAAAAGTATGTTTCACGTAGCTTGGTGAGGAAGTGTGTAAATATCACGTAGCTTGGCAAGGAAGAGGGTAAATGTCACGTAGTTTGTTGAGGGGAGTGTAGAGTGGCTAAGAAGTCACTCAAACAAATAATAAAAAGAAAAATGCACTACAAATAAAATAAAAATAAACTTTTGGCAATTGTATTTTTTTGGGGTACACGTGTGTGGATTAATTTTTATTGCGTGTCTGTGTGTGGAAAATAAAATAAGAAACAGCACAGGAGTGTAAAACGTCCTGTAGTCTGATAAGGAAGAGTGTAAGTGTCACGTAGCTTGGTTAGACAAAATTTAAATGTCACGTAGCTTTGTGAGAAAGACGGTTGAATGAGTAACGAAATCTTTTTGAAACTCCGCTGAACTGATGTCACATACATTTGTCTCTTTCTACTTCCTTTTTGTTAGAAATTGTTAAACATTTATTTTCAAAGGATTAATTTATTATTCGTAAGGGTGCGTGAATCGTCCGACTCATTCATACTATTATAATTGTAGCTGAATGGCACGAGAAACATTCTAGTGAAGTAGAGCAATTCCCAGAACCCAGCACCATTAAATATTTAAGGTTCATTTTAGAAAAGCAAATAAGAAGACGGTATCCTGCATCATCATCATTGAACGAATTCCTCTGGAAAGAATTCAAACTTTGTACGAGTCAATCCCATGTAGAATGCAAGTTGTAATTACTACAAAAAAGCCTCCCTACCCCATATTGAAATAAATTTGCTTGAAATTTCAAGGTGTTTCTATTATTTTGTTCGCCATTTCACATCTTGAAATTGTTCACTTTTCAGTAAAGGCTTGTACTTACTTAATTACAGTGAAAATGTCATCTCTGATAAACTTAGTAAAAGATAAGCTCCTCACCAAGCTACGTGAAACATACTTTTATCCTTTCTTTCACTCTTCCCTCTCTTTTTACACATATACAGAGAGAAATCACATTTTTTTCATCTTAACGAACAACATTAATCAAGAATTATCATATTCGCACAAGCTGAGAAAAATAGTTTTATAAACACAAAAAAATATTTATACTTATATTTAAAATCTTTTTGCCTTTTGTATTAATCTGCGAGAACTATAAATGAATCACAAAGCCAAACGCTTCAAAAAGTTGGAATTTGAAATATTTACGCATGGGCATGCTCAAGCGTTAGAAATCCTAAGAATTTCTCAATTAGAAAAGAAAATGAAAAGGTGAAATGTTCTTAAAAATATTATTTACTACGAAGTCTTATGAAATAAAATTAAATTAAAGAAATTATTAAACCGCGAAGTAGAATTTTTGTTATAAAATGTATTGTTGATCATTTTCCTATAAATATGTTTTACTAGTATTTTTTATATAAAAAATGTATTTTCTTACTTTCCTAGTCTTTTGCTTGGTAGAATTCTATATTTACTCATATCTGAGAACTAAACAGGTGTTACCACCCCGGAGTAAACCTGGGAAGAACAGCAAAAGCGATTGATTCACGCTCCTCAAAACCTCTAGTCTCCCAATAAAAGACTTTGCTGCTGGATGTAGTTTATCGTCATGCCTACAAAAAATTTTTTTAGACGTTTTGCCACTAAAACAATGTGCGAACCTTGTGATTGCTCCTTAAGATTCAGTCATTAGCAGTGGAATTGGCTGCTGTTTTAACTGTATTCGATAACTGTAACATTTTTTACATATTCATCTTTCTACAAAATTCAATTTTTTCACCTCGTTCTCCAATGCGCAATATAAATAGCAAACTAAGAATCTGTCTTTTTCCATCACCAAGGGAATCAATTAAAATTTCAATACAGCGATTTAAGAGATAAATATATTTATCAAGAATGCTATATTTAATGCGAAAGAAATTATGAAAGATGCAATAAATTATAGATGAACAAATGTATTATAGCTAGAGTAAAATTCGTGTAGCCGAGTTCTAATTCCGGTCGAGTTTGTCCCATTCATCTTTGCACAAAAATACTTTCTTTCCTTAGCTATAGGTGAACGTGCAGAGTAAACTGGGCTATCTAGCTGTGCTTTATCACCAGTCTAAAAAGAGAACAACTTTGAACTCGAATTTATTCACCGGGAGCTGTAAAAATTGGTTACACACGGAAGGCAGATACTGTGTCCGTAAAAAAAAAAACTGATTTCAACATTTATGAATAATTCCCTGGGAGGGATAATCCAGAATAAGGGAGAACGAGTTTAAAGAATGTGAAATTTTAATGAATAAGTATATGTTATTTTGCTTTCACAATTGAATACATGGTAAATGATACTCAGCTCTTGTGCATATGCAAGTTTGTGTGGACATAATTACTAGAAGCGGTGATATATGTGTTTTTATGCTGTTGTTTTGTTGAAATTATATTTAAAGTGTTATTTCTTGTTGTTGGATGATTTTGTTTTCGGCAATATCAGCACATCTATGGGTCATTTAATGCAAAAATCAAAATATTTTAAATACAGTTTTAATTAAATATATTTTGAACACAGTTTTTGCCTTCAAATACAGATAAAATATATTGTTGGTCAATCTAATTCTAATATAAAATGTATTGCTTGTCATTTTGTTATAAAATGTATTGTCGATCACTTACCTATAAATATGTTTTACTGGTATTTTTTATATAAAAAATGTATTTTCTTACTTTCCTAGTCTTTTGCTTGGTAGAATTCCATATTTACTCATATCTGAGAACTAAACAGGTGTTACCACCCCGGAGTAGACCTGGGAAGAACAGCAAAAGCGATTGATTCACGCTCCTCAAAACCTCTAGTCTCCCAATAAAAGACTTTACTGCTGGATGTAGTTTATCGTCATACATACAAATATTTTTTTTAGACATTTTGACACTAAAAAAATATGCGAACCTTGTGTTTGTTCCTTAAAATTTATTAACTTAATTTGCTGTTACAGTCTGCTAAGAAAGAATTTATACAGCCCAAATAGAAGAAAGCTAAAAACAAACGAAAGGAAGAACGGATATTTCTCGGCGTGTTTCCTGCAACCCTTTCCTGTCTCTTGAATACAAAATAGACATCAATATTGTAATTGTTTAAACTGTCATAACTGATAAATATATTTTGAAGTATTTCACAAGCGAAACAGATCCTGCTACCATTAGGCGAGAAAATGACAGGATAAAGGCTTCATCAATGATTAAAGGTGAAACAATGCTAGATACTTAAGAATATTTAAGCCGACGTTGTGAATATACAAACAATGATTTACGAATATCATTTATCATTTTAAAATCTTTTTGTAACAGTGGTAACTTCTGCTTGTTATCATCACTCACTTCTCAACTAATACTACGTAAAATATAAGATCTACTAAAAACCTTCTCATTTTTAATGCGCAACATATATATATATATATATATATATATATATATATATTCTTCATTTGTAAACGAGTTATTACGCGATCTAGGTTTCTACTATGAGTAATGTTTTAGGCGATTTACAATATTGCAGATATCCTGAAGACACCACATGGTAGAATCATAGGTAGAAACATAGGTAGAAACATATATATATATATATATATATATATATATATATATATATATATATATATAAATTAGAGAAAATTTTCAAAATTCAAAGGTGTCGGATGTACATTTCGACATAGGATCTCTAACAGAGATTCTACGTCACGTCAGCGACATTGTTTTGTTCCAAATGGCGAAGGCACTGGGGTAGAGTGTGGAGGGGTTTTAGGTTAACAACGGTCAAAAAGTAGAAAAGTAAAGAGCTGGTAGTCACGGAGTTACAGAGTGTTGAAACGGTATATTTAGTGAACGGGAGGAATAGGAGTTCATATTTTATAAAGATAGACAATTAAATGAGTTAAATTACTTTTTTAAGGTTAACATTTTGGGCTGTTTGAATAGGTGTATTTAGGCGAAAAGGAATGGGTTTCAATAAATGATTTTAAAAATTTTTATTTAAGTTTATTTGATTAAACCTTTTAGGTAGAAGCGAGCTAAATGCCAATTACAGGAAGTTATCAGTTTAAAAATTATGAAAGAAAATATTAGAGAAAAAATATTAGAGAAAAAAAAATATACATATATGTGTTAACCAAGGAAAAAGGGGTTTAGTAAAAGAATCCATATTTTCTAAAGATAGGCAATTAAAGGAGCTTGGGATAGGAAGGTAGTGGGGTTAAAATACTTTTTAAGGTTAACGTTAGGGTAAAATTAAGATTAAAACTTAAACTGAATCCTTTTAATTTATATTCTAACATCTAGTAAACGGGGCTTTAAATTCTAAATTTAAGTATTCGAAAAATTTGCCTTGTGGCGGCACTTACTGATGAATTCCCTTCTAAGAATCAGTAGCCGGTTTTGGTGGGGGTATTTTAATATTGAAATTTTTTCCAGTAAACATAGACAGCACCTATCACGAAAATTCCTCAGAATATGGGCTGAACCTATCAGTTTCCAGCTAATTTCAGGATCCAGCCCTTCCGCTTTCATTTTCCAGAATGCTTTGGAATACCCGTGATGCTTCTTTACAGGTGAAAATTAATGTGTCAGTATTATTAACATCACTACTCTATAGGAGTAAAATCTTGAACTTTGCACCGACGACACATCGATCAACATCCATACGTATTGCCTACAGACAAACTACAACGAAAAACTGGGAAATTGTTTTTGAAGTTCTGACTAAATGCAGTATAGCAGGTATCGAAATCATGTTAATGAAAATCCAACTCAGGTAGGCAGGATATCTTTCTCATTTGAGCGCTAGTAGACTTCCAAAATATCTACTCTTTATCCAACTCCTAAGAAATAGGCCAGTTGGAAATTTAGTTTTATCTTACAAAGAGAAACTCAAAGACAATATGAAACGATGCTGCATCCCATTTTCGACTAAGGAAAACAAAGCTTCAGAGCGAAGAAGCTGTCGGGTGTCCTATTTCTTATAGATAAAAAAAGTTTTAGTGAAACTGACTAGAACAGACAAATATTAAAGAAAGATGGCAGCATGCTGCACTTTTTGATGATAGTCTTACCTGTCACTATATCTTTGTGTCACGTACGCAGTAAAGCAAACCTTGCTGTCTACACCCTGAAAAATGTGCCAGTTGATCCTCAAATATACGGACAAAAAGCTTAACCAAGTGCATCATTTTTCTATGAGTTTTCAAAAAACCTGTAGGCCTTGAGAGACATGTAACGGTTCATAGCACTTGCGCTACTCTTTATTTTACTGACCTCCCAAGGAGAAAGTTCACCAAATATCTATCTATCTATCTATCTATCTATCTATCTATCTATCTATCTATCTATCTATCTATAAAAGAAGAAATCTATCTTTTATGAATGTTTTGGTAAAAATGACAGACAAGCTGCTGTGGTTGATTTTTTATATAATTTTTCATGTCATCTTACATTTTCTTTTTTAGTAGTTAAATTATATAAACATGGCTTAAATGTTTTATTATCAAACCGATTTTGACTATACTTTATCAATTATCAATGAAAAAAAAATTACTTTTAGCTATGAAAACGACTGCAATGTGCTGTCCGTGGTTACAAAATAAAACATTTCTATAGCTTTAGAAACATAGATGAAACAGTCTTTATATTCAGTTAAAAGCAACATAAAAGTTATCCTTGATATTGACTAATTCTCTTGAATAATAATATATTTAGAATAGTTTTATATAAATTATGTAGTAAAAAACTACAAGATCTATTATTACTCATTATACTAAAATCAAGGAAATAAGGCTACTAAAACACAATTGGTTAGTGAAAGTGTGAGAATATGAGATAAAATAAAACTTTATAAAGGAAAACGATTAATAAAAGAACAGGAGAAATACAGCGACAATGAAGTTGAACATTAAATCTACAAACGACGACGCATATATGGCACCGACCAATTAGATATTGTAAGAATACTAATAATAATAACCGTAGATGTAAAGAAAACTCCTAACAGGAAGATAACATGGTTAAACCCGCCACTTAATAAGGGCTGTTAAAATTAACATTGTCCGAACTTTTGGAAAATCAATTTAACAAACCTTTTACTGGTGATATGTCGTTCCATGTATTGTTCAATAAAAACAATATTAAAAAAAGAGCTATAGTTGTCTTATCAAGATGGCTTAAATAATGAGTATACATAATATCAACGTATAACAGAACAGCAACGATCTGACTACCATCAATAAGAATTGCAGCTACCGTAATAATCGACAGTGTCCGTTCGTAGTGTCAAATAAGTGTTAACAAGAAATCTCGTCTAGCAATTTGTTATTATTAGCGAGAATGCTATATCGGTGCAGCTGAAGCAGAGCGGAAAAGAAAATTCTACAACCATAAAATGAACAATGTTAATTATAAAAATGTGACGGTTCTGTCAATGTATTTGTTGGAAAAGAACGATAGTCGAGTGGGAAATTATTAGTAAGAAGTGTGTGTTCACTGCTTTTTGTTTTAGGTAAACCCTTCTAGTGAATGCGCATCACAAGACCTGAAACACAGACAGACACATAAATATGGGAGTGGAAAAGATTTAATCACAGAATGTAAACGCAGTTTTAAATAAGGGAAATAACTTTTTTAAAAATCTCCGAGAATATTTTCGGTTAGCATTTCATTGGAGTGTATTGATGGCAAAAGTAATTGACATGAGAATAATAAGAATTTAAGTTCATACTGAAATGAGAAGGCGCAAAGTTTGAAAGACGATGAAAAACATTTGTAATGACAATCTGCAAATAACAGACAAAAGTATTAAAAAAAACTCAAAGACTGCTGCACAGAAAAAAAAGAAACGTAAAAAAATTATTTTTTTGTCTCCAAAGTCATTGTCTGTGTACTTTAATGCAAACAGATTCAAGTACACGAAGGTGACGGTCGGAGCAAGCCTGAAGCAAGATTGAAAACTATCTGCTCTTTTATATCTCGACACGATCTGAAGGCTCCATTAGGTGTTTGCCGAGTGATTAGTCGTGAAAAGCTTGTGTTGTCTTTTTAAGGAGATTTTGGTTGCAGGATCTTATATACACGGCCACATGAAAACGAATTTCTGGCTTGCCTCTGTACATTACAGTATGCCATCATAAGTTAGGTTATTATTCTTCTGTCATTTACCTGTGGCAACGTTACCCTTCAGTGAAGGGATGTCCGAAAGGATCCTTATGTTTTTTTCTTCAAAAAAGGTTTCCTCTATTTAAAAGTATATATACATATGTGTGTGTGTGTGTGAATGTATTTATGCATGTGTAGGTATATGCGTGTCTGTGCGTGTCGCTGTGTGTGCATCTGAGCGTGTGACAGCGATATTGCAGTACTGTTTCTCTTATGTTTGATATATTATCGCGGAAACACGTGGCATTCGGTTCTCAGCCACTTGTGCAAAACGGCTCAGTCATATGATCTCGTCTAAATGTTTGCAAAACACCTGCAGGCCATAGAAATTGAGCTTCTCTTTATTTTACTGATCAATCATTTGTCATATGCCGCGAGAGAGTGCACTATATATATATTCAATGTAAATATAATTTTTAAAAAACTATATTACGATCTACGATCTATATTGTATTTGGCATTTTTAAAAAGTTAATGCTAATGTCGGTGAAGTAAACCTATTGTTCTCTTCATCTGGATATATATATATATATATATATATATATATATATATATATATATATATATGCATCCGCGGATAGACTTTTTCTAGCGAGATTTCTTGACTACTCAGGCCGGTAGATGGAAATAAATAAGCATAAATTTCACTAATAAAAAAGAGACCTTCTACTCAAATATAAATATTCATTTAAAATAACGTTTAAACAGATAAACTAAAATATCTCGGATTTAATCTATTTCATAAAAAATTGTCTTTCTTTCCTTTCGATAGAAAACAGTGCAGATATGTATATTTCGAGAATCGGAAAATATTCGGTCATGGCAAAAGAAGTGGACAAAACCGCTTGGAATAATAGACATTATGTAAACGAAAAAGCGCACACCTATTCAATATAAAGCAACATGCGTGCATTGAAAAACAATAAAATTACTGCACACTATCAATATAAATAAATAAAGAAACAATCGCAAATAAGAACACTCCTACAAATTATCAAATCAAACGAAATTTCACATAATTAAGATAAAAAGGGACATAATAGGAAAAAATAAAACACACTCCCGATGGTTGAGGACATCAAAACAGTGTCCTTACAAAACATCGAAATCGGCATGAACCTGCTCAGTTTAAGTGACAAATTCTTTGGATTATACCTGTATATATAGTTTAACTTTTGCGTACATATATGGGCCTCTTATGTGTGTGTTAGTGTGCGTTTGTTTGTGTCGGTTTATGATTTTCTTCATTTTTATGTGTGCGTTATTCGTATGTGTTTTTATAATTTTTGTGAACATTTCGGTATAATCGCTACACTTAATTTAATCATTTATTGAATTATATAATGAAATTATTTTTTTTATTTAGTTTTTTAAGTGTTCGCACTTTTTCCGTTTGGAAACCACTCCTCCTAACCACTCAGAAAGTTCATTTTCTGAAGATAAAAACCGGGTTCGAATTTCACCATGGTTGATTTGTCAGGAAGGTAATTTTTCCTTATCTTGAGTAGATAATCTAATCATGCGGCACCGTTGGAATGTTGAGTGCAATTGGGCATATCTTGGGAGTCGTCGATGGTTGTGCTATCACTCAGTCACAAGTCATCGTGACTGAGCATCCTGGTCTTGTTCTGACTGTTGTTCACACGTTTTCCCAAAAATTGTAACTAATATCCACACTCAGCATAGTTGCAGTATAAGCCACTGCGGGGATAAGTGTGTTTGTTTGAAAAAACACAAATGTGCCGGATATACGTGTTCAGCCATATATATATATATATATATATATATATATATATATATATATATGTGGGGGGGGTGATTTTTGGGGGGTGAGCAACTCACAATCATCTGCGTAGAGTAAATCATGTCTGAGAGTCGAAAATGATTTACTGACTGCATTGAAACCTCGAAGATTGAACAACTTGGATGACGTTCTGTATCGAACATAAATACCTACACCACTTTCCTTGAAAGCTCTCAGTAAAACAATTGCAAAGAAAATTGCAAAAAGGTTAGGTGCCAGCAGATCAGCTTGCTTTACTCGGGATGGATTGAAACAGGATACAAAGTAAAAATTTGCAGCCGAATCTGTCCGTCAATGACAGGTTTGTCGAGTCATATGAGGTCCCCTGATAGTAGGGAACTTAATATTACTACGTATAACATTCAGAATGACTTCTCTTGTAATGTCTCTAGGAAGGTGTATAAGAATGCGAGTGGTAAACCTCGGCATTTTAATTCAAAACAAAAGGATTGAACAGTGTTATCTAGTAGATTGACATGTACTATGTGTGGGTTCAAGTGAAAATTAACGCCTAGGTTAATTGAAAAGAACATTGAGTCATCTCAGACGATACCAACGTGAAAATCATAATCTCTAGAGAAAAACTTTATATCAAAGTTAAAGTAGTGTTTCTTTGCCACGAGTGGACTTAATACATCCATCAATCCATCCATATATGTATATATATATGTGTGTATATGTATATATATATATATATATATATATATGTGTGTGTGTGTGTGTGTGTGTGTGTGTGTGTGTGTGTATCTTTTGGGAGTGAGCAAGTCACGATTATCTGCATAGAGCAAACCTCGTATGAGAGTCAAAAATGTTTCATTGACTACGTTGAATCCTCGAAGATTGAACAACTTGTTTGATGTTTTGTATCGGACATAACTACATCATTATCCTTGAAAGCTCTCAAAAAAACAATTTTAAAAAATTGCAAAAAGGTTAGGCGCCAGTAGATCACCTTACCTTACTCCAGATTCGACTGAAATAAGGTCCAAAAATCTAACGGAAACCTATGTTTTCATGTCATCATGCAAAGACTTAATCAGATCTGTGAACTTTTCGGGATAACCAAATTTTAACAAAATCTTCCGAAATGCCTCCCTATTAACTGTGTCAAAAGCTTTTATCAAGTCGATAAAGCACTGGCACAGTTCTAAGTGTTGTTCCCAGCACTTCTCTTCTAACTGCCGTGCAGTAAAAATATCAATTGTTCCTCAGCGTCTACGGAAAATAAATTGAGATTCAGGCAGCTTTTGAGGAGCAACTTATTCAAGCAAACGATTAAGGAGAATTCTTGAGAAGACTTCGCCAACAACGGAAGGCAGAGATATTCCATGATAGTTGTCGTTGACGTCTTTCTTGCCTTTAAATAGTAATAAAAAGAAAATTTAAGTTATCTTAGACGACACCAACGACGATAGAATTATAATCCATACAAATCTTTGTGTTAAAGTAGTCATGCTCGCTTGCAAGTAGACTTTCGTCATATAATCTGTATTTCATCTAACTGGCGTTATATAGGAGATTACTAATTTGACATTTTACGCAATAATATAATTGTTTATCCGTGGAAAAAAGTATCTGTTCTTGTATATGAGAATTTTCTAACCACACATGTTATTGTTTGAATTTCGATTCAAATCGAATACTTTAAGACCTCAATTACAGAGAATCCAATTAAATAGCGTCCGGTGTTTTTTTATTTAACGATGTTTTGCAAATCAATAAATCACAATGGATATCACTATTCAATTACCAAAACTTCTACCAAAAAAACGTAACAAATAAAAAGAAAAAAAGCAAATGAAACTAAGAAAAAGTCATCTGGAGATGCCTTCATTAAATTATGCGTCGTTGTTTTTTTGGGTTTTTTTTAAGAGCGCTATTTTCTTTAATGAACTATCTTTAAGTATCACGCGATATAAATAGCCGTTTATTTTTGAAATACCTGTGTATAAAATACAGACAACTCTAAATTAAATAAAATAAGACGCATTAGCATTGTAGGATGTCTGTCTGCTAATTTGCTGCCACGATTAACGTTTCTGCAAACACAGCACATGAAGCAAACTTAAAATATCAACACAATTTCTTTGTTTATCTGTAAAATAATTTCGAAATAAAAAAGTACGTCAAAATCCAATAAAAGCAAATTATTTTAACTTTCAGAAACCAAACCTGTCATTTTTCTGCTGTTTCACAATAAGAATTAAATTTAAGAGACAGAAATCAGCCTAAATTAAAATAAAGCTATAATTGATAAATGTTATGTTTAGAAACGACGCAAATTACAACCTATCGTATTCGGGACACAGTTATACTCATTCGATTTTTTTGGCAGGTCAATACGAATAATAAAACCAATTAAGACAAGCTTATGCATGCTAGATCAAGCTTAGTACCTTGTTACCGCATTGACCAGCATTTTAACTTCCGAGCGCACGTTAAAAACTGGCCTTGTATCATAATACTCTAGTAAAGAAGCAGAGTAAACAGTTATTCGAAACACTGTTTTTATTGCTCGCAAACATATTAAATAAGCGTAGCGTTTTAAATAAAGGTTATATCTGAAAATTTATATGCATGTTTAACAAAGATGGATACAACCGTATGCTAGAGAAACCTATCTTAAATAATGAGCTTTGCCGTACCAAGTAAGCATTTTTCCGCCTTCTAGTGGAGGTGGTAAACTGAAGGAAATAATTGAAATGTGCCAGTCCTTCTATCCGGGGCACAATAGTATCGAAAATATCAAGCATTATAGTATGCCGTTTTTAAATTTTTGGCAGAGTGAATTGTGACATGGTACTTTTTTCTCGTAGTATGTGTCCAACTTGTGCAGTCGACAAAACAAAAACAAATAAACAACACACTTGCCCGAAATTAAAAATATAAAATGGCGAAAATTTACTAATCGAACATGGTATAATCCCAATGTGGATTGAGTTATAAGAGAACAAAAAAGAATGGCAGATGAAATTAGAAAAATATAAGGCAAGTTCTAAAAAAGTTCCCGTAAATTACAAGATACCAACATTTAGGTTCGATCATCTGTCATAAATTCATAAAATCCTTGATGAAACTTTATTAATAAAAACAAATAATCCCAATGGAATTTCAGAATGGAACACCAGTTTTTTTTCTATATATCTACTGTCGAAAACAGTTGAAATAATTAGAGGCTTACGACCTGTCTACTCGTCTCATATAAATTAATCACTTACTAACTGTAGTTATTTTTCCCTGATAAAAACAACGTTCTTCCTCTGAAATAAAAATGGGTGCTAAAGAGTTTTATATGGTTACTATGGTCAAATATTGATAAATATAATGATCCTAGATAAAACATAAACGTCGAAATCTCAGCACATCTTGATAAACTATCGTAAAGCTTTTGATAGTGTGCGACCCACTTGATCCTCAAGGTTTCCTACAAAGTCTCCTCTGTGATAGTAAATTTACTGAAAGAAGACACGTCTGAAAATCACATTATTTCTTAAGCACAAGAAACTACTTCTATTCAGTCGAATATCCGACAAATAATTTTTGATCACAAAGATTATGGGACTGGAGGAATAAGAAGCGTATCAGCAAAAATGATGAAATAGTGGATATAAAAGAGAAAGAAAGAATGAATACGATGTCCGTGTACAGCTGGCATAAAACAACAACCTAACTTCTCAAAACAAAATATAAACAATAAAGACATTGTTTCTGCCAAATGGCTTAGTGACAAGTCTTTTACATCATATATATATATGTAACACATCACTCAATAAGTCCCTGGCCTAACATATAGATGTCGCAACTAATAAAAATCCATACGATTTTTATGAAGTACTAACCTTGAAAGGACACGTGACAGAATTTGGGGCCAATCTGATTATTAGTTAAGTGAAGCTACTGTCGAAAATTTCGAATGTCGTGTGTTGATAATGCATTACTTTCTGATGGGAAAAATGCTGTTCAAGCAAAGCAATGGCTTGATAAGTTATTCGGGCCCTGTTCCGACGGAAACAACTGTTAAGAGGTAGTATGCTAATTTTAAACGCTGTCGTATAATATGATGCTGAACGCCCAGGTCACCCAAAATTTGCAGTCGTCTCGGAAATCACAAAAAGAATCTTCAAACTCGTTTTGGCTATTCGTAAATTGAAGTTGCGTAAGATAACAGAGGAGCCGAACATATCAGTAGGCAGTGTATTCACCATTTTACATTAATATTTGTCAGTAAGAAACCTGTGTTCAAAGTGGGTGCCAGGTTTGCTCACAGTCAATCAAAAACAAAAAACAATCAACGATTCAGAGCGTGTTTGCAAATGTTTCAACGCACCAAGAAAATGTTTTTGCGTTTTGTTATTAATAGCATAGTATCACTGCACAAATTTTTTCATGTTTCAGAGTAATACTGTTTTTCTTCAGGTGATATGTTTAAAACAGTATTTTTCTGAAACATAAAACTTTTTGTGTAATGATATATATATATATATATATATATATATATATATATATATATATATATAAATAACTTAATTACTTAGTTTTGGGTCATAATAAAATTAGACCAGTGCACACATGTATTGAAAAAGTATTCAATACAATTATACTGTAGAACTTTTGAATATTCTTTATTTGAAAATCACCTGAAGACACCACATGGAAAAAACCTAGGTCGCGTAATGACTTGTTTACAAATAGAGAATATATATATATATATATATATATATATATATATATGCTTTGTTTTTTATTTATCTCTTAATATATATGCTTTGTTTTTTATTTATTTCTTAAAGAGTATAATTACTTATTTCCATATTCAGGACTGAATATTCGAGAAATCTTGTTAAAAATGTATGTAAGTATATGCACCCATTCTAAAAGGATATTTAGAATATTCAGGCTGGTAGTTAGAAGTAAATACTTTATTCAAATCAAGGATACTTGTTCTTGGTACAAATACAGGTTTTCCTTAAAATATCAGTGCACTTTACAGTGATGAAATTCTTGAATGAACAAAATAGGATTAAAAAAATTGTTATTTATTACTATTATTTTTATACATACATACTTTCATTTATGTCTCAATAGTCCTGTATGTTTGGATATATGAAGAGGCGTTGAAAATATTTTGATAAATCCGACGAAATGATCAAAAGCCAAAACTTTTGACAGATCTAGAAATATTTATCACTTCGTATATATAAATTATTACAAATATATGTACACATAATAGATTTCTATTTTCAAATGTCGACAGAAAATCATTTTTCCAGCCCGCATATGTAATTCTACTTACACAATTTTCAATATGCATGTAGCATTTAAACTGACAAGATATTTTTCTAGTTGTAATATGAATTGAAAATAACGAGAGACAAATCTTCAACTGAAGGGTTAATAGTTAGGTTAGAAGTTTATAACCAATACATTAATGAATGAAGCTGATTCGAATTACAAATTACACCCAAACCACGTTAAGATTATGAGAGTGAAATTTAGGATTTCTCAGTTTTCTCTGAATTGATTTTGATCAAACTTTTCATGCCTAGTTTTGCACAAAATGTAACACCATTTTTAATTTTTCACTATTTTGAATAACGTAATTTATTTTTAATTTCAGATTTTAGGGGACCAACGCTAATTTTTGGGGTGAACCATGATAATATCGTTTTTTCTCTCTCAGGATATTGGAATGTGGAAAAAGGCCTCAACGATTAAGCAACGTCCGTCATCATCAAGGAACTTGATAAAGGCACAACTTTTCGTTTAACTGAGAATTTAGGTCGTCATGTAGACATGATTAGAGAATTTCTGAGAGACTCTTCGCCAAAGGAGAACCGATACGACTGTGAAATTACTAAAACTGTGAAAACTGCTAATGTAAGGAATATAAGCCGCACGTTACATACTAAACCCGGAAAAACAAGCCAAGACATTCTTACCGTCGCATCCACAGAAACATGGCTTCCATGCGAGTTCCACTGAAAATGTCTCATTTGATGCCCCGTCACAGGAATCTGAGGCTTCATTCGGCTCGGAAGTACATGATGTTGGACATGAGCTGTGTTCTGTTTACTGACAAACCGAGGTGGTCTTTGACAGACCTGATACTTAGGCAAATGAATGTGTCTATTTCGGAGTTGAGCGTCCTCAATGTTTACGACGTTAAAACAGTGTGTAGGAATCGTGTTGTGCTCTGATGTCATTGGAGACTGCGTTTTGGTTATGTCAGGGTACCTGACGTGGTTAAAGTAACCGCAGATTTCTACTGTAATCTGCAGAATGAGGTCTTGCATCCCTGCCAAAATGACATTCTGTTGTTACTTCTATGTACTTAAGTATTTATGCATAAGATCGCTCTCTCCTACAGTGCCACCCAAGCAATTCTAGGCTTTTATGACAAACAAAGTGAAAGATTGATGGTGTGGCCGACAGCCTCTCCGAATCTCAACCCATTAGAAAACAACTTGTACAACATTAAAAAAGAGGTTTATGCAGAGAGATTATTAATTTACGTTGAAAGATAACTTATATGCGGCCATTAAAGCTGCTGTCTAATCTACTACTAAAAAACTGACAAATTCCATGACCAATAGAGTTTTTGAAGTTATCCATCGAAATACATACTCAAGGTATGAATAATAGGCGCCCTTATCCTTTTTTTTCTAAAACAAAAATTTCATTTGCTCTAATTTCATTCAAAAGCTGTTATCGTGGTTCATCCAAAAACTTTCGAATCTGAATTAAAAAAATAAATGGTGTCGCACAAAATAATGTAAGTCAAACAATGGTGTTGCCATATTGGGCAAACCAGCTAGCAAAAGTTTTATAAAAATCATTTGCCAGAAAACCGAGAAATCCTAAATTTCACTAGCAGGTATTAGCGTTGTTTGGAGCATACATTAAAATGAAAAAATAAAAATTAAGTTGAGATCTTTTTCGTGCTTATAGTTGATGTTCGCGATGAAAGAATGTCACCCAAAAAGTTATCAGTTTTCCAAATTTTGTTTAAACAATTTAGATTCATGGCAATTCTTTAGATGAATCAGTTTTTCACATTATGAGACTTATTCCACAAAATGTTTTATAATTTTTACAATGAATTTTAAATCATTATTTTTCCACTATTTTCAGCTTCCAATTAAAAATAATATAATCTCTTTTTTCCAACATATTCATCTGCATTACAAGTACATCTTTAATTTTTTTTCATAAATTCTTTTCCCTCGAATATTTATAATAATTTGTCTAAATTACTGATTCTATTTCGGAAGGAAGTTGTCTTCAATCTGTAAATCAAATAATCAATATGTATTTATATTTTTACTGCCACTGAGTTGATCACTTGCTTTAAGAGACAGTTTGCAGGAAAAATTATTTAATTCGCCAGGTTCCTTTAAATCGCCTGTATAAACTTGCCAAAACTAATTTGTTTGGTACGCTTGTATGTTATTTTATGAAACACGGAGTATACATATACAAATATTTGTTTTTTTTTGTTGTTGTATTAGCGGCGTATCAATTCCTCATGGGTCATTTAATATGGTAGTTTAGTTTGAGCATTAGTTATTTCATTTATAAAGATGTATTGATGTTTTTGTGGGTTTTTTTACTATTAAGATGATATAATATGACCCCAGGTGAGGTTGGACCTAGGAAAACAGCAATTAAGACGTGGTTCGACGTTTCTCAAAGCCTCCTGATCAGACCCCTTGTTGCCTGATGAAGTTTATCGTCATACCCAAGGCGTGTATACAAATAAGTATTTCAAACTAATAGGGGGTAAATTAATGAAACAATGAAAAACTAATCCTTATTTTACGCGTTTCTTCTTCATAAAATAACACATTAAAAATCACAATTAAAATATCTACTAACATTCGTATAACAAAACTATTTCGAAATAGAATTAATAATAAATAGAATAATTAGTTTAAAACCAATAAAAGATTATATCAAATTTACGAATCCTAACTTAATAATGGAATTTCTTTTTACAATTTCACAATTTGAATTAATTATGTAAAAAACGGAAAAGTAAAATGATCAATGTTAAGCTGAGAACTGACGTAAATCTTAACTTGTACATTTTTAATCATTTCACTTTAAAAAGTTAATATTGCCACTAAGACACAAAGGGTTACTGAGTGTTAGAAAATGTAACAATAACACTTTTAAAGAGAGAAAAAACAATAAAAACGGGAAATAAGAATATTGGAGATAGCGATTGATATAGCATTTAGAATTTTGATGATCAAACCTGAACGGGAAGCAAACATTCGGAAGAGAGTTCAACAACAGCGCAACAGAAGAAGCTGTTAGCATAGAACTTACGGTTACATAGCTATTTGAACTGGAAAATGATGAGACTTTGTTGATAGTCAAGTACTGCGCTTAAATTTCTAAAGTCTAGGCACCAAAGAGGATAGTATTTATAGAAAAGCTACAGAAAATATTCGTTACAACGTTAGAAAATGACTGATACGAAGATACCAAGATATCAACTCAGGTCTAATAACATCGCAGTTTCTTCTTTGAATTTTATGAAGAATCTGTAACGATATAGCAGGGACACAGATGGAACGACAATATTCATGCAGGGAAGAATGGTAGCCTTAGAAATATTTAAAGTTGAATTTGTCGAGATCAATAGTCTAAAACAACAAGGAAGAATCAACTTTTTCCAGTAGCATACTTAGCAGTTGATTGAATATATAATCTTTCATATCAGCGGAAAGTATTAGCCCGGGAATATTTCATTCTCCGCATCATCCATATTGTTGAAATACAAGACGGTTCTCTCAGGTACATAAAGAGGGCAGTTTTGTTTTGAAGCCGTTAAAATTGTCAAGCCAAGACATATCCCAGTTAACAAACTTTAGGTCTTCTTTTTTTGATCAGCTAAAAATTTTCTCTTATTGAAGTGACAAGCCTTACTATTAAGACAGGAATAAATAAATAGTTGTGTCATCAGCATAGATACCGAATTTAGAACTGATCCCATTAGGAAGGTCGTTTAGAAAAATTAAGAACGTAAACGTAGGTTCAATGATAGACATTTGATGGACGCTACTACTGAGTAGTACAATTTGGATATGGAAAATATTGTCAATTACTTATTACGCCTTATTTTTCTTTTTTTTTTATAATCGTGTCGCCCTTAGCAAGGCATTTAACTGCCACTGCTGTGTAGGGGGTTACATAGGAGGAATGTTATGAGGAGTGAGAGGTTTCAGGGGGTGTCAGGAAGAAAGTAGGAGAAGGAAGAGAATACTAATAAGAGTGTGGTGGACGAAGAAAAAAGCATGAGAGAGAGAGGATGTAAGTTAGTGAGACAAGAGATGACTATTGACTTTACATTTAAATTCTTGGAGATTGTAACTGTCGGGAAAAAAGTGTGTGGAAGAGAATTCCACAGGCAGGAAGTGCCAGAAGAGATGCTGTTGGAGTAGAATTTGCGTTTACAATTTATTGGTTTCACAGTAAAAGAGTGGGATCTATTTGCTAATCTTGTGGCTCGAGTAAATTCATATCTAGGGGGAACCAGTGTATTAAGTTCATCGGAGCAGAAGCCGTGAAAGTATTTGTAGAAGAGACACAGGGAAGTCACACTGCGTCACTGAGAAAGCGACTGTACCCTAGCTGCTAAGTCGGGGTCGATCACATAACAGATTCTCCGTTGGATTCGATAGAGAACACCTAAGTGGATAGCAATAGCACCCGACCAGATATGGCAGCAATACTCAACGCACCGCGGATAGTAGACTTGTATATGTGCAGGATTTTTTCCAACGGGAAAAACTTTCTGGCCCTAACCGAGAACTAACTTTCTTAGCAGCGGATTTAGCTACGGATTCTATTCCATTTGAGGTCTGGTGTGAGAGTTAATCCGAGGAGACGCAGTGTTTCACTTTCAGGGAGAGAAGTCTGATCCATGTTAACGGGCGTGATGAACGAATGTCTGTAGTGGTTATTAAATAGCAGCTTCGTTTTGGAAGCATTAAAATTTACGAGCCATTTCTTACTTATCAGTCCACCACTGATTGGAGCCTCGGTAGATTTTTGATCGAGACGAGAGTAAACTGTAGTGTCGTCAGCATATATGCCCACTTGGGATCTTATTACATCAGGAAGATCGTTAATATAGATATGGAAAAGTGTAGGACCTAGAATAGAGCCTTGTGAGACACGCGCATTCATGTGATAGTATTGGGAGGCTTGTCCGTTAAATGCTACCCTCATTGTACGGTTTGAAAGGAAGGACTAGATTAGGTCAAACAACTGTCCAGTTATACCATAGCCCTGCAGCTTGCATAGAAGGCCAGCATGCCAGACTCTGTCAAACCCTTTGGAAATGTCATGGGCAACAGCTGGGCTTCGCCGTTTTTTGTCGAGGGCATTGTGTATATTCTCAGTGATGGTCGTGAGCACATCAGAAGTAGACCTGGTGAAGCAGAAACCATACTGTTTGTCAGAGAAGAGTCTGTGTGCTGTGAGATGTTGTACCACCTCTGTGTTGATGATGGCTTCGAACATTTTGCCAAAGATCGGTAGGAGGCTGATAGGGCAATAATTAGCTGGGTCAGAGGGTTCTCCAATGTTTTTATATATAGGAACCACGGAAGAAGATTTCCAGCAGGTAGGAAAGCAGGAAGCAGAAAGGCAGAGTTTAGAGAGATTTTGTTTCTTGCATCTTATCTTTTTTACTTTGGATCGCACCTCTCAAAATGACAATAAGGAGCGTTAATTATTATCACTAAAAAAAGCCTAACCAGAAATTGCATCAGCATTCTTCGGGAGAATATCCTCTAACTGATAATGTCTAGTGAACATGGGTCAAAGTTAGGCAATAGAAGTAGATAGGTTTGACTATCTTCCGGTCCACACTTTACCCGTTTGTTTTAAACAAGAGAAGAGGCCTATACTTTGTTTCCTGTTTTGGGTTTCCTGTTACTTCTAAAGTCTACTTCAACTTTATAATTCTAACGTCTCGTCGTAAACAATGATATGTTCATTTTTACTTAATAAAAGTAGACAGGTTCGCCTCTCATCAAGTTCCTCAACTTTCCGGCATTTTTTTAATAGTAGTAGAGGTGAGTGCCTTGTTTCCTGTTTAGTATTGAGTCTTCTTAAATCTTTTCATTTTCTTTCACTCCCAGTTTTCCCATGGGTGTTAATGACATTATCACTTTTCTTGAGATAATGTTATGAAAATAATATCAGTTCATTCCTCATATAATCACATAAGCTTCCTCATTTCCACCAAAGGATACGTTCTTTACATCTACCACTGTGATGCTAATTGCAATATTATTCGAATATCTTAAATTAAGGAATGGTAATTATTATTATTGTATATGTTTCTATGTTCCGTTACACTAGTAGTATCAGTTACAATAGTATTCACCGATGCAGAAAAGTTATTTCCAAATATATCCTGTTTAACCTATAAAAATGGTTTATTTTGTAATGAAAATTAGTTGAGAATGTTACACTTCGTACGGAGATGAAAATAAATTGAGTCCAGTGTATATAATATGGGATGCAGAATTTGCCAAATTGATAAAACAGAATTCATTCTGGCCATCAAAGTCCCTTTACTGCAGCTTAAATATAGATATGCTTTAGATATATATTAAAATCTATGAAAATATTCTATCAAAATTTTCAGATAAGTACAAATATCCGTTATATAATCGCCGATCTTATTTCAAAAGAAAGAAAGTCACAACACAAATACAGAATCGTTATTTCTACCTGCTTGGATGAACAATGTCTGGCGAAGAATATAGAAATTAAATTAATAAAACTCCATTATCAGATAATAACATAGCCAGTCTTTTCTGAAAATATTGAAAGTAAAATTTGAACTATAATGAATAACTTATTGCATACAGAATGCGACATCATGTGATAATAATGGAACAGCAAAATATATATATATATATATATATATATATATATATATATATATATATATATATTGATTTTTTTTTTTTGCTTTAGTCAAGAAAAAAATGAGAAATTTCAGATCACTATTTATGTTGCTAAAACAACCCGGGAACTATTCGTGGTAACAATGTATTAAATATATTTTTGAATATTTGTCTATATTTCTGAAATGAGGTACATTGTTCGGACTCTTGACTCCACCTTTGTTACCATATTCACAACGTTTCGACCAGTTTTTGGCCTTTTTCAGTAACTGTCAATTTTTCTGAGATGCAGTATTGTAATAGTTTACATCGTTCATGCTGTTGTCCTTCTCTTTGTTGCCATATTCACGATGTTTCACTTATTGTCCGCTTTTTACGGAATATGGAAGTCAAACAACATTAGCATTAACGCCCATCTTAGAACTCTAGACGATTTTACTTTAGAAAGATCTTTCCTTGAACTAGATGATTTCTAAAGGTCTCTTGCTGGATTTAAATAAACATTTCTTGTCACTCAATAGCTGCCACACTATATTTGTCATCCATATTATGGCTAATGTTTTCTCCTCAACATTTGATTAGTTGATTCGGCTTTTGAAAGTTTCCCGAAAAATACATAATAGAATGACCATCCTGAGCTAATATACCCGAAATTAACTGTTCATTTATATCATTTGTAGAAATTTGCATGCTCCAAGAAAGATTTCAATTTTCTTTTGTACTTAGTGAATTCGATTCTTAATATTTGTGTCAATTTACAATGGTCTGACGATATGTCTTCGTTAGTTATAGAACATAACAAAAACCATTTTTTTTTAGAGTTGGGCATTCATTTTTCTTTTTCATTAATTATTAATTAATTAATCATTATTAATACAAATGTCTCTTGGTATCATACTGCATTTATTTATATCGCTGCCAATAGCTTAACAAACTGAATTTTCTATTCAGTCTCGATAGAGTCCAAAATCGTCTCTGCGTTCTGAAGTGATGAATTATTTTACATCTTGCAAGTACTTTTTTTACAGACGCTACTTTATCGTTAAGTCCATGGAAAGTGATCAGGGGAATTGCATTCTTTAGTTTCTCTAGTTCTAACCTTTATAACTAAGACCAGCCATGCTATGCACATTTTGCGAACAACTCTTATTTTCCTTCGTATGCTATTCGTGATTTCCATTCGAGGAACCGCTCTCTATGGACGGCTGATTTATGAAACCGATTCCCAAGAGGAAACATCCCTGATAACCACCACTGTAGTAGATTGTTCTCGGTCTAGGAGTCACGCCTTATCTATACATCTCAGTTTCAGTTTCCCTTTCGTAACACAGCTCTTGAAGTTTTTGTTAACCTTTGCTATGTCTAGGAATTAAACACGCAGCACTTTGGGCGAAGCCACCCGATTGCTTCAACTAAACCATGTGTCTTTGGGGACCGCAGACGACTAAATAAAGTGTTTAATTCCAAATTCTCAACCTGAAGAAGGCTGGAGCGTACATCGTGCCAAACTTCGCGAATATGACTATAAAAACGAAGACAACAGTCCGAGCAATGTAAATAGTGTAAATAGTATCAAAACTATAGTTTTAGATACATGGACAAAGGCTGGTTAGAACTGAAGTCTTTTTTTTCATATATTGCGACCATTTTGTTTTGTGTTTATATCTGATTATGAAAATATGGATCTGTTTCATCATATTCCATGGAAATGTTATTTTTGTTCTAAAATTATGACTGATAGTTTAGATATATAAAATAAAATGATTTTCTCACTATAAACTGGTGCATAGATTAATTTTAGCACTAAGCAGTGGAGACCTTGCGTCAAAACAGTCACTCTTGGGGAATGTTTCTCTTATTTTCGACATGCAACAACTCATCGCCAGACAGGCGTATACTTATAACTTTATTCGAGACTGAAATTGTTCAAAATGTAATTATATTGAATCAGAGATGTGTAAAGGAAAGAAAACAAAATCTATAACTATGCTTAATTCGTTAGAAAACGGTACATTTTAGAGAAACCTACTCAGTCTGTTAGCATATATATATATATATATATATATATATATATATATATTGCAAGTATTAATAAACAAAAAAGTCTGATTAAAAAGTAAGGACATGGTCTGTCTGTTTAAATTGGTATTGTTTTCTTTTTCAAATGTTCGAATGTGTTTTCGGCTGGAAATTGTGAAAAAACTGTTCGAAGTATATATTGTGTTATTGTTTTGTTTTACTAATTTCAATCGTCCCAGTTTTTTTCAAGAATAAATATAGTGTCACTGCAGTAATAAACATTCCCTTGGCTACATACTCGTATTCTTTGCAAAGCTGGAAGATTGAAATAGTTTAACGCGACGTCCTGTGTAACGAACATATATATATATATATATATATATATATATATATATATATATATATATATATATCCTACTTCGGTAGTACAACTAGGAGTTTCATGCATTACACAATCATCAGGTGCATATTCCTAACTGACTGTTTAAGAGATTTTAATTTAAGTTCACACAATATACGTGGAAGTTAAATCTTGCAATGAGGATACGATTTTTTAATTCATCAAGGATATCTGCAACAGAAAGTAGCAAGAGAAAGCGAGAAAAAAAAGGATGAGCATAGACTTCAAGAAAACTGAATGTATGGTCATCAGCAAAAAGAAGACGCCAAAATGCCAACTGCAAATCAAGGAAAATAAAATAAAACAAGTAAAGAAATTTCAATACCTGGGAAGCGTTCTAACAAAGAATGAAAAGTCGAACATTGTGACCTGAAGACGCACTGCCATTTTAAAAGCAAACCAGAGTACTCAGAGACAGAAAAATATCATTGAAAACAAAGAAAATACTGGACTGCTATGTCTGTTTTTCTAAATTGTAGCGAATGTTGTAAATTCTGTTCAAGGATGAAAGAGAGGCTTGAAGCTGCTGAAATGTGGTTCTACAGAAGCATACTGAGGATATCATTGACCAAGCACGTGCGATACAACGAGGTGTTGGAGAGAATGCAAATCAAATAAAAGTTATACTTAACATCGAGAAGGAATAGATGAAGTTCCAGGCACATGTAATGAAAGGAGGGTTTGCAGAATCTGATACTCACAGGACGGATAGAGGGAAAGAGAGAGGTACGCAGCCTGAGACATATTATGGCGGAGCGGGTTTTGGGAGCGATACCAAGAGGTAAAATATTAAGAACGACAAGGACAAAGACAAATAGAGGACCATGATCGCCTACGCCCTGAAGGGACAGAATACATGAAGAAGATGATATAAACAGATAAAAATTATATTAGGATAAAAGATAAATAAATAAATAAAATTGAAATTTATATTTTTAAAAATTAAAATTTTGGAAGATGAATTTAAAGCCGGCGGAGTAATTTATAATTATTATTAATAATAAATATATACGGGGAAAAGAAAGCAAAAATAAAAAAAAAACGAAAAAAAAAGCAAGGGCGTGAGAAAGAAAAAAAACAAACGCATAGAGAAATCTGTGTTAATCTGATTCTTTGTATTTGAGTGTTTTTCTATAGTAGCATGAAGTCAATAATTCACTTCTTTACTATCTTAGGTCAAGTAAATAACCCTAATCTGCTGAACAAGAAAAGTGAATTGATGATCACATGCTGCCTCAGAAAAAATTACTCAGATATTTAGACCCAGGTTAACACAGATTTCTTTCTGCGTTTGAATATTTCTTTATTATTCCATTTCTTTCTTTCTTTCTTTCTTTCTTTCTTTCTTTCTTTCTTTTCCACCGTAATTATTTATTATTAATTACCCTTCTCTCAAAATGTTATTTTTAATTTCAAAATTTTATCATAATGTATTTTTGTCAGTTTATATTATAATCTTGATAATTAAAAAAATAGTACCAAAATATTGTAAGATTTAACTGCCAGGAACATCAAGTGAATTTAAATTCAAATTTTTTAAACGGTCACTTTGTAATATGCACCTGATGATTGCGTATAATATATATATATATATATATATATATATATATATATATATATATAAGTGATTCCACAAATAATTTAATTATGAAAAATTAGTTCCTACTGTCTCTCTCTGTCTTTTTCTCTTTCTATCTCTAAATAGTCTAGAATATAGCTTACAAATGATTCTCGTAAATATGTATTTTGATTGCATTATGTGCGGCTAGATGGTATTTTCTAATTTGAAGGTTACACATATCAAATGTTAATTAAATGCATTTTCTTCATTTGATGTTGTGTTTTTAAGATATGTAAATTACGCTGCATAAACAGCAAACTAGGTATGTGCTGTTGTTGGAGTTGGTGCCTTAGCTTTGCGTAGTGTTCTTAAATAGTTTGGTATGTTCAAAAGTGGAAATACTGATGGGTTTGATAATAGGTAATTGAGTTCGTATGTAGAATCCTTTGTACAAATGCTGTTGGCATATTTAACTTCTACGAAAGAGCGCTTCCTAATATGCTAATTATTTCAATTATCAATATCTTGGCGATAAGTCAGAATGAAAGTCAGCCTACTAGTGCAAGAGAGTTAGTTAAGTCCCATACAGGTTACAAGCTTGGAAGATCATATCTCGAAAGAGACATGACTGACTATGGTGAAAATTATTTAAAGGGGCTGTTGAAATGGTATACTAAGGTATATTGGACATTTGAAAACCAAATAAGTATTGTGTGAGTCATTAATTTTAAACAGATGAGATAGTACACAATCATTTTTTAAATCTAAAATCCAACCTACTGTTAAAAATGATTGTCTACCTATTTAAAAGTTGAGTAATATGTATTTCTAGTAAGTAAATTCCCCAGAAAAAAAAAATATCATGTTATGACTTAAAGCAACAATGTCCTTCACACGTGACCCAAATCACACCATAGTCCAACCTAATTCTCATTTTCTATTGAACAATATTGACACACCTACAGTCATATTGCTTCACTTCCTCCAACTACCACTCCTTAATTTTCTAAATAACCATGAATTTATTTTATATTTTGTAAAATAAATAATTTTCACGATTTCTTTTTTAAATAATACCTGACGAAGGACAATATTGTTTCAGAAACATGAAAATGTTTGTGTAGTAAATATAATACTTTTATAACCATTGTAAGAACAAGATTAAAATATTAAGCTCTACTTTGTTCTGAACAGTGGCTTTCTCTGTTCTTTTATTTCCTTATAATATATATATATATATATATATATATATATATATATATATATGTGTATATATAGGAAAGAATATTAATAAAAAAAAGTTTTGAATTTAAAAATGTACTTTTATATATATATATATATATATATATGAGTGTGTGTGTGTGTGTTTGTGTGTGTGTGTGTATGCAGTGCATCTTTATTCAAGAATAATATTCATTGAATAATGTAAGCATATTAGGTTTATTTGTTTTTATAATATTTCTTTCGAGTTCTCGAATTATCCGCTTCATGTTAATTGAAATTCATCAAAGAAAGTACTGTAGCTTTTGTTAACTTAAGTACTTTTGATTTCTCCGAGATCATTCTCAAGGATGAATTGCAAAGACTAACTTAATGTGACTGTGGTCGTTGTGATGCCGACTTTTGAAAGTACGAATGAACATGCTTTGTTATAATTATTTTAACATTTCAAATTTATACATTGTAGCTGCGGTATTATTTGTAGGCGTTCCAATATAAGGGAGCTCACCAAAGATGGCAAAACGCAAAATAAGATTAAATATTTATCAAATGGATTTTAAAACATTGCTATTACACTCGTAATATATTTTGATGAGTGTTGGAAGTTTGTTCTTGAAAAGTGGTTTCGAGAATTTGAATTTTCTTTTCGTTATTTTCCTGGTGTAGTGTATAGGTGTTGTCAGCAAGTACTTTCTTGCATTGTGAAAGTGAACAAGAATGTGGTTTTACATATGGTATAATAAAATTGTACCGGACAAATGAAGTGCAAGACACCTTGATAATTTTGCACTCGTCAAGCCAACATATGCACTCACACCAACCATCGTCAGAGACACAATCCCGGAAAGGATTCCTAAACCGACTTACAATGTTGGACTCCGCTAAAACGCGAGCTGACGGGAAAGAATTACTGCGCAAGATTAAGTTGGCTGTGTCAAACTTTGTATATTATATAATTCGTTTTATTTTTAACTGGAATCAGTTGGAAATATATTTGCATAAGAGTTTTAATATTTTCCCTCATTTTTTATAGTTAGAATGCATTAGATCCCGCTATAGTAGATTCTTAACGGTTATCTGAAAAAATATGTTCTCCTTAATTTATGTTAATATTTTTAAAGGTTCATCTAATTTGTTTAACAACGACATAATTAGGAAATTTATTATTAATGAAAATTTGTTTAATATTTCTTTAATTAGAACATCAATTAGCATAAGCATGCGCACTCTAGACTATAACAGGAAATGTCTACAAAATGGCTATTGTACAAAATTTAATAAACCGTGCAAATGTTAACTCACCCACAAACATGTATACAATACACAACACACACACACACACACACACACACATATATATATATATATATATATATATATATGTATATATATACTGATTGTAATGATTTTCTTTATTAAGATGGTTCGATGGTACAGCATTATTGTAATAGAAAGAGGCATAGAAAACGTTTGGAGTTTAAGTCATTTTAAGTCTCTACCCCAACCCCCTTCACCCTTACAATCAAATGTTTTCTAACCATCATGTCCTGATTTTCTATTGGTTCATTGAGACAAACCCTTCGAAAATCCTCCCCTCTTTAATTGTCTGGATGCGGTAAAATTTTATTGTTTTTAAGCTTCCATGTATAATGATTGCTAACAGAAAAAAAGTATTTCACTTCCTGACGAGGTGCTGAGAAGATAGTACCGAAACACAATGGTGCTTGTGTTGCGGTAAACTATATAGACTTGCAGTAAAACTATTAACTTATATAGTATTCTCTAAGAATATAAAAATATATTTTTCTTATATTTTTATCTCTATCAATCTATCGTTTACTTGATTTTTGAATTCAGCGGTTTTGTTTATCTGTGGATAAGTATTTTTGTTTCCGTCGATTCTGTTTTACTTTTCCTGACTTTGACAAATTAGGTTCAAATCGTAACACATCATCTATTCTTTTTGCTTGAGTTTATTGTGTATGCAAGTGAATGCTTCAACTTTTAGAACGTTTTGATGTGTTTTCCTGAAGGATTACTCCCCAGTGACTTACAAAGAATTTTTTGTATTTCTAGAAAACAAACGAATACATAATCGACGGAAGTAGTGAATCTTTCTTTATTCTCTTGTTGCCGAGAAACAGGTACCAAATCATTAAGTTCTTGATAAATGAATAATGGCTTTATTGTTAAATCTGTCAGAGAAAATGCTGTATTAGTTACTTTGGAAATGTGATCAAATTCACTGAGTTTCACTCGGTTGAAAAGCCATTCGTAAGTTTTCAGTTTCAGTCAAATTTCCTGTCATGTGCAATGAGCAGGAAGTGAATCCTGTTTACTGCATATTCCCACGGGGGAATTAAATGATATAAGATTGAAACTGGGCCTTGTATGATTAGTCGCACAGGACGTCTTGGTTGTCGCTACTTGCATAATTAATTGGTAAGGTTTGGGAAATGTTTAACCAACTTGGGCCGTCATCTTGATGAGTGTAATTATTACCATCAACATGAACGATCAATGTCATGACATTAATCTCGATTTCGCTAACCTTGCGCATGCGCAGACGGTCCAATTTTGTGCTTGAACCGATTTTCGCGTCCTACTGTTCTCCGTTTTGATTAGTGTTTCTGTCGCGCGCCATTTGTAGAAATGTCCGGACAGTTTCGGTACATTCAGAAAGCTAATCGGGAAAATTGATAACTTTGATTAGACAAACTAGGGAAGTAATCATTGACACAATCACAAACTTGTTGGTCGAAGTCTTCTGAGGTTTCACAGGACAAGTTATTGGTTTAGCTAATGCATGATATGACAATCTGGAAATGTAGTGTCGTTTAAGCAATTAAGCCTTTGAAAATAGAATACAATTGTATGACTTCAATCTTTTAGAAATGACGATTTTAAAACAAAAATATTTCTGTTTTCTGCATTCTAATCGTTTCTTAAAGTTGAATCTTTGATTACACTTGTCGTTGATGATAATCAAATCGAAATTATGATTAAAAATATTAGATCCTACGACAAAGGACATCGTAGATGTACTACACATATCAAATGTGAACGTTGTAACAGATTTCAAACTATTTCAATTCGTGTTTAGGTGCTGCTTCGTTTAAAAGAAAAAACAATTATGGTTAAAAAAGAGAAAATGAAGCAGTTTAAATATGATGTAGATAGTGAAATAAAGTATCATCCATGCGGGTAAATAGTTCTGTCTACATACATAAGAATAGTATCTTTGTAATTAGCTTAGAAAAACATTAAGTTGTGTTTTTTCATCCGCGTATTATTTTCCCGTTTTTTAAAAAAGATTTAGAACTTTTCAAACACATTTTCATATCAGACATTTGTGTATGGTAAATACATGTATTTTTATGCATATCAAGACGAAAATGTGGTACTGAGATTCAAAACGCATTGGCATAGCAAGGACGAATTTCAAAAGCTAAGCAGAGTATTGAGATACAGGAAGATTTCATTGGAAACAAGAAACAGATTACTTGACTGTGATATCTGTTCTCCTATACGACAGCAAATTCCGGACAAGCACCTCAAGATGTAGGCTCGACGCAAGACAAATGCGATTCTACAGGAAAGTACTGAGGATAACAGAGCACGTGAGTCAAGGACAAGGTTTTGGAGAGGATGAAAACGATAAGGAGACTTATACTTAACATCAGGAACAGACAGCTAGAGTTTCTGGAACACGTAATGAAAAAAAAGTGCGTGGAGAATCTAATACCCAAAGGATGAGTAGAGAGACAGAAGAAATCAACGCGAGACGTACTTGATGTGTTTGAGCAGAGTGGAGTTTAGGAAGATCAAGAGGATAAGTGCTAAGAGCAACAAGGCAAAGAGGGAAGTGAAGGTCCATGATCGTGTACATATGAAGGAACACGGCACATATAGAAGATACAAATAACTGTACAATTAATTTATTTCCATTAACGCCCCCGTTAATTTATTTCGTATAGTATGCTTGCTACTGTTAAACAATTTTCTCTTTGTCAAGATTATTTGATTCCATGTTTATTTAACTAATATTTATATCTCATATAAAATGTTTATACGAACCAATACGATTTGCTTAGTTGTGGTACAAGGCGGAAATTATGGGGCATCCAATGAGGATCGATCTCAGTCTTAATTAGTTTAGCAAGACAAACTCGCTAAACATCACACCACGATAAATTACTCAAAACCGTCACGATTCTATAATATACGGAAAGCTTTCATGACTGTTCCAAACGACACAAGTATTTAATACAAACGAAGAAAGAATCTGATTTTTTAAAATTCCCCTTAAGCAATGTATAATTCCTCTAAAACTCTGGGACTACTGGGAGTAAAAGAGAAGGAAAATTCTTGAAAACGAACCGAAAACTTGACCATCAACAAGTAATAAGAGAGAAATCTCTACTCCTGTTCAAAAGATCGTGGAGCAATACGAACCTGACGTCAGAAAACAATTTATTCTTATGTTTTCAACTCATTAGACATCATAAATATGTTTAATCGGTTTCATCTGATGCAAGACGGGAAAGCCAGAAAGATGCAATGGGTTAATGGATGTGGAAGAAATACAAACAGAAAAATTAATCATATACGGGGAAAGAAAAGAGTAAGCAGGAAGAGAGCAGAGATTGAATTTGCATGAAAATTTTTGGAGATTAAAGTTGGTTGGAAAGCATGAAGCTAGAGGTTTGAGAGGTGAAAGAAAAAAAACACAATAATTATCGCTATCTGTCATCCATGGCAATATAAGCCATCCATAGCTTAGAGTCTGTCGACTGCAAATACGTACAAAAGCAACTGCCCATGTACGACACTGCGTTACAAATACATTGATATTATGCTATTGTTTATCAGATTAGCCATTCTAAGCACTATCAAAGAGTTTGGGATTTTATCGACAAGTCGGAATCAGCAGCCAGAAAATTGTTAAGCCGGTAAACTCACAATGAAAATCCACACCCTCTGAGTTGTCTGAAAAAAAAGTCAGTAAAATCATTATAGACCTGATAGAAGAAGGAGTAAAAAAACCGGTAAATCAAATAATAAACAGGAAAGCAGAGGTGGACCATGATTCCTGTTCAATAGACGTAGAAGAAGTGCGGATCTGACGATAGTTGAGCCTATCTACATCATTTAACATATTAAAAATATAAACTATTTACTGCTTTATTGAAAAAAGTAAGAAAAATGATTGAGATAGATTTGACAGTGATTTGTATCGTCACTGGCAGATAGACTTCAGATATCAATCAATATAAAAAAAGATCGTGGAAGTGAATGATACGATTCATTGGGTGCATTTATTATTAAGAAACAAATAAATATATATAACTACAAGTTTTCACTAAAAATGCGGTAAATTCAGAAAACTGCTGAAAACTGGTGACGAGTGATGTGACTGAACAATTCTGGAAGAATTTCTGCACATTCGTCATTTTTTCTTCTCTGAAAAGTAAGATAAAGACGTTAAAAATGAGTAAGTTGTTTATCCGTAGGAGAAGGCCAAAACTAAAAAGGAAGTTTGTCAGCAAAAACCTTTAAATGAACAATCACAAGATCGAGCAGCAAATAATCAATCATAAAAAAACAAACAGAGCAAAGTAATTACGCGAAAGGCAAATGATTATTCATAGTCAAAAATATTCAAGAAGTTTATTGAAGGTTAATCAAGGTTTATAACTATAGAAAAATAAATCATTAATAATAAATTTTCCGCTTTTTTACTGAGCCCGTTGTAATTAATTTCCAAATAATCGATGCCAAACAACTGTTTCATAGTGCGGGTCTCCACATTGATGCAAAATAAACATTGTGTTAATTTATTAAACAAAAAGTGATTTTAATACATTATTAGTTTCATATTTATCCGAACTGACAACAAGAAGTTTTTTTAGTTTCTATCAGACTTTCTTTTCACATTTCACCCCAGTCAAAACGGAAATGCCAGTAAGACGCCATGGGTTAGGGATAGTGAAAGAGATGAAGACTTAAGTGAGGAGAAAAGACAATAAAAGAACAGCATTCAAGTAGATTGAGGCTTTATTGAGATTACAAACAAATATTTTCTTCATAATTTTGTTATTAAACACAGTAAAGGGGAAAAATCCAAGGTGCACAACAATACTGTATCAACTAAATTTTCTATGGTAAAAAATGCAATTTTGATTTCTAAAAAAGGCTTCGGCATCTTTTCCCTCTTGAAGCTAAGAAAGGTGACGCCATAGCAAAGAGTAATCATAAATGACGCCAGCATTTTAAACAAAAATGACGGCAACATATATATTGATATACCTCCTATTGAGCATCGTAAATTAAAACATAAAAATAAATAATCCAAACCCCTGAGTGTGAAAGGGAGAAGGTATATATATATATATATATATATATATATACAACTATATTTATTAAAATAGAGAAGGTATATATATATATATATATTGTCATCCGCAGACAGATCTGTTTCGCCGTATCACAGCTCATCAGTACCGTTAGATTCCGATTGCTTTTTTACCCAGGATTGAAACCCGACCGAAATGGCCTTAGTCGGCTGCTCTATCCCTGGGTTATATATATATATATATATATATATATATATATATATATATATATGCAACTATCACACTTTTATGACGATTTCATAAATTATGATAGGCAAGGTGTAATGATTAATTTTTATTTGTAATTTTTTGTATGATCTTATGATTTCTTTCTTTTGAGGACATCAATGATATAAGAACTTTCCAAATGTTTTGTTTTCTCCAGCGCTTTCGGCTATACGTATCGCCATTTTCGAGGATTAATGTTATTTTATGTGTAAGAAAGTGTAAGTAAACATGTATCATGTGGAATATTGGCATTTGTTATGTACCGTAAACGGTAGGCATGTTGTAAACATTCATCCTCGAAAATGGCTAAAAGTTTAGCAGAAAGCGCTCGCATAAACAAAACATTTGAACAATTTTTATGTAATATACTTTATGACCTTGTAACCATCATATTTAAAATTACGTAACAAACTTAAGCATCACACCTTGTATGTCATTCTGAATGAAACCTGCATATATATATATATATATATATATATATAATCGACGACAAAATTATTGTCAAAAAATAAAATAAGGCACTGCTCAAGAAGAAACAAGTGACAAGAGCTTTCATAACTGGTTGTAATGTTTTATACCTGTTAGTAAAGAGAATTAAGTGTGGCGACGTTGCTTTTTTATTGTCTCTCTAATGAACTGATTCTATGCTGGCTCTCTGTTCGAGGCGGAATATATATATAAACGCAACTGTCTTTAAGATAATAGAAAGGATTGTTTTTTTGACAAGTCATAAAATTAATAGCTATTAAGCATTTTATACAAAGTGAAATGAATCAATCCAGTGTTAGTTGTAGAAATTTATACCAAATAACGATAGAAGTCAAGATATCAAACAATGTCCAAGAGTCAATAATTAGTTTGCGTCATGATTAGTATGCACCCATTAAACCAATCAGTGGTTTTATTTAGTTTCCAGGATAGAGATCTTGAAAACTAAACAAAACCACTGATTCGATGAAATCAGTTAGCCTGAAAACAAATAATAAACGAACGGGTAGCCGGAAGAAACAATAGCAGATAATTACTCGCATCAACCCCTAACTCTATAGCAGATTCAAATTCAACAGCCGATCGTTACTCACAAAACTCCAGCTGAAGACATAGATACAGCTGTTGCTAAATGACTGTGTAGTTTCCATTCGTTCGGAACATATGCACATAAATCAAATTTATCTTTCTATTACCGAAGATGTGAAATAAATGGCAAACAGTATTGTATTGGTCAGAACTTAGGTGATTAAATCTGAATGGGGGTGTCTTGAACCCCGTGTGCGTGAAATTCTGACAGTGATTGATAGTCTTTGTTAGAGCTTTTAGATAAGACAATAGAGAAATAAAGATACCTTAAGCTCCCAAATTATTTTGTGTAGATGACCTGTTGACGTCCGATTCTCTGTCTCCCTCTCTTTCTCGAATATGAGAAAATGGTAGAGAAATAAAATTAATAAAGAAATTCGAAAAAACATGCATTTCTTTTATTAAATTGTGATAACTACTGAGGAATATCCGAGAGATACCTAGATCCAAAAAATACGTGTAATGCAAAAGTTTTATCACTATTATAAATTTCAGGCATCCATTTACAGAATCATTTTAATTGGCATCATGTTAAACGTCGAACTCTGAACGCACAATATTTCTCCGGAAAATTTTCGTACAATATTGTATATAACCAATTGTGTATTATTTAATATTCGATTGTTTATATTTTAAAGTTTTCCATTGTTGTTTATCGTATATACCACATCGTTTCATCATTTTATGTCATACTTGGAAATAAAAATTATTTTTCAAATTCTGCTAGCGAGCTTAATGTTAATACTTCTTTTTATAATCACATCGCCCTAAACAAAGCAGTTTACTGTCACTGTTGGGCAGGGGGTTACATAGAAGGAAAGTGATGAAAAAGAATGACAGGTTATAAGAGGTGTCAGGAAGTGGGTAAAGGAAGAATGAGAAAACGTATGAGAGTGTAGTGGACAGAGAAAGGAGCATGAGAGAGAGGATCAAAGTTGTGAGATAGGAGATAACCATTGACTTTACATTTAAATTCTTGGAGATTGTAGTTGGCAGGAAAGCAAGTCAACGGAAGGAAATTCCACAGCCGAGAAGTGCAAGAAAAGAAGCTGACAGAGTAGAATTAGCATTTACATTTTAAATCACTTTTTTTTCACTGTAAATGGGTAGAACCTAGTTACTAATCTTGTGGCTCGTGTAAATTCATATATAGGGGGAACCAGTGAGCTAAGTTCATCGGAGCAGAAGCTGTGAAATTATTTGTGACACAGAGAAGCCACATTGCACCGGTAAGAAAGTGACAGTATCTGAGCTGCCAAGTCGAGATCGATCACATAACCGATTTTTCGTTGGATTTTGTCAAGGACCCCTAGGGGGATAGCAGGAGTACCCGACAGGTATGGCAGCAGGATTCGATGCACAGGCGGATGGTAGATTTATATATATGCAGGATTGTTTCAGACGGGAACAACTTTCCGGCCCTACACAGAGAACCTACCTTCATAGCAGCGGATTTAGCTAAGGATTTTATATAGTAATTCCACTTGTGGTCTGTTGTGAGAGTTAACTCGAGGAAGCACAGTGATTTCATTTCAGGGCGATTAGCCTGATCCACGGTAATGGGGGGTAGAAGCGATTGTCTGTGATGGTTTATAGATAGCAGCTTTGTTTTGGAAGCATTAATATTCACGAGCCATTTCTTACCCCAGTTTACCACGAATTGGAGGTTCTTTTCAAGCATGGTTTGCTTTGTCAGCCTAGGCAGAATTTTAATCGATGCGAGTGTAAACCGTAGTGTCGTCAGCGTATATGCCTACTTGGGATCTTATTACATCGAGGAGATCGTTAATGTAGATCAGGAAAAACGTAGGACCTAGAATAGAGCCTTGAGGGACACCCGCGTTTATATGATAGTATTGGGATATATTAATATTAAAACTTTAATAAAATAGAATGATTTAATGACAATTTAGACTAAAAAGTGCAGTCAAAGGCCATAAATTTTCATCAAGACATAATTTCAGCGATTAGCAAGTGATGATTACTAAAATGAAAAAGAATAACTGCTGTGAACAAGAAAAATGAACTGTATCAGTATCAAAATTAAATGCACACTTAAAATGAAACGGGGAGGTAATTCAGTACTTAAAATAATCTAGAGGCGGTAATTCAATATTTGGCATTTGAAAGGCAAAAATTAAATTCCATTAATTGATATGGACCCGATATGGGACCTTAAAATAATGAATCAACAGGTTGGTAGGTCAAGAACATATATTACGTCAACAAGAGATACAGACAGATACAAGGAGGTGCAAAGAGAAAAAGTAATAATAGCTTGTCTACAAGTGACCGACAGACAGACAAACTAGGCTGAGCTAAACTGAAGTCGTACTGGAAACCAGTGTCTTTGTCGCCCTGGCTCTGTCCTTGAGAGTAATTAACTCTCACTTAATATGGGCAAAGAGGAGTCCATT